>WNWK01002789.1:0-15000 GCA_009830355.1 Cherax destructor
ACCACTATCCGAGCCACCACTAGTGTACCACTATCCGAGCCACCACTAGTGTACCACTATCCTTGCCTCCACTAGTGTACCACTATCCTTGCCTTCACTAGTGTACCACTATCCTTGCCTCCACTAGTGTACCACTATTCTAGCCACCACTAGTGTACCACTATCCTTGCCTCCACTAGTGTACCACTATCCGAGCCACCACTAGTGTACCACTATCCTTGCCTCCACTAGTGTACCACTATCCTTGCCTCCACTAGTGTACCACTGTCCTTGCCTCCACTAGTGTACCACTATCCTTGCCACCACTAGTGTACCACTATCCTTGCCTCCACTAGTGTACCACTATCCTTGCCACCACTAGTGTACCACTATCCTTGCCTCCACTAGTGTACCACTATCCTTGCCTCCACTAGTGTACCACTATCCTTGCCTCCACTAGTGTTTTCCTGAAATTGCTTTCAAATCCTCCCTTTCTTCACCTAAATCCTTCCTTTACACCTTCCTCATTATTGCTTCCTCTCCACTCCCTGTCATTCTCTTTCCCATTTCCCTCCCTTCTCTCCCCTCCTACATCTGCTAGAGCCCTCTTAATAGTGACTCCAGAGCTGCTCTAGCTGTTACTGTACCATGGTGTATTGTTTGATGATATTCTCATCACTCTACTGAAGTCTGTCAGCTCAGGCTGACACTACTGAAGTCTGTCAGCTCAGGCTGACACTACTGAAGTCTGTCAGATCAGGCTGACACTACTGAAGTCTCTCAGCTCAGGCTGACACTGTGGGTGTTCCCCCAATGTAACTATCATATAGAATAGTAAGGTCATGGGTCATTAGCGTAAGAGATCAAAGGTCAGTTACGTGACATCAAGGTCAAAGGTCAGTGACGTCATGAGAAGTGCTAATGACACTGAGGGTGGATTGATAGTTAGCATAATGAGGGTTCACGCTGGGGTAATTAGGGATGGGTGGTAGTTAACCAGAGCCGTCTTGCTCATTAAAGATTAATTAGAAGGGAGGGAGTGAAAGAAGGTGTCACCTTGACGCTTATTACACGACAGTGTTAGGCAGTACTTTAATACAGGATAGTGTCAGGTAGTACTTTATACAGGACAGTGTCAGGTAGTACTTTTTACAGGACAGTGTCAGGCAGTACTTTATACAGAACAGTGTCAGGCAGTACTTTATACAGGACAGTGTCAGGTAGACTTTGTTACATGACAGTGTCAGGTAGTACTTTACACAGGACAGTGTCAGGCAGTACTTTATACAGGACAGTGTCAGGTAGTACTTTATTACAGGACAATGTCAGGTAGACTTTGTTACATGACAGTGTCAGGTAGTACTTTACACAGGACAGTGTGAGGCAGTACTTTATTACTGGACAGTGTCAGCCAGTACTTTATTACAGGACAGTGTCAGGCAGTACTTTATACAAGACAGTGTGAGGCAGTACTTTATTACAGGACAGTGTCAGGCAGTACTTTATTACGGGACAGTGTCAGGCAGTGCTTTATGCAGGACAGTGTCAGGCAGTACTTTATTACAGGACAGTGTCAGACATTACTTTATTACAGGGCAGTGTCAGGCAGTACTTTCTTACAGTACAGTGTCAGGTAGTACTTTATTACAGGACAGTGTCAGGTAGTACTTTATTACAGGACAGTGTCAGGCAGTACTTTATTACAGGACAGTGTCAGGTAATACTTTATTACAGGGCAGTGTCAGGCAGTACTTTATTACAGGACAGTGTCAGGCAGTACTTTATTACAGGGCAGTGTCAGGCAGTACTTTATTACAGGGCAGTGTCAGGCAGTACTTGATTACAGGACAGTGTCAGGCAGTACTTTATACAAGACAGTGTGAGGCAGTACTTTATTACTGGACAGTGTCAGGCAGTACTTTATTACAGGACAGTGTCAGGCAGTACTTTATACAAGACAGTGTGAGGCAGTACTTTATTACAGGACAGTGTCAGGCAGTACTTTATTACGGGACAGTGTCAGGCAGTGCTTTATGCAGGACAGTGTCAGGCAGTACTTTATTACAGGACAGTGTCGGACATTACTTTATTACAGGGCAGTGTCAGGTAGTCTTTTTTATAGGTAAAAAGCTCTGTTCCACAAGGCACAGTACTCGCTCTCATTCTATTCCTCATCCTCATATCTGACATAGACAGAGATGTAAGCCACAGCTCCGTGTCTTCCTTTGCGGATAACACCTGGATTGCCATGGCAGTGACCTCCATTGAAGACACCGCAAAACTCCAAGCGGACATCAACCAAATCTTCAAATGGGCCACTCAAAACAATGTGAAGTTCAACGAGGAGAAATTTCAACTAATCAGATATGGAAAACTTGGAGGAAATTAAAAATGTATAAAGGTATAAGACAAATCCTAACCATACAATAGAGCGAAAAAAGTAATGTGAAGGACCTGGGAGTGATGATGTCAGAGGATCTCGCCTTCAAAGACAACACTGTATCTACCACATAATGAGAACCTTTAAAACTAGGGACGCTAAGCCCATGATGATACTCGTCAAATCGATTGTTCTCTCTAGGCTGGAATACTGCTGTACACTAACGGCCCCTTCAAGGCTGGCGACATTGCTGACCTGGAGAGTGTACAAAGAACTTTCACAGCACACATAAGTACGATAAGGCACCTAAATTACTGGTAACGGTTGAAGGTCTTTGGTCTGTATTCCCTGGAACGCAGGAGAGAGAGATACATGATAATATACACTTAAAAATCCTAGAGGGACTAGTACCAAACTTGCACATGAAAATCACTCCCTATGAAAGCAAAAGACTCGACTGGAGATGCAACATTCTCACGATGAAAAGCAGGGGCGCCACGAGTACACTGAGAGACAACACAATAAGTGTCAGGAGCCCAAGACTGTTCAGCTGCTTCCCAGCATATATAAGGGGGATTACCAATAGACCCAGGCTGTTTTCAAGAAGGCGCTGGACAGGCACCTAAAGTCAGTACCTGACCAGCCGGGCTGTGGTTCGTACGTCGGTTTGATCAGACCCTGATCCACCATGAGGCCTGGTCTCAGACCGGGCCGCGGGTGCGTTGACCTCCGAAACCCTCTCCAGGTATACTCCAGGACAGTGTCATGTAGTACTTTATAAAGGGAGGACAGTGCCACTTCTTTCAAATACACTCGTATGGAGGCTTCACAGTAACAGTGCTCTCTCTCTCTCTCTCTCTCTCTCTCTCTCTCTCTCT
Source organism: Cherax destructor (assembly GCA_009830355.1). Lineage (NCBI taxonomy): Eukaryota > Metazoa > Arthropoda > Malacostraca > Decapoda > Parastacidae > Cherax > Cherax destructor. The sequence goes on from WNWK01002789.1 coordinate 3,238, forward strand.
CTCTCTCTCTCTCTCTCTCTCTCTCTCTCTCTCTCTCTCTCTCTCTCTCTTGGTTCCTATCTACAAAAATAAACGTTGCTATCTTTCACTACATCTACATTCTTCCTATCGATTATCTGTACACACATTCTGTATACCAGTCGACAGCATACATCATACATGAACTAGTCTGTATTTCTGGTCTTCACTATACATTATACATAACCTCTATATGTACTAGCTGTTCATTACATTAATACACACACACACACACACACACACACACACACACACACACACACACACACACACACACACACACACACACACACACACACATATATATATATATATATATATATATATATATATATATATATATATATATATATATATATATATATATATATATATATATGATGAGGGTAATATATAATGTGTTTGTATATTTTTGACTAGCTGGAGCTGTGAGGATAAGCTGGGTTATTTTCAGCTGGTGTTTTGGTCAAGAAATTGATTACATTTTGATTACTTTGTTTTTCTGTGGATTTAGATATTTATCATTCTTGAATATGCATCGAAATGCCGCTGGCCGGGTGGGTGTGACGCTCCAGGCTGTTGGTGACTGTAAGTTGCAGTTCTTCCTACGGAATCTGTCTGGTTTGTAAGGTGTGCTATGGAGGGGTGGATGGTGGATCAGGTGTGTTATGGAGGGGTGGGTGGTGGATCAGGTGTGTTATGGAAGGGTGGGTGGTGGATCAGGTGTGTTATGGAGGGTGGGTGGTGGATCAGGTGTGTTATGAAGGGGTGGGTGGTGGATCAGGAGTGTTATGGAGGGGGTGGATCAGGAGTGTTATGGAGGGGTGGGTGGTGGATCAGGTGTGTTATGGAGGGGTGGGTGGTGGATCAGGTGTGTTATGGAGGGGTGGGTGGTGGATCAGGAGTGTTATGGAGGGTGGTGGATCAGGAGTGTTATGGAGGGGGTGGATCAGGAGTGTTATGGAGGGGTGGGTGGTGGATCAGGTGTGTTATGGAAGGGTGGGTGGTGGATCAGGTGTGTTATGGAGGGTGGGTGGTGGATCAGGTGTGTTATGAAGGGGTGGGTGGTGGATCAGGAGTGTTATGGAGGGGGTGGATCAGGTGTGTTATGGAGGGTGGATGGTGGATCAGGTGTGTTATGGAGGGTGGATGGTGTATCAGGTGTGTTTTGGAGGGTGGGTGGTGGATCAGGTGTGTTATGGAGGGTGGGTGGTGGATCAGGAGTGTTATGGAGGGGGTGGATCAGGAGTGTTATGGCGGGGTGGGTGGTGGATCAGGTGTGTTATGGAAGGGTGGGTGGTGGATCAGGAGTGTTATGGAGGGGTGGGTGGTGGATCAGGAGTGTTATGGAGGGGTGGGTGGTGGATCAGGTGTGTTATGGAGGGTGGGTGGTGGATCAGGTGTGTTATGGAAGGGTGGGTGGTGGATCAGGTGTGTTATGGAGGGGTGGGTGGTGGATCAGGTGTGTTATGGAGGGGTGGGTGGTGGAGGTCCATGTATGATATACCTTTGAGTTTCGAGTCTTACCTGTTTAACAGATAGAATTACCCGTTTAACATATATAATTACCCGTTTAACAGGTATAATTTCTCGTTTAGCCAATATAATTACCCGTTTAACATGTATAATTACCCGTTTAGCCGATATAATTACCCGTTTAGCCGATATAATTACCCGTTTAGCCGATATAATTACCCGTTTAACCGATATAATTACCCGTTTAATATGTATAATTACCTGTTTAACAGGTATAATTACCCGTTTAGCAGATATAATAACCCGTTTAGCAGATATAATTACCAGTTTATCAGATATAATTACCCGTTTAGCAGATATAATTACCCGTTTAGCAGATATAATTACCCGTTTAACAGATATAATTATCCGTTTAGCAGATATAATTACCCGTTTATCAGATATAATTACCCGTTTAGCAGATATAATTACCCGTTTAGTATATATAATTACCCGTTTAGTAGATATAATTACCCGTTTAGTAGATATAATTACCCGTTTAGCAGATATAATTACCCGTTTACAGATATTATTACCCGTTTAGTAGATATAATTACCCGTTTAGTAGATATTATTACCCGTTTAGCAGATATAATTACCCGTTTAGTAGATATAATTACCCGTTTAGTAGATATAATTACCCTTTTAGTAGATATAATAACCCGTTTAGTAGATATAATTACCCGTTTAGTAGATATAATTACCCGTTTAGCAGATATAATTACCCGTTTAGTATATATAATTACCCGTTTAGCAGATATAATTACCCGTTTAGTAGATATAATTACCCGTTTAGCAGATATAATTACCCGTTTAGTATATATAATTACCCGTTTAGTAGATATAATTACCCGTTTAGTAGATATAATTACCCGTTTAGCAGATATAATTACCCGTTTAGCAGATATAATTACCCGTGTAGCAGATATAATTACCCGTTTAGCAGATATAATTACCCGTTTAGCAGATATAATTACCCGTTTAGTAGATATAATTACCCGTTTAGCAGATATAATTACCCGTTTAGTATATATAATTACCCGTTTAGTAGATATAATTACCCGTTTAGCAGATATAATTACCCGTTTAGCAGATATAATTACCCGTTTAGCAGATATAATTACCCGTGTAGCAGATATAATTACCCGTTTAGCACATATAATTACCCGTTTAGTAGATATAATTACCCGTTTAGCAGATATAATTACCCGTTTAGCAGATATAATTACCCGTTTAGTAGATATAATTACCCGTTTAGTAGATATAATTACCCGTTTAGCAGATATAATTACCCGTTTAGCAGATATAATTACCCGTTTAGTAGATATAATTACCCGTTTAGTAGATATAATTACCCGGGGTTCATGTACACTTTAATTGAAAAAATTACATCTGTTTATATATTTTTTTAACTAAAAAATATTAATTAACTTCCCTTGTATTTCAGTGGTAATCTGAGTCATTATAATAATGAATAATGTATGATGGGGGAGAGGGCGGGGGGAGGGGGGAGGAGGGGTGGAGGAAGGGAGGAGGAGGGTGAGGGGGGGGCTTGTGAGGGGGTGGGGGTGTGTTGGGGTGTTTGTTATTGTTGTTTGTTTGGGGGTTTTGGGGAGTGTGTGTGAGGGGTGTTGTGTGTGGGGTGTTTGTGTTGGGGTGTTGTGTGTGGGGTGTTGTGTGTGGGGTGTTTGTGTTGGGGTTTTGTGTGTGGGGGTGTTGTGTGTGGGGGTGTTTGTGTTGGGGTGTTGTGTGTGGGGTGTTGTGTGTGGGGTGTTGTGTGTGGGGTGTTTGTGTTGGGGTGTTGTGTGTGGGGTGTTGTGTGTGGGGGTGTTTGTGTTGGGGTGTTGTGTGTGGGGTGTTTGTGTTGGGTGTGTTGTGTGGGGGTGTTTGTGTTGGGGTGTTGTGTGTGGGGTGTTGTGTGTGGGGTGTTTGTGTTGGGGTGTGTTGTGTGTGGGGTGTTGTGTGTGGGGGTGTTGTGTGTGGGGTGTTTGTGTTGGGGTGTTGTGTGTGGGGTGTTGTGTGTGGGGGTGTTTGTGTTGGGGTGTGTGTGTGGGGGTGTTTGTGTTGGGGTGTGTTGTGTGTGGGGTGTTGTGTAGTGGGGGTGTTTGTGTTGGGGTGTTGTGTGTGGGGTTTTGTTGTGTGTGGTGGGTGTTTGTGGTGGGGTGTTTGTGTTGGGGGTGTTTGTGTGTGGGGGTGTTTGTGTTGGGGTGTTGTGTGTGGGGGTGTTGTGTGTGGGGGTGTTTGTGTTGGGTGTGTTGTGTGTGGGGGTGTTGTGGTGTGGGGTGTTTGTGTTGGGGTGTGTTGTGTGTGGGGGTGTTTGTGTGTGGTGGGTTGTGTGTGTGTTGGGTGTGTTGTGTGTGGGGTGTTTGTGTTGGGGTGTTGTGTGTGGGGTGTTGTGTGTGGGGTGTTTGTGTTGGGGTGTGTTGTGTGTGGGGGTGTTGTGTGTGAGGGTGTTGTGTTTGGGGGTGTTGTGTGTGGGGTTTGTGTTGGGGTGTGTTGTGTGTGGGGGTGTTGTGTGTGGGGTGTTTGTTTTGGGGTGTGTTGTGTGTGGGGTGTTGTGTGTGGGTGTTTGTGTTGGGGTGTGTTGTGTGTGGGGGTGTTTGTGTTGGGGTGTGTTGTGTGTGGGGGTGTTGTGTGTGGGGGGTGTTTGTGTTGGGGTGTGTTGTGTGTGGGGGTGTTGTGTGTGGGGGTGTTGTGTGTGGGGGTGTTTGTGTTGGGGTGTGTTGTGTGTGGGGTGTTGTGTGTGGGGGTGTTTGTGTTGGGGTGTGTTGTGTGTGGGGTGTTGTGTGTGGGGGTGTTGTGTGTGGGGGTGTTGTGTGTGGGGGTGTTTGTGTTGGGGTGTGTTGTGTGTGTGGGTGTTTGTGTGTGTGTGTGTGGTGTGGTCAGAATTTATTAATTCCTGGTCTCTAGAGACATATCATACCTTTTCTTGAAGCTGTGTATAAATAATTCCGAGTTATATTTATCTGCTTGGACTTGTAAGGGTCGATTCACAGCTCCTGGGCCGTCTTAATTCTAAAATTTAATTCCTGGTCTCCTGTGACCAATCTTAACTACTCTTGGACGGACACTCGTTAGACCTTGGTCACTCGTTTCGGTCTCAGGACCGAAATGTATCCTGTATTATGTACGTGTGTCCTTGGATACATATTGTTAGGAGATAAATGTATCCTGTGTGTGTCCTTGGATACATATTCAGGACTGAAATGTATCAAGTTGCAGGTGTTGTAAGTGTATGTACGTGTATTTATGTGTCCATACTGCCAGTGTCCATGTATCTTCTAGCTTCGTACCTACTATTGAAGCTGCGTGTGTGTTTGACAGCATTCCTTCAGTGTTATCATTGTTCACGGTACCAGCATCCTTACACAGTGTTAAATTTGGTGCAGGTTGTTAAAATGATTCTCTCTCCAGTCTGGCTACACTGTAGCAGGTTAACATGCCAGTCTGGGTACACTGTAGCAGGTTAACATGCCAGTCTGGGTACACTGTAGCAGGTTAACATGCCAGTCTGGGTACACTGTAGCAGGTTTACATGCCATTCTGGGTACACTGTAGCAGGTTAACATGCCATTCTGGGTACACTGTAGCAGGTTAACATACCATTCTGGGTACACTGTAGCAGGTTAACATACCATTCTGGGTACACTGTAGCAGGTTTACATGCCATTCTGGGTACACTGTAGCAGGTTAACGTACCATTCTGGGTACACTGTAGCAGGTTAACATACCATTCTGCGTACACTGTAGCAGGTTAACATGCCATTCTGGGTACACTGTAGCAGGTTAACATGCCATTCTGGGTACACTGTAGCAGGTTAACATACCATTCTGGGTACACTGTAGCAGGTTAACACTCCATTCTGGGTACACTGTAGCAGGTTAACATGCCATTCTGGGTACACTGTAGCAGGTTAACATGCCATTCTGGCTACACTGTAGCAGGTTAACATACCATTCTGGGTACACTGTAGCAGGTTAACACTCCATTCTGGGTACACTGTAGCAGGTTAACATGCCATTCTGGGTACACTGTAGCAGGTTAACATGCCATTCTGGCTACACTGTAGCAGGTTAACATACCATTCTGGGTACACTGTAGCAGGTTAACATGCCATTCTGGGTACACTGTAGCAGGTTAACATACCATTCTGGGTACACTGTAGCAGGTTTACATGCCATTCTGGGTACACTGTAGCAGGTTAACATGCCATTCTGGGTACACTGTAGCAGGTTTACATGCCATTCTGGGTACACTGTAGCAGGTTAACACTCCATTCTGGGTACACTGTAGCAGGTTAACATGCCATTCTGGGTACACTGTAGCAGGTTAACACTCCATTCTGGGTACACTGTAGCAGGTTAACACTCCATTCTGGGTACACTGTAGCAGGTTAACATGCCATTCTGGGTACACTGTAGCAGGTTAACATACCATTCTGGGTACACTGTAGCAGGTTAACATGCCATTCTGGGTACACTGTAGCAGGTTAACATACCATTCTGGGTACACTGTAGCAGGTTAGCATGCCATTCTGGGTACACTGTAGCAGGTTAACATGCCATTCTGGGTACACTGTAGCAGGTTTACATGCCATTCTGGGTACACTGTAGCAGGTTAACATACCATTCTGGGTACACTGTAGCAGGTTAACATGCCATTCTGGGTACACTGTAGCAGGTTAACATGCCATTCTGGGTACACTGTAGCAGGTTAACATGCCATTCTGGGTACACTGTAGCAGGTTAACATACCATTCTGGGTACACTGTAGCAGGTTAACATGCCATTCTGGGTACACTGTAGCAGGTTAACATGCCATTCTGGGTACACTATAGCAGCTTCCTCACTCGCCACTGTTACCAAATCGTAATTAAAAAACTTGGCAGTGTTTTAATCAAGATAGATGGTGTGAGCTTGAGAATAATGCAGGGGGTCCTACCCCCACCCTCCTGTGTTGTGCTTACCTAGTTGTGTTGACGGGGGGTCGAGGAACCGCTCCTGCTACCATCGTCACCTGTTGTGCTTATCTAGTTGTGTTGATCGGGAGAGAGGCCCTGAGGCTGACACTTCCCCAGGTGAAGAGAGGTAGGTGCTGGGTCTGGCACTGCCCTTGGTGAAGGTGGCACTAAACAGAGCAACACTATATATCTTTCAGACGCATCTCACTGCTCCCGTCTCTCAGAATACTAGAAAAGATTCTCTGATGCTAGGTGGAATGTTAGTGGGTGTAGGTGGTGGGGGTGTAAGTGGGTGTAGGTGGTGGGGGTGTAAGTGGGTGTAGGTGGTACTTGGTAGTGTAAGTGGTAGGGGGTGTAAGTAGTGTAGGTGGTACTTGGTAGTGTAGGTGGTAGGGGGTGCAGGTGGTACTTGGTATTGTAGGTGGTAGGGGTGTAGGTGGTAGCGGGTGTAGGTGGTGAGGGTGTAAGTAGTGTAGGTGGTACTTGGTAGTGTAGGTGGTAGGGGTGTAGGTGGTAGCGGGTGTAGGCAATTGTTTGTATGGGGGATGTGAGGGGTAGTAGATCTTGTACGGGGTGCATATAGGGAGGGGTGTAAGGGGAGTCAGCTTGGGGGTCGTATAAGGGGAGACAGCTAGGGAGGGTCGTATAAGGTAAGAAAGCTAGGGGTCGTCTAAGAGAAGACAGCTAGGGGCTCGTCTAAGGGGAGACAGCTAGGGGGTCGTATAAGGGGGTACGAGCTGTGAAAATGTTTGTTCATCTGGCGACTAAAAAACGCGACACAGACATGTCCAAACATGTTCACATACGTGTCTAGGCGTGTCCAGGTGGTAGCGTAAATGCCGTGTTCAGGCCTTGGCACTTAGTAATTAATGTGGACACGGCCAAGAGCACATGTCATCCCTAGTGAGTCTCTCTCCCTCTCTCTCTCTCTCTCTCTCTCTCTCTCTCTCTCCCTCTCTCTATCTCTTTCCCTCTCTCTCTCTCTCTTTCCCTCTCTCTCTTCCTCTCTCTCTCTCTCTCTCTCTCTCTCTCTCTCTCTCTCTCTCTCTCCTCTCTCTCTCTCTCTCTCCTCTCTCTCTCTCCCTCCCTCTCTCTCTCTCCCTCTCTCTCCCTCTCTCTCTCTCTCCCTCTCTCTCTATCTCCTCTCTCTCCCTCTCTCTCTCCCTCTCTCCTCTCTCTCCTCTCTCTCTCTCCTCTCTCTCTCTCTCTCTCTCTCTCTCTCTCTCTCTCTCTCTCTCAGAAGAGATCATGTTCAAGGATCACAACAGTTTCACTATCACAACTGTAAGGAAAATGATTGGTTGGATAACTAGAACCTTCATCACAACTGTAAGGAAAATGATTGGTTGGATAACTAGAACCTACATCACAACTGTAAGGAAAATGATTGGTTGGATTACTAAAACCTTCATCACAATTGTAAGGAAAATGATTGGTTGGATAACTAGAACCTTCATCACAACTGTAAGGAAAATGATTGGTTGGATAACTAGAACCTTCATCACAACTGTAAGGAAAGTGATTGGTTGGATTACTAGAACCTTCATCACAACTGTAAGGAAAATGATTGGTTGGATAACTAGAACCTTCATCACAACTGTAAGGAAAATGATTGGTTGGATAACTAGAACCTTCATCACATCTGTAAGGAAAATGATTGGTTGGATAACTAGAACCTTCATCACAACTGTAAGGAAAGTGATTGGTTGGATTACTAGAACCTTCATCACAACTGTAAGGAAAATGATTGGTTGGATAACTAGAACCTTCATAACAACTGTATGGAAAATGATTGGTTGAATTACTAGAACCTTCATCACAACTGTAAGGAAAGTGATTGGTTGGATTACTAGAACCTTCAGAACAATAATTGCTAAGCTGGAAAACGTATAGAGAGAACCTTCATAGCTCATGTAAACTAAGGACCTAAATTAGTGGGAGTGCTTGTAGTCCCCAGAACTGTACTTCTTAAGACGTAGGCGAGAAAGATACATCATAATCTACGCCTGGAAGAAAATTGAGAGATTGGTCTCAAACCTGTACACATAAATCAGTACTTACGATAATAAGAGGCTTGGCAGACGGTGTAAGATACCTCCAGTGATACACAGGGAAGCAGTGAGTACGCTGAGATCTCTGTAAGTGTAAAGGGATCACGTCTCGATACCCTTTATACGTAATGGGATGATTAAGACACATGTGCAGCAGTTAGTTATCTTTATTGACTGAAGAAGCCTGCTGTGTAGGCTTCTTCAGTCAAATACAGAGGCAGCAGGTGCAGTAGTGAAATGAAGATAATGTAATCAGTCCATCAACCTTGGAGAAATAGTATTTGAGGTGGTCAGTTCCTAAGGGACTGGTTCAAACTCCACTCTATTCAGTGAGCTGTTATATTCAGTAATAAGCGTGACTGAGGACATAAACATAGCTCTCTGGTCGTGCAACATTGCAATTCTTACAACAAACACCTCCACCATCAAATACTTAACTAGAGACAAAAGTTGCAGTTGTGAGAACAGTGACGCAGTTGTATAGATTATTCGTTGTTTACTGTGGGGGCTGTAAGAAAATATACCTTGGTTAAACTTCCAAGAATTTGTAACACAGTTATGGAACACAAATATGTCTAAGTATGAATCACACAGCAACACCAGTGTTTCATCACAGTTCCCAGTTTTCCTACACCTTCAGAATGGCCCTGTACCAGGCTTGGATGGTTAACCAGGTTGTTGCTGCTGGTGGCCCTGGACCAGGCTTGGCTGGTTAACCAGGGTGTTGCTGCTGGTGGCCCTGGACCAGGCTTGTCTGGTCAACTAGGTTGTTGCTTCTGGGGTCCTGGACCAGGTTTGTCTGGTGCTTGCTTGGTCAACCATGTTGTTTCTACTGGTGGTCTGGGTCAGGCTGTTGCTGATGGCAGGCTACTGGCCCACATATCCATCACAGTCTGGTTGATCTGGTACTTGGCAGAGACATCAATGACATACTACTAAATAGAAAGCGCCATGTTATGCAGAGCATTTCCCGCAGATTAGGTTAATTTTGTCCCCAGGATGCGACCCACACCGGTCAACCAACACCCAGGTACCAATTTTACTGTTAGGTGAACAGTGACAGCGGGTGTCTTAAGGAAACACGCCCTAATGTTTCCACCCGTACCGGGGATCGAACCACGGACCTCAGTTTGTGAGGTGAATGCACTGCCAACCGAGCTACGGGAGTACCTCTCCACCCACTCCCGTCACTCCCTTGTCTTTTGTATTCCTAACTCTCCCTATCCCAATATATGACAAATACATGAACCATACCACGGGTGGGGTTCGAACCCGCGGTCAGAGTCTCAAAACTCCAGACAGTTTGTTTATGCCCATCATCCACTTACACACCTCGGTGATATCTCCCCTCATTCTACGTCTCTCCAGAGAGTGGAGATTCAACGCTCTAAGTCTATCTTCATACGGGAGATTCCTTATACAGTATGCAGTGGGTCGTGTCTTTAGATTAGACACATCGACTCAAATTATAAACTTGTCAGTTCTGTAAACCATTTATTTACACTACCATTCGTATGCAACTATCATATTTTCGTTCACCTCAAAGAGTTTTACATTGTGTGATGTGTTACTGGCGTGTTAACTTTTTGCCTCAGCTCTGCTGCCTTCTTTGTGGAGAGGAGCTGTGTCTGTGGAGAGGAGCTGTGTCTGTGGAGAGGAGCTGTGTCTGTGGAGAGGAGCTGTGTCTGTGGAGAGGAGCTGTGTCTGCACTTTTTAGACCTCTGGAATTTCACCTGAATCTAAGTTGCTGCTGCAGGAACACTTGAGTGCTCCTGCTAATGTACTTGTCTTTCCTTCCCACCACTGTTCCATGAGTCTTTCCTTCCCACCACTGTTCCATGAGTCTTTCCTTCCCACCACTGTTCCATGAGTCTTTCCTTCCCACCACTGTTCCATGAGTCACTGAACATAAGTGATATAAAATACTGACGCTATGGATAAATAAACACAAATGCGGTATAATGCGATCCTTTATGGACTACGTTTCGCCCACACAGTGGCTTCATCAGTCCAATACAAAACAGAGAGGGGTAAGGAGAGAAGGAGTTTGAGGTAATCAGTCCTTCAGCCTTGGACTTACTGAAGAGAACCGTAGTCTTGAAGACTCTGAAGCACAGGCAAGGTTAGGTTAGGTAAGGTTTGTCAGGAAACAGGACAAGTGTTTCCTGTCGCGGGTCTTAGTCACATGATGACCCTCTGTTGGAGCTTTTGGTCATCTGACCGAGGCCTTCCGCTGGCTTACCCCTCCACCCCTTTAAAAATTAGGATTTGGTTTGCTGGCGCTTATTTACTGGCTTCAGGTGGCAAGGGACGGGTAGCAGACGAAGACATTGTCACTGGTAGGTGGGATTTCCCTGTGGAATTAGGAATGAGACCTGATCTCAGACCAAGCCCCGGGGGCGTTGACCCCCGAAACCCTCTCCAGGTAAACTCCAGGTAATACCCGAGGGACGGGTCAGTAGCAGTTGTTATGTCTGACAAGTTGTGTGTCAGTATGTAAGTCCAGGACTTCCTGTCAGTGCTTCAGTCATCAAGACTATAGTGTTGAACACCTGCTGCTGGGCCGAGGGACTGATTACCTCATCTTACACCTGTCCAGTCTTCCGTACTGTACTGATAAAGCCTCTGGATGCTGAAACGTCTACAGAATAAAGGTACCAGTTCTAGACACGGAGTATGTTGAACTAGATACCTGTAATAATATTGGTAGAATTACCGACAATGTTAAGTAAAAGGACACAAATGCAACTAATGTGACATTTTATTGTGGCAACGTTTCGCTCTCCAGGAGCCTAAAGCTCCTGGAGAGCGAAACGTTGCCACAATAAAATGTCACATTAGTTGCATTTGTGTCCTTTTACTTAACTAGATACCTAGTTAAACATATTCTAAATGTGTCTGATAGTACTACTACTATTACTAGTACTAACACCACTACTGCTACTACTATTACTAGTACTAACACCACTACTGCTACTACTATTACTAGTACTAACACCACTACTGCTACTGATAATACTACTATTACTGCTGATAATACCACTACTGCTGCTACTACAACTATTACCACCACCACCACTACCACCACCACTACCACCACCACCACTACCACTACCACCACCACTACCACCACCACTACCACCACCACCACCACCACTACCACTACTATTACTGCTGATAATACCACTACTGCTGCTACTACAACTATTACCACCACC
>WNWK01002789.1:17500-132500 GCA_009830355.1 Cherax destructor
GGTAGTGGCAGGCCGGGGTAGTGGCAGACTGGGGTAGTGGCAGGCTGGGGTAGTGGCAGACTGGGGTAGTGGCAGACTGGGGTAGTGGCAGGCTGGGGTAGTGGCAGGCTGGGGTAGTGGCAGACTTGGGTAGTGGCAGACTGGGGTAGTGGCAGGCTGGGGTAGTGGCAGACTGGGGTAGTGGCAGGCTGGGGTAGTGGCAGACTGGGGTAGTGGCAGACTGGGGTAGTGGCAGACTGGGGTAGTGGCAGGTTGGGGTAGTGGCAGACTGGGGTAGTGGCAGACTGTGGTAGTGGCAGGCTGAGGTAGTGGCAGACTGGGGTAGTGGCAGGCTGGGGTAGTGGCAGACTGGGGTAGTGGCAGGCTGGGGTAGTGGCAGACTGGGGTAGTGGCAGACGAGGGTAGTGGCAGACTGGGGAAGTGGCAGACGGGTAGTGGCAGACTGGGGTAGTGGCAGGCTGGGGTAGTGGCAGACTGGGGTAGTGGCAGACGAGGGTATTGGCAGACTGAGGTATTGGCAGGCTGGGGTAGTGGCAGGCTGGGGTAGTGGCAGACTGGGGTAGTGGCAGGCTGAAGTAGTGGCAGACGAGGGTAGTTGCAGACGAGGGTAGTGGCAGGCTGAGGTAGTGGCACACGAGGGTAGTGGCAGGCTGAGGTAGTGGCAGACGAGGTTAGTGGCAGACGAGGGTAGTGGTAAACTGGGTTAGTAGCAGACGAGGGTAGTTACAGGCTGGGGTAGTGGCAGACGAGGGTAGTGGGAGGCTGGGGTAGTGGCAACCGAGGGTAGTGGCAGGCTGGTGTATTTGCAGACGAGGGTAGTGGCAGGCTGAGGTAGTGGCAGACGAGGGTAGTGGCAGGCTGAGGTAGTGACAGACGAGGGTAGTGGCAGACGTGGGTAGTGGCAGACTATGGTAGTGGCAGACGAGGGTAGTGGCAGGCTTAGGTAGTGGCAGACGAGGGTAGTGGCAGGCTGGTGTACTGGCAAACGAGGGTAGTGGCAGGCTGAGGTAGTGGCAGACGAGGGTAGTGGTAGGCTGAGATAGTGGCAGACGAGGGTAGTGGTAGGCTGGGGTACTGGCAGACGAAGGTGGTGGCAGACGAGGGTAGTGGCAGGCTGAGGTTGTGGCAGATGAGGCTAGTGGCAGGCTAAGGTAAAGGCAGACGAGGGTAGTGGTAGGCTGAGGTAGTGGCAGACGAGGGTAGTGGTAGGCTGAGCTAGTGGCAGACGAGGGTAGTGGCAGGCTGGGGTAGTGGCAGGTTGAGGTAGTGGCAGACGAGGGTAATTGCAGACTGGGGTAGTGGTAGGCTGGGGTAGTGGCAGACGAGGGTAGTGGTAGGCTGGGGTAGTGGCAGATGAGGGTAGTGGTAGACGAGGGTAGTGGCAGACAAGGGTAGTGGCAGACGAGAGTAGTGGTAAACGAGGGTAGTGGCAGACGAGGTTAGTGGTAGACGATGGTAGTGGCAGACTGGGGAAGTGGCAGATGAGGGTAGTTACAGGCTGGGGTAGTGGCAGACGAGGGTAATTACAAGCTGGGGTAGTGGCAGGTGAGGATAATGAAAAAACCCTAGTCTCCTGTACCTCAGTGATCCCAGAAAGGTATCCCAGTATTGCATAACACCAGTCCCCAGTGCTAGCTGCTGGAATAGTGCAGAGTGCGGCATACGTTGATAGTGCAGTTAAATATGATTATTGAAGAAATGAAATTGATCAGGAGTGACGGTAACAAGTCATCACATGGAAACTAATGTCCAAATATCTTCAATAAGGATTGTAAATTGGGACACACACAGAGACCAAATCAGATTCAGATCTTTCAGAGAGATCAGAGACACCAACATCCTAAAACACACAAGCACAGTAAGTTTGAAGCCACTCAGATGTTGCCCCATCAGGTAATCAGCATGGGAGGGTTGATGGTAATCAGATGACACTCAGAAATAAACATTTCAATTTTTTAAATTTAAAAAAAAAGTGAATCGAGACCCACACAGACGATTGACCTTTTTGTTTTGAAAGCACAGCAAGTTTTATGTAAGCTCAGTGTAAATAACGTACAAGTTTTATATAAGTTCAGTGTAAATAACGTACAAGTTTAATGTTAGCTCAGTGTAAATAACGTACAAGTTTTATGTAAGCTCAGTGTAAATAACGTACAAGTTTTATGTAAGCTCAGTGTAAATAACGTACAAGTTTTGTGTAAACTCAGTGTAAATAACGTACAAGTTTTATGTAAGCTCAGTGTAAATAACGTACAAGTTTTGTGTAAGTTCAGTGTAAATAACGTACAAGTTTTATATAAGTTCAGTGTAAATAACGTACAAGTTTTATGTAAGCTCAGTGTAAATAACGTACAAGTTTTGTGTAAGTTCAGTGTAAATAACGTACAAGTTTTATATAAGTTCAGTGTAAATAACGTACAAGTTTAATGTTAGCTCAGTGTAAATAACGTACAAGTTTTATGTAAGCTCAGTGTAAATAACGTACAAGTTTTTTGTAAGCTCAGTGTAAATAACGTACAAGTTTTATGTAAGCTCAGTGTAAATAACGTACAAGTTTTATGTAAGCTCAGTGTAAATAACGTACAAGTTTTTTTCCAATTTTGCTGAACACATGACTCCAGGTTGAGGGACTGATTACCTCAAACTACTCATCTTGCACTGTTCTTCTCTGTACTGGACTGAAGAAGCCACTGACTGGCGAAACGTTTCCTCAATACAGATCCCCAAATGCAACACCAGCGTCTCATTCTTCAACATATTATAGTCGTACAACGTTCAATCATCTTCCAGTATCAAGTGGTATCAGGAAGACTTGTCTGGGTCCTGGTCGCGGGGGCAGTGTGTGTGTGTGTGTGTGTGTGTGTGTGTGTGTGTGTGTGTGTGTGTGTTGCAGGTAAGGTTAAGACAGGTCTTCTGTGAGGGAGTGACACTGGTTAAGGAAAGTTATAATGCAGAACCTGGAATGGTAACTCGACCCTTTCAACCACAAGTAGGTGAGTGCACACAGCTCTCGCCTGATGCACGGAGGGCCCGGGTTCAATTCCCGGCGGGGCCGAAACATTTCGAAGTGTTTCGTTACACACACACACATACAACAGGCCTAGTGTCTAATCGACATGTGCCTAGGACAAAATGGTAATTAACTAACACACAACACATACACACAACACACAGACATACACACACACACATACACACACACACGAGCTATTTCTTTACAGTATATACTCTAACTTAGTTTTAGGAAGTTAGTAGAGAAGGAAGAAGGAGAAAGTGAAGTCCAGGAAGAGGGAGAGTGTGAATGTGAGGGAGAGATGGTAGGAGGGAGGGAGGGAGGGAAGGAAGGAAGAGTGTGGATGCCAAGGAGGGAAGAAAGGATGTGGATATTAGGGAGGGAGGGAAAGGAAGAGGGAAGGAAGGGAGCAGGAAAGGGAAGAAGGGAGAGTATAGACATCAGGGTGGGAGAGAAGGGAGGGGAAATCATGTGTATATCAGTGAAAAATGGACTTGGTGTCAGCGAGTAGTGAGTTAGACTTTTCTGTTGACTCCCTGATCAACCAGACTGTTGCTACATTTAATATCTAGGTATCCACTGAGGAAATTCCTGGAGGCTAGGTAGGCAGGCTGCAGTTACAAGAGAGGGAATATTAAATACTGACGAAGGGACTGATTACCACACTGAACACGAAGCCATGACGAAATTCAACGTCTCCTGTATCCTGTGACCCCGGCACACCTTGAAGACACGTGTGTGACCCCGGCACACCTTGAAGACACGTGTGTGACCCCGGCACACCTTGAAGACACGTGTGTGTGACCCCGGCACACCTTGAAGACAGGTGTGTGACCCCGGCACACCTTGAAGACAGGTGTGTGACCCCGGCACACCTTGAAGACACGTGTGTGACCCCGGCACACCTTGAAGACACGTGTGTGACCCCGGCACACCTTGAAGACACGTGTGTGACCCCGGCACACCTTGAAGACACGTGTGTGACCCCGGCACACCTTGAAGACAGGTGTGTGACCCCGGCACACCTTGAAGACAGGTGTGTGACCCCGGCACACCTTGAAGACAGGTGTGTGACCCGGCACACCTTGAAGACAGGTGTGTGACCCCGGCACACCTTGAAGACAGGTGTGTGACCCCGGCACACCTTGAAGACAGGTGTGTGACCCCGGCACACCTTGAAGACAGGTGTGTGACCCCGGCACACCTTGAAGACACGTGTGTGACCCCGGCACACCTTGAAGACACGTGTGTGACCCGGCACACCTTGAAGACAGGTGTGTGACCCCGGCACACCTTGAAGACAGGTGTGTGACCCGGCACACCTTGAAGACAGGTGTGTGACCCCGGCACACCTTGAAGACAGGTGTGTGACCCCGGCACACCTTGAAGACAGGTGTGTGACCCCGGCACACCTTGAAGACAGGTGTGTGACCCCGGTACACCTTGAAGACAGGTGTGTGACCCCGGCACACCTTGAAGACAGGTGTGTGACCCCGGCACACCTTGAAGACAGGTGTGTGACCCCGGCACACCTTGAAGACAGGTGTGTGCAACGCTTAAGCTTCTTTCTATCGAAATATTTCGCCATGTAGGTAGGTTAGTCTCTCAGGTCTTAAGCATAGACATGCAGCCAGACGACCTACCAAGGCTGACAAACTGATCATCTCAAAACTAATGGTGCTGTCTCTAATGTTGTATGTCCGTGTATACGACTGAAGAAGCCATTACCGCAAGAATCCACGTCAACCAGCGGCGCTGCTGTGGTAGAGGAAGGTTGACTGCTTGAACCCACAAGAAATCGTCACCACAAGACCACTCTCACAGTAGACCAAGCATCAGACCTCAAGAAATTCAGGCTGTTGATTCATGCCTGGTCATGAACCGGAGTTGGGGGCGTTGACCCCCGGAACACCCTCCAGCTAGATTCCTCCAGGTATGCCATGTCTCTAGCTCTGCAGCTTTGACCTACCTGCAGACAAAACGATGAATGTGAGAGGGGAGTGCATCATTTTCCTGCATGAAGAGGGCGCCCAGAAAAGGAAACAAGTGCTCGTGAGGAAACAGAACTGACCCCCACGAGGACCTGTCTTGTGTATTGAAGGACCTGCCTTGTATTTTGAAGGACCTTCCTATATATTGTAGGACCTGCCTTGTATTTTGATGGACCTGCCTTATATATTGAAGGATCTGCCTTGTATATTGTAGGACATGCCTTGTATTTTGAAGGACCTGCCTTGTATATTGTATGACCTGCCTTATATATTGATGGATCTGCCTTGTATATTGTAGGACATGCCTTGTATTTTGAAGGACCTGCCTTGTATATTGTAGAACCTGCCTTATATTTTGATGGACCTGCCTTGTATATTGAAGGACCTGCCTTGTATATTGTAGGATCTGCCTTGTATTTTGAAGGACCTGCCTTGTACATTGTATGACCTGCCTTATATTTTGATAGACCTGCCTTGTATATTGTAGGACCTGCCTTGTATATTGTAGGACTTGCCTTGTATATTGTAGGACCTGCCTTGTATAATGTGGTACCTGCCTTGTATATTGTAGGACCTACCTTGTATATTGTGGGACCTGCCTTGTATATTTAAAGACCTGCCTTGTATATTGTAGGACCTGGCTTGTATATTGTGGGACCTGCTTTGTATAATGTGGTACCTGCCTTATATATTGTGGTACCTGCCTTGTATATTGTAGGACCTGCCTTGTATATTGTGGTACCTGCCTTGTATATTGTGGGACCTGCCTTGTATATTGTGGGACCTGCCTTGTATGAACCAGTAGGCCTTCTGCAGTGTTTCTCCTTTCTTATGTTCTTAAATGAAGACAACAAAGCACGTAGTGGATACAAGACACACTTAGGATGTCTTTCTTGCATACTTTTCGGTCCTGGGGCCTTGGTCACTCCACATGCAACGTTTCCCTCATGACTAAGGGACTGACCACCTCATCACTGATCATGTCATCTGTATCTCTCATTTCCTCCTCTCGATAAAAATTTTCACCTTGTATTTAACTGAACAAGTCCGCAGATAGGGCGAAACGTTTCGACACTGTAGATTCTAAGTGTTGCACATGTGTCTACTCATCCAGTTCCTAAGTGACCTGTAGAGTCAGTGACCTGGAGAGTCAGTAAAGGTCAGTGACCTGAAGAGTCAGTGACCTGGAGAGTCAGTGGCCTGTAGAGTTAGTGGCCTGAAGAGTCAGTGACCTGTAGAGTCAGTGGCCTGAAGAGTCAGTGACCTGTAGAGTCAGTGGCCTGAAGAGTCAGTGACCTGTAGAGTCAGTGACCTGGAGAGTCAGTGAAGGTCAGTGACCTGAAAAGTCAGTGACCTGGAGAGTCAGTGGCCTGTAGAGTTAGTGGCCTGAACAGTCAGTGACCTGTAGAGTCAGTGGCCTGAAGAGTCAGTGACCTGTAGAGTCAGTGGCCTGAAGAGTCAGTGACCTGTAGAGTCAGTGACCTGGAGAGTCAGTGAAGGTCAGTGACGTGAAAAGTCAGTGACCTGTAGAGTCAGTGACCTGGAGAGTCAGTGAAGGTCAGTGACCTGAAGAGTCAGTGGCCTGTAGAGTTAGTGGCCTGAAGAGTCAGTGACCTGTAGAGTCAGTGACCTGAAGAGTCAGGGACCTGTAGAGTCAGTGAGACCTGTAGAGTCAGTGGCCTGTAGAGTTAGTGGCCTGAAGAGTCAGTGGCCTGTAGAGTCAGTGACCTGTAGTCAGTGACCTGAAGAGTCAGTGACCTGTAGAGTCAGTGGCCTGAAGAGTCAGTGACCTGTAGAGTCAGTGGGGTGAAGAGTCAGTGACCTGTAGAGTAAGTGACCTGTAGAGTCAGTGACCTGAAGAGTCAGTGACCTGTAGAGTCAGTGACCTGTAGAGTCAGTGGCCTAAAGTCAATGACCTGTAGAGTCAGTGGCCTGAAGAGTCAGTGACCTGTAGAGTCAGTGGCCTGAAGAGTCAGTGACCTGTAGAGTCAGTGACCTGTAGTCAGTGACCTGAAGAGTCAGTGACCTGTAGAGTCAGTGGCCTGAAGAGTCAGTGACCTGTAGAGTCAGTGGCCTGAAGAGTCAGTGACCTGTAGAGTCAGTGACCTGTAGAGTCAGTGACCTGAAGAGTCAGTGACCTGTAGAGTCAGTGACCTGTAGAGTCAGTGGCCTGAAGTCAGTGACCTGTAGAGTCAGTGGCCTGAAGAGTCAGTGACCTGTAGAGTCAGTGACCTGTAGAGTCAGTGACCTGAAGAGTCAGTGACCTGTAGAGTCAGTGACCTGTAGAGTCAGTGGCCTGAAGTCAGTGACCTGTATAGTCAGTGGCCTGAAGAGTCAGTGACCTGTAGAGTCAGTGGCCTGAAGAGTCAGTGACCTGTAGAGTCAGTGGCCTGAAGAGTCAGTGGCCTGAAGAGTCAGTGGCCTGAAGAGTCAGTGGCCTTAAGAATCAGTGACCTGAAGATTTAGTGACCTGTAGAGTCAGTGACCTGTAGAGTGAGTGACCTATAGAGATGGCTCTGGATCCACTTATCCACTCGCCAGGAGTCACAAAAAGACAGTGATAATCAAAGAAATACGATATTTTTTATTTGTTATCAAGAGCCTCTGCCATCGTTGACTCAGTATGTGGGACGATTACCAAGCCAGGGATGCTTCTATTGCCACGAGTTGCAGACATTACCACAGTCGTTGCCAGTGCAAGACTTTGCAGTGTGTGTGTGTGTGTGTGGAGTGGGATCTTGCAAGACAGAGGTGTGTGTCTAGACTCAAGGTAAACACAGTGAAGCGACAGAGAATAAGATCTTTGGTGCTGCAGTTGCAAGATCCTTGGTGCTGCAGTTGCAAGATCCTTGGTGCTGCAGTTGCAAGGCAAAGTACTTGGTGGCTGTAATGTTAGTCACCAGTGGTGGATACCAACGATGTCTCGACAACATCTGAGGCGCCAATACTTGTTGTAGCAATACCTGCAGCACCAATATCTGTAGTAGCAATACCTGCAGCACCAGTACCTGTTGTAGCAATACCTGCAGCACCAGTACCTGTTGTGGCAATACCTACAGCACATATACGGCTAGAAAGATTTACAAGAAATAACCCACCCAACCCACCTCGCCATCCTTCCCACTGCACCACTACAACACCTCCCACTGCACCACTACAACACCTCCCACTGCACCACTACAACACCTCCCACTGCACCACTACAACACCTCCCACTGCACCACTACAACACCTCCCACTGCACCACTACAACACCTCCCACTGCACCACTACAACACCTCCCACTGCACCACTACAACACCTCCCACTTCACCACTACAACACCTCTCACTGCACCACTACAACACCTCCCACTGCACCACTACAACACCTCCCACTGCACCACTACAACACCTCCCACTGCACCACTACAACACCTCCAACTGCACCACTACAACACTTCCCACTGCACCACTACAACACCTCCCACTGCACCACTACAACACCTCCCACTGCACCACTACAACACCTCCAACTGCACCACTACAACACCTCCCACTGCACCACTACAACACCTCCCACTGCACCACTACAACACCTCCCACTGCACCACTACAACACCTCCCACTTCACCACTACAACACCTCCCACTGCTCCACTACAACACCTCCCACTGCACTACAACACCTCCCACTACACCACTACAACACCTCCCACTGCTCCACTACACCTCCCACTGCACTACAACACCTCCCACTACACCACTACAACACCTCCCACTACACCATTACAACACCTCCCACTACACCATTACAACACCTCCCACAGCTCCACTACAACACCTCCCACAGCTCCACTACAACACCTCCCACAGCTCCACTACAACACCTCCCACTGCACCACTACAACACCTCCCACTGCACCACTACAACACCTCCCACAGATCCACTACAACACCTCCCACTGCACCACTACAACACCTCCCACTGCACCACTACAACACCTCCCACTGCACCACTACAACACCTCCCACTGCACCACTACAACACCTCCTACTGCTCCACTACAACACCTCCCACTGCTCCACTACAACACCTCCCACTGCTCCACTACAACACCTCCCACTGCACCACTACAACACCCACAGCTCCACTACAACACCTCCCACTGCACCACTACAACACCTCCCACTGCACCACTACAACACCTCCCACTGCACCACTACAACACCTCCCACTGCTCCACTACAACACCTCCCACTGCACTACAACACCTCTCACTACACCACTACAACACCTCCCACTGCTCCACTACACCTCCCACTGCACTACAACACCTCCCACTACACCACTACAACACCTCCCACTACACCATTACAACACCTCCCACTACACCATTACAACACCTCCCACAGCTCCACTACAACACCTCCCACAGCTCCACTACAACACCTCCCACAGCTCCACTACAACACCTCCCACTGCACCACTACAACACCTCCCACTGCACCACTACAACACCTCCCACAGCTTCACTACAACACCTCCCACTGCACCACTACAACACCTCCCACTGCACCACTACAACACCTCCCACTGCACCACTACAACACCTCCCACTGCACCACTACAACACCTCCTACTGCTCCACTACAACACCTCCCACTGCTCCACTACAACACTTCCCACTGCTCCACTACAACACCTCCCACTGCACCACTACAACACCCACAGCTCCACTACAACACCTCCCACTGCACCACTACAACACCTCCCACTGCACCACTACAACACCTCCCACTGCTCCACTACAACACCTCCCACTGCTCCACTACAACACCTCCCACTGCACCACTACAACACCCACAGCTCCACTACAACACCTCCCACTGCACCACTACAACACTTCCCACTGCTCCACTACAACACTTCCCACTGCTCCACTACAACACCTCCCAGTGCTCCAATACAACACTTCCCACTGCTCCACTACAACACTTCCCACTGCTCCACTACAACACCTCCCAGTGCTCCACTACAACACCTCCCACTGCACCACTACAACACTTCCCACTGCTCCACTACAACACTTCCCACTGCTCCACTACAACACCTCCCACTGCACCACTACAACACTTCCCACTGCTCCACTACAACACTTCCCAATGCTCCACTACAACACCTCCCAGTGCTCCACTACAACACTTCCCACTGCTCCACTACAACACCTCCCAGTGCTCCACTACAACACTTCCCACTGCTCCACTACAACACCTCCCACTGCACCACTACAACACTTCCCACTGCTCCACTACAACACTTCCCACTGCTCCACTACAACACCTCCCAGTGCTCCACTACAACACTTCCCACTGCTCCACTACAACACCTCCCACTGCACCACTACAACACTTCCCACTGCTCCACTACAACACTTCCCACTGCTCCACTACAACACTTCCCACTGCTCCACTACAACACCTCCCACTGCTCCACTACAACACTTCCCACTGCTCCACTACAACACTTCCCACTGCTCCACTACAACACTTCCCACTGCTCCACTACAACACCTCCCACTGCTCCACTACAACACCTCCCACTGCTCCACTACAACACTTCCCACTGCTCCTCTACAACACTTCCCACTGCTCCACTACAACACTTCCACTGCTCCACTACAACACCTCCCTACTGCACCACTACAACACTTCCCACTGCCTCACTACAACACTTCCACTGCTCCACTACAACACTTCCCACTGCTCCACTACAACACCTCCCACTGCACCACTACAACACTTCCCACTGCTCCACTACAACACTTCCCACTGCTCCACTACAACACCTCCCACTGCTCCACTACACAAGCCACTCCTACAGAATACACCACGAAGAACGATGAGACAGAGGACACTGTATGGCGCATCAGGACCCGGTTGATAGGAACGTTATCAGCCTCCAGCAGCATGATAATCTATCACCTGTTAAAAGCTGCCAGAGATGATGCAGGAATAGCATGTCTTCAGCCTGCTAGACAAGACAATTATCATGTCTGTGTCGCTGCAGTCTCCAATTACAAGACTGAGATATACAGTCTGCTTCAAGTATACATTCACTGCATACACATCCAGAATCATCATATACATATCAGAATGTATATACAGTGTGCTAAGGTGGTCGATAGTTAATTTGTTGATATATTGGTGGATTTAACGCCTGAAAGTAATGTCCCAGTAACCTTCCTGTAGTTATGTCCCAGTAACCTTCCTGTAGTTATGTCCCATAACCTTCCTGTAGTTATGTCCCAGTAACCTTCCTGTAGTTATGTCCCAGTAACCTTCCTGTAGTTATGTCCCAGTAACCTTCCTGAAGTTATGTCCCAGTAACCTTCCTGAAGTTATGTCCCAGTAACCTTCCTGAAGTTATGTCCCAGTAACCTTCCTGTAGTTATGTCCCAGTAACCTTAATGAAGTTATCTTCCAGTAACCTTCCTCTAGTTATGTCCCAGTAACCTTCCTGTAGTTATGTCCAGTAACCTTCCTGTAGTTATGTCCAGTAACCTTCCTGTAGTTATGTCCAGTAACCTTCCTGTAGTTATGTCCTATTAACCTTTGTAGTTATGTCCATTAACCTTCCTATAGTTATGTCCCAGTAACCTTCCTGAAGTTATCTTCCAGTAACCTTCCTGTAGTTATGTCCCAGTAACCTTCCTGTAGTTATGTCCCAGTAACCTTCCTGTAGTTATGTCCCAGTAACCTTCCTGTAGTTATGTCCCAGTAACCTTCCTGTAGTTATGTCCCATTAACCTTTTGTAGTTATGTCTTATTAACCTTCCTATAGTTATGTCCCAGTAACCTTCCTGTAGTTATGTCCCAGTAACCTTCCTGAAGTTATCTTCCAGTAACCTTCCTGTAGTTATGTCCTAGTAACCTTCCTGTAGTTATGTCCCAGTAACCTTCCTGTAGTTATGTCCCAGTAACCTTCCTGTAGTTATGTCCCAGTAACCTTCCTGTAGTTATGTCCCATTAACCTTCCTGTAGTTATGTCCCAGTAACCTTCCTGTAGTTATGTCCCAGTAACCTTCCTGTAGTTATGTCCCAGTAACCTTCCTGTAGTTATGTCCCAGTAACCTTCCTGTAGTTATGTCCAGTAACCTTCCTGTAGTTATGTCCTCAGTAACCTTCCTGTAGTTATGTCCATTAACCTTTTGTAGTTATGTCCCATTAACCTTCCTATAGTTATGTCCCAGTAACCTTCCTGAAGTTATCTTCCAGTAACCTTCCTGTAGTTATGTCCCAGTAACCTTCCTGTAGTTATGTCCCAGTAACCTTCCTGTAGTTATGTCCCAGTAACCTTCCTGTAGTTATGTCCCATTAACCTTTTGTAGTTATGTCCCATTAACCTTCCTATAGTTATGTCCCAGTAACCTTCCTGAAGTTATCTTCCAGTAACCTTCCTGTAGTTATGTCCCAGTAACCTTCCTGTAGTTATGTCCCAGTAACCTTCCTGTAGTTATGTCCAGTAACCTTCCTGTAGTTATGTCCTCATTAACCTTTTGTAGTTATGTCCCATTAACCTTCCTATAGTTATGTCCAGTAACCTTCCTGAAGTTATCTTCAGTAACCTTCCTGTAGTTATGTCCAGTAACCTTCCTGTAGTTATGTCCTCAGTAACCTTCCTGTAGTTATGTCCCAGTAACCTTCCTGTAGTTATGTCCCAGTAACCTTCCTGTAGTTATGTCCCAGTAACCTTCCTGAAGTTATGTTCCAGTAACCTTCCTGAAGTTATGTCCCAGTAACCTTCCTGTAGTTATGTCCCAGTAACCTTCCTGTAGTTATGTCCCAGTAACCTTCCTGTAGTTATGTCCCAGTAACCTTAATGTAGTTATCTTCCAGTAACCTTCCTGTAGTTATGTCCCAGTAACCTTCCTGAAGTTATCTTCCAGTAACCTTCCTATAGTTATGTCTCAGTAACCTTCCTGTAGTTATGTCCCAGTAACCTTCCTGTAGTTATCTTCCAGTAACCTTCCTGTAGTTATGTCCCAGTAACCTTCCTGTAGTTATCTCCCAGTAACCTTCCTATAGTTATGTCCCAGTAACCTTCCTGTAGTTATCTTCCAGTAACCTTCCTATAGTTATGTCTCAGTAACCTTCCTGAAGTTATCTTCCAGTAACCTTCCTATAGTTATGTCCCAGTAAATTTACTGTAGTTATGTCCCAGTAACCTTCCTGTAGTTATGTCCCAGTAACCTTCCTGTAGTTATGTCCAAGTAACCTTCCTGTAGTTATGTCCCAGTAACCTTCCTATAGTTATCTCCCAGTAACCTTCCTGTAGTTATGTCCCAGTAACCTTCCTGTAGTTACCTCCCAGTAATCTTCCTGTAGTTATGTCCCAGTAACCTTCCTGTAGTTATGTCCCAGTAACCTTCCTGTAGTTATCTCCCAGTAACCTTCCTGTAGTTATATCCCAGTAACCTTCCTGTAGTTATGTCCCAGTAACCTTCCTGTAGTTATGTCCCAGTAACCTTCCTGTAGTTATGTCCCAGTAACCTTCCTGTAGTTATCTCCCAGTAACCTTCCTGTAGTTATGTCCCAGTAACCTTCCTGAAGTTATCTTCCAGTAACCTTCCTGTAGTTATGTCCCAGTAACCTTCCTGAAGTTATGTCCCAGTAACCTTCCTGTAGTTATGTCCCAGTAACCTTCCTGTAGTTATGTCCCAGTAACCTTTCTGTAGTTATGTCCCAGTAACCTTCCTGTAGTTATGTCCAAGTAACCTTCCTGTAGTTATGTCCCAGTAACCTTCCTGAAGTTATCTCCCAGTAACATCCTTGTAGTTAGTTCCCAGTAACATCCTGGTAGTTATCTCCCAGTAACATCCTGGTAGTTACCTCCCAGTAACATCCTGGTAGTTACCTCCCAGTAACATCCTGGTAGTTACCTCCCTGTAACATCCTGGTAGTTACCTCCCAGTAACATCCTGGTAGTTACCTCCCAGTAACATCCTGGTAGTTACCTCCCAGTAACATCCTGGTAGTTACCTCCCAGTAACATCCTGGTAGTTACCTCCCAGTAACATCCTGGTAGTTACCTCCCTGTAACATCCTGGTAGTTACCTCCCAGTAACATCCTGGTAGTTACCTCCCAGTAACATCCTGGTAGTTACCTCCCAGTAACATCCTGGTAGTTATCCTCCAGTAACATCCTGGTAGTTACCTCCCAGTAACATCCTGGTAGTTACCTCCCAGTAACATCCTGGTAGTTACCTCCCAGTTACATCCTGGTAGTTATCTCCCAGTAACATCCTGGTAGTTACCTCCCAGTAACATCCTGGTAGTTACCTCCCAGTAACATCCTGGTAGTTACCTCCCAGTAACATCCTGGTAGTTACCTCTCAGTAACATCCTGGTAGTTACCTCCCAGTAACATCCTGGTAGTTAGCTCCCAGTAACATCCTGGTAGTTAGCTCCCAGTAACATCCTGGTAGTTACCTCCCAGTAACATCCTGGTAGTTACCTCCCAGTAACATCCTGGTAGTTACCTCCCAGTAACATCCTGGTAGTTACCTCCCAGTAACATCCTGGTAGTTACCTCCCAGTAACATCCTGGTAGTTACCTCCCAGTAACATCCTGGTAGTTATCTCCCAGTAACATCCTGGTAGTTACCTCCCAGTAACATCCTGGTAGTTACCTCCCAGTAACATCCTGGTAGTTTCCTCCCAGTAACATCCTGGTAGTTACATCCCAGTAACATCCTGGTAGTTATCTCCCAGTAACATCCTGGTAGTTACCTCCCAGTAACATCCTGGTAGTTACCTCCCAGTAACATCCTGGTAGTTTCCTCCCAGTAACATCCTGGTAGTTACATCCCAGTAACATCCTGGTAGTTATCTCCCAGTAACATCCTGGTAGTTACCTCCAGTAACATCCTGGTAGTTACCTCCAGTAACATCCTGGTAGTTACCTCCAGTAACATCCTGGTAGTTATCTCCCAGTAACATCCTGGTAGTTACCTCCCAGTAACATCCTGGTATTTTCCCTCCCAGTAACATCCTGGTAGTTACCTCCCAGTAACATCCTGGTAGTTACCTCCAGTAACATCCTGGTAGTTTCCTCCCAGTAACATCCTGGTAGTTACATCCCAGTAACATCCTGGTAGTTATCTCCCAGTAACATCCTGGTAGTTACCTCCCAGTAACATCCTGGTAGTTACCTCCCAGTAACATCCTGGTAGTTACCTCCCAGTAACATCCTGGTAGTTACCTCCCAGTAACATCCTGGTAGTTACCTCCCAGTAACATCCTGGTAGTTACCTCCCAGTAACATCCTGGTAGTTACCTCCCAGTAACATCCTGGTAGTTACGTCCCAGTAACATCCTGGTAGTTATCTTCCAGTAACATCCTGGTATTTACCTCCCAGTAACATCCTGGTAGTTACCTCCCAGTAACATTCTGGTAGTTACCTCCCAGTAACATCCTGGTAGTTACCTCCCAGTAACATCCTGGTAGTTACCTCCCAGTAACATCCTGGTAGTTACCTCCCAGTAACATCCTGGTAGTTACCTTGAAGTATTAAACGTACAGGTAAATAAGTTACCTCAACCACCAGCAGTAATAAGCCTAAATTTTAAAGGGGTGGAGGGGTAAGCCAGGGTAAGGCCTCGGTCACATGACCAAAAGCCCCAGTGGTGGGTCATCCTATATGACTAAGACCCGTGTTGGAAAACACTTGTCCTGTTTTCTAGCGAATCTTATGTAGCCAGCGTGTCAGGGGCGGAGGCTGGCCAGCTTCAAGCATCAGGGAGAAGATCAAAGAGTAGATACTACTTATTAGGTAGAAACAGCAGAAAGGAACGGTGAGGAAGTGTGGTGTAGAACTCATCACAGAGACTGCCATCCACGACCCTATACATATACTCCATATACAAGCTAGGTTAGGTTAGGTAACGCTAGGTTACGTTAGGTTAGGTTAGATTAGATTAGGTAAGTAGGAAACAGGATTAGTGTCTCCTGACGCGGGTCTTAGTAATATGGTGACCTGCAGCTGGAGCTTTTGGTCATATGACCGAGACCTTCCACTCTCAAACACTTCCCGTTCCGGGGTTTCTAATCGTGTTATTTCGGTTTCGTAAGTCAGTTACTCTGCTTTTCACAGGTACTGTGATGGAGACAGGTGCAGTAGTGAAGTGAACATGTATTTGAGGTGGTCAGTCCCTCAGCCTGGAGAAGACTTCATGGAGATGAACTCTTCTCCAGGCTGAGGGACTCACCACCTCAAATACTATTTCTCCAAGTTTGATGGACTGATTACATCATCTTTACTTCACTACACTTGCTGCCTCTGACTGAAGAAGTCTACTGTGTGGGCGAAACTTTTCAACAATAAAGATATCCAACTGTTGCACACGTCTTAATCTTAATGGCTAGCAATAGGTGTCTTATTGCACATGATGACGACACAAGACACATGTGCAACACCTTTATTTGTAGACATTTCGCCCACCAGTGGCTTTATTGATAAAGCCACTGGTGGGCGAAACGTCTACAAGGTGACTAATTCTTGTTATTCCAGACTTCTGACCTGTTCCACTAGTAATGAAACACGGAGACGTACACCCACAGGTCTGGAGGAAAGAGAGATGTGCTCGGTAACACTGGTGAACCCTCGGTAACACTGGTGAACCCTCGGTAACACTGGTGAACCCTCGGTAACACTGGTGAACCCTCGGTAACACTGGTTAACCCACTCACATTCTAGGGGGACTCTCCACCTTGTTGTTTTTAGTTATGTCATCATAAGAAAAATGACGGGAAGGGAGGGGTGAAGGAAGAAGGTGAAGGAAGGGGAAGGAAGGAAGGTGAAGGAAGGGGGTGAAGGAAGGAAAGGTGAAGGAAGGGGGTGAAGGAAGGAAGGTGAAGGAAGGGGGTGAAGGAAGGAAAGGTGAAGGAAGGGTGGTGAAGGAAGGGAAAGGTGAAGGAAGGAAGGTGAAGGAAGGGGGTGAAGGGAAAAGGAAAGGTGAAGGAAGGAGGTGAAGGAAGGAAAGGTGAAGGAAGGGGGTGAAGGAAGGAAAGGTGAAGGAAGGGGTGAAGGAAGGGAAAGGTGAAGGAAGGGGGTGAAGGAAGGGAAAGGTGAAGGAAGGGGGTGAAGGAAAGGTGAAGGAAGGGGTGGGTGAAGGGAAGGGAAAGGTGAAGGAAGAGGGGTGAAGGAAGGGAAAGGTGAAGGAAGGGAAAGGTGAAGGAAGGGGGTTGAAGGAAAGGAAAGGTGAAGGAAAGGGGGGTGAAGGAAGGGAAAGGTGAAGGAAGGGGGGGTGAAGGAAGGGAAGGGAAGGATGAAGGAAGGGAAGGGTGAAGGAAGGGAAGGATGAAGGAAGGGAAGGATGAAGGAAGGGAAGGGTGAAGGAAGGGAAGGATGAAGGAAGGGAAGGGTGAAGGAAGGGAAGGGTGAAGGAAGGGAAGGATGAAGGAAGGGAAGGGTGAAGGAAGGGAAGGGTGAAGGAAGGGAAGGGTTAAGGAATGAAAATATGAAGGGAGGGATGAATATGTAAGTGCCCAAAATGCCCCGGCATGATAGTGACTTTCTTTGTACTTAACAAAGCAAATTATAATTACACATTGTAACCTTTGCAAAGAAATAAAATCTTTATCTTTTAAGACTACGTCTCTGTTTTCTTCTTCCTTTCTTTTCAAGTAATGAAATGATCGTTTTTTCTGGGGTGAGAATGAGAGTCTTTAAGAGGAAGAACCTTGCTGGCCAGTGTCACTTGGGAAGTATATATACTACTACTCTCTCTCCAGCCTACTACCACCACCACCACCACATCTACCACCACTACTACCACTGCTACCACCACTACTACCACCACTGCTACCACCACTACTACCACCACCACTGCTACCACCAGTACTACCACCACTGCTACCACCACTAATACCACCACTACCACTCGTACCTGTACGTATACCTCCAAAAATACAACATTAAGAAAAGTGAACTAGAAGATCTTACGTCAACCTGAAGCTTTGTATACATCAGACACAGTCAGGAGAGACTGATGCAGTAGAAGGAGAACTTACCACAGCAATCCTACAGACTGCTGAGAGTAAGATCCTACAGACTGATGAGAGTAAGATCCTACAGACTGCTGAGAGTAAGATCCTACAGACTGCTGAGAGTAAGATCCTACAGACTGCTGAGAGTAAGATCCTACAGACTGATGAGAGTAAGATCCTACAGACTGCTGAGAGTAAGATCCTACAGACTGATGAGAGTAAGATCCTACAGACTGCTGAGAGTAAGATCCTACAGACTGCTGAGAGTAAGATCCTACAGACTGCTGAGAGTAAGATCCTACAGACTGCTGAGAGTAAGATCCTACAGACTGCTGAGAGTAAGATCCTACAGACTGCTGAGAGTAAGATCCTACAGACTGATGAGAGTAAGATCCTACAGACTGCTGAGAGTAAGATCCTACAGACTGATGAGAGTAAGATCCTACAGACTGCTGAGAGTAAGATCCTACAGACTGCTGAGAGTAAGATCCTACAGACTGATGAGAGTAAGATCCTACAGACTGCTGAGAGTAAGATCTTACAGACTGCTGAGAGTAAGATCCTACAGACTGCTGAGAGTAAGATCCTACAGACTGCTGAGAGTAAGATCCTACAGACTGCTGAGAGTAAGATCCTACAGACTGCTGAGAGTAAGATCCTACAGACTGCTGAGAGTAAGATCCTACAGACTGCTGAGAGTAAGATCCTACAGACTGCTGAGAGTAAGATCCTACAGACTGCTGAGAGTAAGATCCTACAGACTGCTGAGAGTAAGATCCTACAGACTGATGAGAGTAAGATCCTACAGACTGCTGAGAGTAAGATCCTACAGACTGCTGAGAGTAAGATCCTACAGACTGCTGAGAGTAAGATCCTACAGACTGCTGAGAGTAAGATCCTACAGACTGCTGAGAGTAAGATCCTACAGACTGCTGAGACTACAATCCCCTAAAAGACAGGCGGTTCTTCAGTGAAGATATACGATACGAAAAGGACTGTCTATAAACATTATAAGCTGCACAAACGGTATCCACCAGAGGCACAGAAGTCTTTACTGGAACCTGGGATTTACCTGTGACTGGCTTCAAGGGTCCTACCCAACCACACTGCTTAAACATTATTACACTGCCTGCTAAACTTCCTGCTGACACATCTACTGCGAGATCGCCTGCTACTGCTTCCACCACGACACCAGAGCTTACCAAAACTGAGGGACCTTAGTTTTGGTGTCGAAATGTTGTCGATAGTGAAGAAAAGAGGCAATTTGAAAACTAAGTTTGGGACACGATTCCTTTTGTTTACGTCTTCAAAGTGGATGTGACTTGGACCTGCCTAGCATGGGCCAATAGGTGACTTGGACTTGCCTAGCATGGACCAGTAGACCTGCTGCAGTGCTCCTTCTTTCCTATGGTAGTCTGGGTTCCCTCATTCCACTCTCACTCCATCTCTCTTCTCCTTCACTTTCCCTTATCACCCAACTTCTACTTCCCTCCTTATGTCGTCCCTCTTCCCCTCCCTCTCTTAATCCCTCTCCAATTCTCCCCTTAATCCCACACCAATTCTTTTTTTAATCCCTCTCCAATTCTCCCCTTAATCCCACACCAATTCTTTTCTTAATCCCTCTCCAATTCTCTTCTTAATCCCACTCTAACCCTCCATCGCTCTCCCACTTCCTTCCCTCCCACGTAACAACCTATAATAATCACAGTTTGAAAGATAGAGAAGAAAAAGGGAAGTTACTTACGGGAGTTACGGAAGTGAGAACAGTTAAGAGCACACAAGGTCTTAAGCAAGTGTGTCTGGCGTCTCTACTTCTTGAGAGGTTAAGCGGAGATGGCAGTGGGTAGTGGGAGAGGAGGTAGTAGACTGGGAGGTAATGGGTAGTGAGAGAGCTAGATGGCTAGTACACTATTCCTTAACCCCCTGTGGAGGTGAAGGAGTAAGTGTGGGAGGAGTAAGGGGGATAGTGAGTGCACTTCTGTAATCCCCATTCTCATAAAGGTGAGGGATAGGGGTAGGATTGGTAATGGGAGGGATTAGGAGAGACTGGGATGGCACTATTCCCAACTCCCCACGTACGCCACTGGGAATCTCAATTTTCAATCAAGCAAGCGTGCTTATCCCAGCTCTTGGAATGCCAGCAATGGTGGCGCTAGCCATGATGGGAGCTGTGAGAATTATATTATTTTATCTTCTCTCTCTCTCGTTCTAACACAGGGCTTTACAAGGTTAGGTTAAGGTTAAGTTAGGTTAGGTTAGGTTAGGTTAAGGTTGCCAACTTTATTTACAAGATAAAAGTTGTTACTTACATCAACTCATTTGAAAGTCTTTTTATTTCCCTGAGACACACAAATATGGATCAGGATGAAGTTGGAGCCATCTGTGGGCCAGAGATTTCATTTGATCAGCTGACTTTATTTTGTTGATATCATTATGCTGTACGAACATGTTCCAGACACGAGTCATTCTAGGAATAAATGATCGTAGACGAGTGATGTTCTGGAGAAGGTTAGTGAGTGTCTCGTCTACCTGGGTTCAACTCACTCATGTATTTATCTAACCTATTTTTAAAACTACACAACTCGTGTACATATATATACATCGTCTTCCCAGAATATTTGATCGAATTAATGATTGATTTGGTACCTGAGATTCTTACACACACAGGAATGAATGTTTTTCTTATACTGTACGGGATAAAACTAGGCTCCCCCCCCTCTCTCTCTCCCTCTCTCTCTCCCTCTCTCTCTCCTCCCTCTCTCTCTCCCTCTAGGTCCTCCACAAACTTTTACCTCCTTCCTTCTATCACCTCCCACCCCACCTCTTACAATCAAATTCTTTTCCTTCCTGCTGTCTCCTCTCTCTCTTCTTTCCCCTTTTCCCTCCTCCCCCTTCCACCTGCCCTGTTTCCCCTACCTCCCTCCCCTCCTCCCCCTACCTCCTCCCCTCCTCCCCCTACCTCCCCCACGGGGCACTATCAATACCCGGCGTCATAATTTACCGACCGGGAGTTCGGACTATATACAATTTTTTATCTTTTTTTTATAATCTTTTCAGTAAATGTTGGAGTGATGGTTGAGGAACGGAGGCTCGAGCCCGCTACCCCTCCCAGCCTTAATGAAGCCAATGGTGGTAATGAAATTAATTTTCTCGTGGAAGGCTTGGTGGGGGGAGGTGATAGGTGTTGGGGAGAGGGGTACTGGGGAGGTTGTAGGGGTGGGGATGTTTGGGGTTAGGAGGGGGGGTTGTGGTACCTTGAGGCTACCTGGAGGGGATTCCGGGGGTCAACGCCCCAGCGGCCCGGTCCATGACCAGGCTTCGTGGCGGATCAGGGTCTGATAAACCAGGTTGTTACTGCTGGCACTGACTTTGTCCAGCTCCCTGTGAAGACAGCCAGGGGTCTCTTGGTAATCCCCCTTATGTATGCTGGGAGGCAGTTGAACAGTCTTGGTCCCCAATGAACGTAAGTGTGTACTCACCTATTTGTGGTTGCAGGGGTCGAGTCATAGCTCCTGGCCCCGCCTCTTCACTGATTGCTACTAGGTCCTCTCTCTCCCTGCTCCATGAGCTTTAGCAAACCTCGTCTTAAAACTATGTATGGTTCCTGCCTCCACTATGTCGCTTTCTAGGATATTCCACTTCCTGACAACTCTATGACTGAAGAAATACTTCCTAACATCCCTTTGACTCATAGGAGTCTTCAACTTCCAATTGTGACCCCTTGTTTCTGTGTCCCCTCTCTGGAACATCTTGTCTCTGTCCACCTTATCTATTCCTCGCAGTATTTTATATGTCGTTATCATGTCACCCCAACCCTCCTGTCCTCTAGTGTCGTCAGGCCGATTTCCCTTAACCTTTCTTCGTAGGACAATCCCCTTAGCTCTGGGACTAGTCTTGTTGCAAACCTTTGCACTTTCTCTAATTTCTTGACGTGCTTGACCAGGTGTGGGTTCCAAACTGGTGCTGCATACTCCAGTATGGGCGTTACGTATATGGTGTACAGAGTCTTGAATGATTCCTTAGTGAGGTATTGGAACGCTATTCTTAGGTTTGCCAGCCGCCCGTATGCTGCAGGAGTTATCTGTTTGATGTGTGCCTCAGGAGATGTATTATATTAGATGGTATTATACTCACCCCAAGATCTTTTTCCTTGAGTGAGGTTTGCAGTCTTTGGCCACCTAGACTATACTCTGTCTGCGGTCTTCTTTGCCCTTCCCCGATCTTCATGGCTTGTAGCCTGTCCAGGTCTCTTTGTAGTCCTACCTTATCCTCAACTGATTTAATTCTTCTCATTAACTTCACATCATCTGCAAACAGGGACACTTCTGAGTCTATCCCTTCCGTTATGTCATTCACATATACCAAAAACAGTACAGGTCCTAGGACTGACCCTTGTGGAACCCCACTCGTCACAGGTGCCCACTCTGACACCTCGTCATGTACCATGACTCGTTGTTGCCTCCCTGTCAGATATTCTCTGATCCATTGCAGTGCCTTTCCTGTTACGTGTGCCTGATCCTCTAGCTTTTGCATTAACCTCTTGTGAGGAACTGTGTCGAACGCCTTCTTGCAGTCCAAGAAAATGCAGTCTATCCACCCCTCTCTCTCGTGTCTTACTTCTGTTACCTTGTCATAAAACTCCAGTAGGTTTGTGACACAAGATTTTCCTTCCCTGAAACCGTGCTGGTTGTCGTTTATAAGCTTGTGTCTTTCTAGGTGCTCCACCACTCTCATCCTGATGATCTTCTCCATGACTTTGCATACTATACACATCAGTGACACAGGTCTGTAGTTTAATGCCTCGTGTCTGTCTCCTTTCTTAAAAATTGGGACTACATTTGCCATCTTCCACGCCTCAGGTAGTTGCCCAGTTTCAATGGATGTGTTGAAGATTTGTGTTAGTGGCACACACAACATCTCTGCTCCCTCTGTAAGGACCCACGGATAAATATTGTCCGGTCCCACCTTTTTTGAGGTATCGAGTTCACATAGCAGCTTCTTCACCTCCTCCTCGGTTGTGTGTATTTCATCCAGCACTTGTTGGTATACCTCCCTATTCTGAATTCCTGGAGTCCTTCCTGTCTCCTCTGTAAATACTTCTTTAAATCTCATCTTGAGCTCCTCACATACCTCTTGGTCGTTTCTTGTGAACTCCCCACCTTCCTTCCTCAGCCTGATTACCTGGTCCTTGACTGTTGTTTTCCTCCTGATGTGGCTATGCAACAGCTTCAGGTCAGACTTGACTTTTGATGCTATATCATTTTCATATTGTCGCTGAGCCTCCCTTCTTACCTGTGCATATTCATTTCTGGCTCTTCGGCTGATCTCTTTATTTTCCTGGGTCCTTTGTCTTCTGTACTTTTTCCATTCTCTATTACACTTAGTTTTTGCCTCCCTACACCTCTGGGTGAACCAAGGACTCGTTCTGGTCTTCCCATTACTTCTGTTTCCCTTGGGGACAAACCTCTCCTCTGCCTCTTTGCATTTGGTTGTCACATATTCCATCATTTCTTTTATTGGTTTTCCTGCCAATTCTCTCTCCCACTGAACGTCTTCTAGGAAGTTCCTCATGCCTGTGTAGTCCCCCCTTTTGTAGTTTCATTTCTCCCTTCCTATTCCTGCTCTCCTCTCCACTTGTAGCTCAACTATATAATCAAAACACAGAACCAAATGATCACTAGCTCCAAGGGGCCTTTCATACGTGATATCCTCGATGTCCGAACTACTCAAGGTGAATACTATGTCCAGTCTTGCTGGATCATCCCCACCTCTCTCTCTGGTAGTGTCTCTAACATGTTGATGCATGAGGTTTTCCAGTACCACATCCATCATCTTGGCTCTCCATGATTCAGGACCCCCGTGGGGCTCCAGGTTTTCCCAATCAATCTCCTTGTGATTGAAATCACCCATAACTAGTAACTTTGCTCTCCCCATGTGGGCTCTTCTGGCTACCTCGGCTAGTGTGTCTACCATTGCTCTGTTGCTCTCGTCGTATTCTTCTCTTGGCCTCCTGCAGTTCTGTGATGGGTTGTACATTACAGCAATTACCACCTTATGACCCTCAGACTGAATTGTTCTTACTATGTAGTCCCTTTCGCCCATTCCATCCATTCCTTCCACTTCCTCAAATCCCCACCTGTTCTTAATGAGCAGTGCAACTCCTCCTTCCCCTCTGCTCCCTCTATCTTTCCTGAGGATTTGATATCCGGGTGGAAAGATTGCATCTGTTATCATCCTGGTGAGTTTCGTTTCTGTGAGTGCTATTATGTCTGGGGATGTCTCCTTTATTCTTTCATGCCACTCCTCACATTTATTTGTTATACCATCTGCAGTTGTATACCAAACCTTCAACTTCTTTTCTAAAACCATAGTCTGGGGGGTACGTTGGGGTTGGGAAAGTGGGAGATCTGATGGGGAACTATGGGTGGTTGGTGTGAAGGTGGAGTTTGTAATGAGGTGGGTGGAATCATTGGGTATGGCATGTGTGTTTTGGGTTAGATTGTTTGGTTGCATTGGGGTTGTCCAGGTTGTGGGACATCTGAAGGTGGTTGTATTAGAGCTTCCTCCTGAGTCTGGGTTCTCCTGTCCATCTCTCTTTCCTCCTTTTGTCTCTGTACCCTCTCTTTCAGTTTCTGTCTTTCTTCCCGTGTTCTGTCGCGGTCGAGATACACCCTCTGGTACTCTGACATATTCCTTAGTCTTGCTTTCTCCTGCAGGATCCTGTTTCGAGTCACTTCTGCTTTGAAAATCACTTTGACTGGCCGGATTCTTCCTCTTGCAAACCCCCCTATTCTCAGAAAATTTGCCAGCTGGGTCATGTCATCTCCTATTACTTTCATGATGTTTTCAATCGCATTTTTCTCCCCTTGTCTTCTTGCTTCGTAAGTTTCCCCTTCAGCTTCCTGGAGCCCATAAACAAAGACTGATCTCTCTCTTTCATTCTCCTACTGCCTATCCCTATGTAACCCCTGATTCGATTTAGTTGCCTCAATTGCAGCTTTCCTTTCTTCAATCTCTTCACTGTCTGTTATCCCTTGGCCCAGTGGCCTGTCGCTTTCCCTTCTTAACTTTCCCTGTGCACTGCTGTGGTCTGTTATGGCTTCTACGTATAGCTTAGCTCTCCCTTTTACTACACTCCCCTCGATTGTTCCTGATGTGATCCTCTCTTTTTCTCGGGCTCCACGATGGTCTGATATGGCCTCTGCATACAGTTTCACTCCATTCTCTACAGTCCTCTTCTTTGTGACTGAGGTAGCAGTTTCTGATACCATGTCCACATTACTTTTTGGTTCTTTAGGCTGTTTCAAATTTTTCAGTTCCTCTTCTAATCTCTGTATCTTAGCCTCTGCTGTTGTGACTTGCTTCTCCCACTTCCTGCTTTCTGCAGCTATCCTCTCCTCCATTATCTTGCTTTCTGCAGCTATCCTCTCCTCCATTATCTTGCTTTCTGCAGCTATCCTCTCCTCCATTATCTTGCTTTCTGCAGCTATCCTCTCCTCCATTTTCATGCTAAGCTCCTCTAGCTTCCTTCCCCACTCATGTCTGTGTGGTTGTTTTGTGGTGTGATTGCCTGAGTATTTGTGTGGGGGTGGAGGGAGGGAGAGGAGAAACTGGAGACAGTAGGGAAATGGAAGAGAGGTGGGGAGGGGGAAAGAGGGGGATGGGGGAAAGAGGGGGATTATGTGGAGAGTGAAGGGAGAAGCAGAGGTGGAGAGAGAATGGGAGAGGGAGAGGGGAGGAGGTGGGTGGGAAGGGAGCAGGGGGAAAGAGTGTGTGTGGGCCTGTGTGTGTGTGTTAGTTTTGTGTATGTGTGTGTGTTTTGTGTGTGTGTGTGATAGTTTTGTGTGTGTGTGTGCGTTAGTTTTGTGTGTGTGTGTGTGTGTTAGTTTTGTGTGTGTGTGTATGTATGTGTGTGTGTATGTATGTGTATGTATGTGTGTGTGTATGTGTGTGTGTATGTATGTGTGTGTGTGTATGTGTGTGTGTGGGTCATGTGAAGAGTAGTGGTGAAATTGTGTGTTATGGTGTATGGGTGTGTATGTGGAGTTTGCAAGTGACACATCGTCTGCAGTGCTTCTCTACCTGGCCTGACCTGACACACCTGATCTACCAGTTAATGTATTCTATGATTCATCTGTCTGCTCGCCCTTTTCTACTAGAAATTACCAATTGCTATTTGTTACCGAGTACTTGATATCCTATTCCTTATCTTACTATGAGAGTTGACCGTTCACAAACAGCTTAGCAGTTAGGTAATTGGAACTTACACCCGACACCCCGAAAACCACGCATAGGTGAATACTTGCAATGCGATGCAGCTTGTCCAGCGTGTAGTATCCTGTAGATTGTCCAACTCGATGTGATGTTCTGGCGTATATCCACTTTCGTTTCTTGTCGATATATAATATAACCTATTCACTGTATTTCTTTCACTTGTCACATATTTATTTCACTTTATTATCTAGGGTGACACACGTGGCAACGTCGCCTGGAGCACACTAGGCCCACTCTGACCCCGCCACCAAATATTTATTTCTAGTTCACTTATAAAATTATGGCTCTCCCCACACTTATGTGGCTCAGGGCAACTCGTAAATCGCTTCAAAGGTTGTTCACTACCCTGACACACTTGATAACCCCTGCAGTACCCTTGGGTAGCCCTCAAAAACACTTATATTTACAGATCCCTACAAGTTGTGACTAGCCCACGCGGCGTCTGTGTGTGTGTGTGTGTGTGTGTGTGGAGTGAAGGTTCTCTGTACATTTTCCAGATCGGCAGTTTCTCTTGCCTTGAGAAGGACCATTAGTGTACAGCAATATTCCAGTCTAGAGAGAAGGTTCTAATTATCCACCCTATCGTTTTGAAGGTTCTAATTATCCACCCTATCACTTTGAAGGTTCTCATTATCTATCCTATCATTTTGAAGGTTCTCATTATCCATCCTATCATTTTGAAGGTTCTCATTATCCACCCTATCATTTTGAAGGTTCTCATTATCTATCCTATTATTTTGAAGGTTCTCATTATCTATCCTATCATTTTGAAGGTTCTCGTTATCTATCCTATCATTTTGAAAGTTCTCATTATCTATCCTATCATTTTGAAGGTTCTTATTATCTTTCCTATCATTATGAAAGTTCTCATTATCCATGTGAAAGAGAAAAGTCTTTTAAAACTTCACAGTGATTCTGTCTACTGAGAGGAAACAGTCTACTTTTGTCCTAAAGACTGTCTGCTGTTAACTAGTTAGTTGAGACAAGGATGGTAAAGCAGAAGGCTCTCTCCCCACCCTCCACTCCCTCTAGCCTTTGCTGGCAAAAAGCAGGGAGGAAAAATGTACCATAATAAACGGTATGGAATTCGCATGAGAGATAGAAGTGTATGATAGAAGTGGATGATGGAAGTGGATGATAGAAGTGGATTATGGAAGTGGATGATGGAAGTGGATGATAGAAGTGGATGATGGAAGTGGATGATGGAAGTGGATGATAGAAGTGGATGATGGAAGTGGATGATGGAAGTGGATGATGGAAGTGGATGATGGAAGTGGATGATGGAAGTGGATGATAGAAGTGGATGATAGAAGTGGAGGATGGAAGTGGATGATAGAAGTGGATGATAGAAGTGGATGATGGAAGTGGATGATAGAAGTGGATGATGGAAGTGGATGATAGAAGTGGATGATGGAAGTGGATGGTAGAAGTGGATGATGGAAGTGGATGATAGAAGTGGATGATAGAAGTGGATGATGGAAGTGGATGATAGAAGTGGATGATGGAAGTGGATGATAGAAGTGGATGATTGAAGTGGATGATGGAAGTGGATGATGGAAGTGGATGGTAGAAGTGGATGATGGAAGTGGATGATAGAAGTGGATGATAGAAGTGGATGATGGAAGTGGATGATAAAAGTGGATGATGGAAGTGGATGATAAAAGTGGATGATGGAAGTGGATGATGGAAGTGGATGGAGTGCCAGGGCTACAAACTGCCTCTACATCTTAGTATTATCTTTCCTGTTCATGCTGTTACACTGCTTCCCACACAAACTGTCTAACAGTAGTTCTACTGTTTATACATGCTCACACACACACACACGGGGCCAGGAGCTATGACTCGACCCCTGCAACCACAACTAGGTGAGTACTAGGTGAGTACACATAATTAGAGCAATGTTTGTTTTGTGTGTGTGTTAATATGTGTTGTGAATAGTATGGTGCATGTCCCAACAGTCCCATTAATCTGAACCCAAAACTATTGACCTTGTCAGGGTAGTCCCAGGTGTGTGTGTGTGTGTGTGTGTGTGTGGTGTGTGTGTGTGTGTGTGTGTGTGTGTGTGTGTGTGTGTGTGTGTGGGTGTGTACTCACCTGTATGTTGTTGCAGGGGTCGAGTCATAGCTGCAGCCGTCTCTTCGGTGGTCGCTACTATGGCCACTCTCTCCCTGCTCCAAGAGCTTTATCATACCACTTGTTATAGCTATGTATGGACCTTTCTTCCACTACATCACTCTCCAGATTGCTCCACTTCTTGACAGGCTGAAGAAATACTTCTTAACATCCCTATGACTCATCTGAGTTTTCGACTTCTAGCTGTGACCCCTTTGTTCCTGTGTCCCATTTCTGAAACATTCTGTTCTTGTTCACCTTGTCAATTCCTCTCTGTATTTTGTACGTCGTTATCATAATCCCCCTAGTCCTAATATCCTTCAGTGTTATCAGGTTGAGTTCCCTTAACCTCTCCTCCGGGTCCAATCTTTTTGCAAACCTCTGCACTTTCTCTAATTTCTTGATATGCTTGATCAGTTGTGAGTTCCATACTGGTGCTGCATACTCCAGGACCTGACGTACACTATGTAAAGTGTCGTGAATGACTCCTTAGATGTTGAAAAGCTTTTCTTAGATATGCCAGAGACGTATTTGCTGCAGCAGTTATTTTGTTGATGTAGTCCTCAGGGGATGATGTGCTCTGTATGATATTTACCCAGATGTTTTTCTCCTCGAGTGATTTTGCAGCTTTTGATCCCCGAGCCTGTACTCCGTCTGCGGTCTTCTTTATCCTTCTCCAAGGTTCATAACTTTGTACTTGATGGGGTTAAACTTAAGGAGTCATTTGTCAGACTAGGCTTATAGCCTGTCTGGATCACTTTGTAGCCTGTCTGGATAACTTGTGGAACCCCGCCCGACACATGCGCTCACTCTGACACCTCGTCACGGACCATCATTCGTTGTTTCCTTCCTGGCAAGTATGCCTTTATCCATTGTACTGCTATTCCTGCCTGCTCCTCTAGCTTTCGTACCAGTCTCTTTTGTGGTACTGTGTGAAAAGCCTTCTTACAGTCCAAGAAAATGCAATCTACCCATCCTGTCGTGTCAGTATCATATATACATTTGTGTAGTGTATCTTTCCTCTTACTTAGACAGCTGGTCCCTTTGCGTGTGACGTCACGGTACCCGCTGACGTCAGAGGCTCAGCGCATGTGCACAGCCTCATATAGGCGGACTGCTCACTAACGTTAGACCTACAGGCGAGACAGACGGTGTGGCTGGACTCTCCTTCACTTACTGTAAATATACCGTAACCATCCAACAAGGAGTATCTTTGACCTCCTATATATCTCTCCCAAGACCCACACGACAATCCCTTTCTCTCCTGCCTTACCTATATTACCTTGTCGTAAAACTCCAATAGGTTTGCAACACAGAATTTCCCCCTCCCTGAAACCCTGCTCCATCACTCTTCTCCTGATAATCTTTTCCATGACTTTAGATACTATACATGTCAGTGACACTGGTCTGTAGTTTAAGGCTGCCTGTCTGTCTCTTTTACTACATTTGCTGTCTTCCACACCTC
Source organism: Cherax destructor (assembly GCA_009830355.1). Classification (NCBI taxonomy): domain Eukaryota; kingdom Metazoa; phylum Arthropoda; class Malacostraca; order Decapoda; family Parastacidae; genus Cherax; species Cherax destructor. Next base: position 47,384 of record WNWK01002789.1, read on the forward strand.
AGGTAGTTGCCCTATTTCGATAGACTTGTTGAAGATTGTTGCTGACAGCACACACAGTTCCTCTACTCTCTCAGGACCCTTGTAGAGATATCTGGTCCCATAGCTTTTGAGGTATCCAGCTCACCTAGCAGTTTCTTCACCTCCTCCCCAGTTATGTGTATTGTGTCTAACACTTGCTGATGCACTGTATCACCTCAGTTTCCTGGAAGTCTTTCTGTCTCTGAGAATACCTCCCTAAATCTCATGCTGAGTTCTTCACGACTTCCTGGTCATTCCTTGTGAGCTTACCACCTTCCTTCACGCTCTTCAGCTCAGCTCCTAGTTTTCCTGAGTGCTTTGTCTTCTATACTTTTTCCATGCTATGACACATTTGATTTTGGCCTCTCTAAAGCTCTGGGTAAACGATGGTTCATTCTGGTCTTCCCATTGTTTCTATTGCTCCTGGACACGAACTTTTCTTCTGCCTCTTTGCCCTTTCTTGTCACATGCTTCAACATCTCATTCACTGTCTTTCTCTCTAGTTCTCTTTCCCACTGTACCTCATAGAGGAATTATCTCATGCCTATGTAGTCCCCTCTTTTGAAATTTGGCTCCTTGCCTCATTCCTGCTTCACTCTCCACTGTTAATTCCACAAGGTATTCAAAGCTCTGGACCACGTGATCACTAGTACCGAGGGGCCTTTTATATGTAACATCCCCAATGTTGGAATTATCTGGGTGAATACTAGGTCCAACCTAGCTGGTTCATCCTCTTTTCTCTGGTTGTGTTCCTAACAAGTTGGTGCATGAAGTTCTTCATTGCCACCTCCAGCATCTTGTCCCTCCACATTTCAGATCTCCCATGGGGCTCTAGATTCTCCCAGTTAGTCTTCTTGTGGTTAAAGTCCCCATAACCAGTAAGTAGCTTTGCCCTGCTCATGTGGGCCCTTCTGGCCACCTCAGCTAGTGTATCCACCATTGCTCTGTTGCTCCCATCATACTATTGTCTTGGCCTCTTGTTATTTAGTGGAGGGTTGTACATCACTGCCATCACCACCTTGGGACCCCAGTCTGAAGTGTGCCGCCTCTTAACCTTGGTGTCCCACTGTATGATCCTGTCTTGTATCATTTCTCTTGTGAGGCTCATTTTAACTGGTTTACTTTTATTTCCCCAGTATCTCCCAACTCTCTGAAAATTTGTCACCTGAGACATACCACCTTCCCGGCGGTATTGTGATATTCATCTGCGTTTCCTCCGCCTCTCGTATTTCGTCATAAGTCTTCACTTCAACCTCCTGAAGAATTATAATGATTGTGTGTGTGTGTGGCGTCATACTTTCTGGGGAATACTTAATACTTGCTGGAGAGGGGACTGAGAGAGGGGAATGAGAGAGGGGAATGAGGGAGGGGAAGATGGCTAGAGCAGCTCAAGTTTACCCCTCAGCACAGATTGAACAAACTCTTAAAACTCATTTTGCTGAATGTAGAATCCAGCTTTCTGCCCAGGAAACTTTTAATAGTTTCTTTTAAAACTTTTGTTTACCAAAGTTTTATGATAATCCAACTTGTGATTCTTGTAGCAGTGTGTGTGTGTGTGTGTGTGTGTGTGTGTGTGTGTGTGTGTGAGCACCCGCCTGGTTGTTGTGGTTGTAAGGTTCTCAGACATACACATTCTTGAACCCGTGTGAGGTCTTGCCACACACCGACCATCCATCTCAGCCACCTTCTTAAAGAATATGACCAAAATACCATGAAAGCGATTGGAATTTTGTCACTATTCACTGAGGTTGTATGACACATATATATGAAATAAGATCACAGTAAACAGATGATATCACAATATGCAAAATAACCACTGTGAAAAAATAGTGAAATTCCAAGCACATTCGTGATTTCTGACATTATCAGTTCCTTGATAATGTGAGAAATGACGAAAGCGCTGAGAAATTCATTATATTTTCCACAGTGGTTGTTTTGCATATTGTGATATTGACATTTTTGCATATTGCTGATTGGAAGAGTTCAGTCGCTTGAGAGTTTCAAAAGCAGAATTCGTGCGTAATAAACCAAATCTGTAAATCAATCTCACTGACGTAAGCTTTAAGTTCACGGATGGATAAGATAAGAATGGAGGAGCACTGCAGAAGGCCTACTGGCCCATGCAAGGCAAGTCCTTATCAAAAACCACCTATGCATTTATCCAACTTTTCCCCATAGCTACCCAAGAATTTACTCCCGTACCCCAAATACCAATCAAACCCAGCCCCTCCCACTCATATGTTTGTCCAATCTCTTTTTAAAGTTACCCAGGGTCCTGAGAGATAAAGAACACGAGGGATTGTTTAGTATTGACCAGCATGTTGTAGTGAAGCAACATTCTCTGGGTTACCAACCTGATCATTCTTGACCTTGAAGAATGAAGGCAAGAGCTGAGTATAGGAGTGTGCAAGGTGTGTTTAAAACATGTTCCACTGTGAAAGCCTAAAGGGTGATTTATATACGTAAACAGAATGTAGAAGACTTAATGAAAAAAGGGGTTACTGTCCACCTCTCGTATATACACTGGCTCCCTCACCTTCGTGTGTTAGTGCCACTTGTAAATGGTCCAAGTTGGACCGAAATGTCCTCATAAACTTCTGTCCACCACGTCATTACAACATAAGAAAGGAGGAACACTGCAACTGGCCTGTTGGCCCATACTAGGCAGGTACTTTACAATCCATCAATTAGCCTTCACCACGTCTTGCATTGAATGACCCAGATGGGTTTAGCGCTTAACACATTATAATAATCCTACGTGCGGGTTATTTATGTATTGTTCCAGTCACCGTATTGTGCCTTTATTGTTCTGTAATTTAAAGGGTTACTAAGCTGTTCCAAAAAAAACCTCTCCCCCCAAAAAAAAACCTCTTTCCCCCCAAAAAAAAAATAACTGAGAAATTGAAGATAAAGAATGAAGGAAAACAGTTCTATTAGGAAATTGTGGAAAATAGTAAATACCTTTTCGCTCGTACAATAACTAAGTCATAAGCCTCTTTCAGTATTGGTCCTCAAAGGAGATTCATACAGAGATGACAACAAAAAAATTATAGAAGTCTTCAGGGGACAGTATGGACGGCGTTCAGTGATACAGTGAATGTTATGTTGAGTGATCCAGTGAATGTTACCTTCAGGGACCAAGTGAACACCATGTTCAGTGATCCAGTGAACACTATGAGAGTTGAAGACCCTTCAGCAAGCTGTCTTGCTTCTGAAGGTGTTGAAGACCCTTCAACAAGCTGTCTTGCTTCTGAAGGTGTTGAAGACCCTTCAGGAGCCTGTCTTGCTTCTGAAGGAGTTGAAGACTCTTTACGAGCCTGTCTTGTTCCTGAAGATGTTGAAGACCGTTCATCAAGCTGTCTTGCTTCTGAAGGTGTTGAAGACCCTTCAGGAGCCTGTCTTGCTTCTGAAGGAGTTGAAGACTCTTTACGAGCCTGTCTTGTTCCTGAAGATGTTGAAGACCGTTCATCAAGCTGTCTTGCTTCTGAAGGTGTTGAAGACCCTTCAGGAGCCTGTCTTGCTTCTGAAGGTGTTGAAGACCCTTCAGGAGCCTGTCTTGCTTCTGAAGGAGTTGAAGACTCTTCAGCAAGCTGTCTTGCTTCTGAAGGAGTTGAAGACCCTTTACGAGCCTGTCTTGCTTCTGAAGGTGTTGAAGACCCTTCAGGAGCCTGTCTTGCTTCTGAAGGAGTTCAAGACCCTTCAGCAAGCTGTCTTGCTCCTGAAGGCTTCATTATCGTCTCTGAGTGCGCTTCTAACTCCTCCCAGTGAATACTCACACATTAATATCGTTATTCATATTAAAAGAATTATCGTATCCCTTTTTTGGGTTGATCTTCAATTATTCAACTCGTCCATGTATGGTTCAGTGAATTGATTGTACAAACTAGTCTGTTACGAGGGGATATTGTCATGAATTGTGACTGTTCCATATTTGTGACTGGCTACTTTGTACCGTGACTAGTTTGTTCCATGATTGTGAACACCTAGTTTGTTCCACGATTGTGACTGACTAGTGTGTTCCATGATTGTGAACGACTAGTTTGTTCCACGATTGTGACTGACTAGTTTGTTCCATGATTGTCAACAACTAGTTTGTTCCACGATTGTGACTGACTTGTTTGTTCCATGATTGTGAACGACTAGTTTGTTCCATAATTGTGAACGACTAGTTTGTTCCATGATTGTGAACGACTAGTTTGTTCCATGATTGTGAACGACTAGTTTGTTCCATGATTGTGAACGACTAGTTTATTCCATGATTGTGAACGACTAGTTTGTTCCATGATTGTGAACGATTAGTTTATTCCATGATTGTGAACGACTAGTTTGTTCCATGATTGTGAACGACTAGTTTGTTCCATGATTGTGAACTAGTTTGTTCCATGATTGTCAACGACAAGTTTGTTCCATGATTGTGAACGACTAGTTTGTTCCATGATTGTGAACTAGTTTGTTCCATGATTGTGAACGACTAGTTTGTTCCGTGATTGTGACTGGCTAGTTTGTACTATTTTACTGATTAGTTTGTTCCATGATTGTGACTGTTACGATAGGGGTCATATCTATAGGCCTGTTTTGGCCCCTTCTGTAACAACACGTCGACAATAAGACCAATGAAACCAATAGCTCTATCAAGATTTATATATATAGAAACCGCACAGAGGCACCAGCAGTAGCTGAACCAACAATGCCACCATGGCTGCACAAGAGATTGTGGAAGCGTACAATCTGCAGCGAACATTTAAGGAACCTGAGTAGGTTCTGTTCCAAAATGTCATCACTTAATTTGCATTCTTTCGATATACGGTACCAAGTAGAATGATATGCTTCGTCCCAGGACAACAGTGACTCAGAAAATGACTGTAAGGTTCTTGGTCTCAGTACAAAGGGCGAAGACAACAGCACCGACCATGCTAGCTCCCGTCGTGTGGATCCTCTTGGCAGCTCCGACACCCGAGAAGCAGACAATCAAGACAATCTTCAGAGATCCAAACGTAAAGGAAGGCATTTACCAAGAACCTGCTAAAATCAGTCCTTTCACCCAGCCCAGTGAAGGTATCTCCAATACCAATAGCAATGGTGAAGAGACTTTCTTAAAGCCCGTGGTTGCTTGTCTCCTGGGTGAGTGGTAAGCCACAGCCTGACATCAGTAGCCATGGGTGAGTGGTAAGCCACAGCCTGACATCAGTAGCCATGGGTGAGTGGTAAGCCACATCCTGACATCAGTAGCCATGGGTGAGTGGTAAGCCACAGCCTGACATCAGTAGCCATGGGTGAGTGGTAAGCCACAGCATGACATCAGTAGCCATGCGTGAGTGGTAAGCCACAGCCTGACATCAGTAGCCATCATTGCTGGTAGTCAAACACAAGTTACCAACTTCCCGTTCTAGAGACTTCTCTTTACAGATTGTCCAATATTAAGTTGGGAGCTAGCTCCCCTATCTGATGGTTTAGAACTTCTGCAGGAAAGTACATTTGAGCCTCACATGATCCTGACATTAGGAAAATAATTTCATTCCAAGAGTGATTATATTATACCAAAATATTGCTTAAGAGAACTCATTTATCATAACTCCTTTCCCTTGGATCAAACTCCCGGACGGTCCCCATTTGTTACGATAGGGGCCATATCTATAGGCCTGTCTTGGCCCCTTCTGTAACATGTCGAATCAGTTTCAGTTCTAATTGTCCTTAAAAAAATGTCACTTTTTATTTATAATGGAGATTATTATTAGGAGACTGATGCGACTTAGTAAAGTTCATGGTCTTTAATACAAACATATAAATACTTAGAATATGATACAAAGTTCTCTTGCATCCCCCCAATGAAGAGCAGGGTGCCACTAGCACGTTGAGGGACAACACAATAAGTGTGAGGGGCCCAAGATTGTTCAACTGCCTCCCAGCATGCATCAGGGGGATTACCAACAAGCCCCTGGCTGTCTTCAAGCAGGCACTGGACAGGCACCTCAAGTCGGTACCTGATCAGCCGGGCTGTGGTTCGTACGTTGGACTGCGTGCGGCCAGCAGTAACAGCCTGGTTGATCAGGCTCTGGTCCAACAGGAGGCCTGGTCACAGACCGGGCCGCGGGGGCGTTGACCCCTGGAATTCTCTCCAGGTAGACTCCAGGTAGTGTAAAACAAAGATACACTGTACAAATGTAGCAACTGATATAGTCTCAATAGAGACAGATGCGTATTAGATACCAGTCGAGACTTAGCAATATTCTTTGAGTAGGTAAGGTAAGGAGAAGGTTCACGCTCCCTCTCCTGGTAAGGAGTAGGTTCACGCTCCCTCTCCTGGTAAGGAGTAGGTTCATGCTCCCTCTCCTGGTAAGGAGTAGGTTCACGCTCCCTCTCCTGGTAAGGAGTAGGTTCACGCTCCCTCTCCTGGTAAGGAGTAGGTTCATGCTCCCTCTCCTGGTAAGGAGTAGGTTCACGCTCCCTCTCCTGGTAAGGAGTAGGTTCACGCTCCCTCTCCTGGTAAGGAATAGGTTCATGCTCCCTCTCCTGGTAAGGAGTAGGTTCACGCTCCCTCTCCTGGTAAGGAGTAGGTTCACGCTCCCTCCTGGTAAGGAGTAGGTTCACGCTCCCTCTCCTGGTAAGGAGTAGGTTCACGCTCCCTCTCCTGGTAAGGAGTAGGTTCACGCTCCCTCTCCTGGTAAGGAATAGGTTCATGCTCCTCTCCTGGTAAGGAGTAGGTTCACGCTCCCTCTCCTGGTAATAAGTAGGTTCATGCACCCTCTCCTGGTAAGGAGTAGGTTCACGCTCCCTCTCCTGGTAAGGAGTAGGTTCACGCTCCCTCTCCTGGTACTGAGTAGGTTCATGCTCCCTCTCCTGGTAAGGAGTAGGTTCACGCTCCCTCTCCTGGTAAGGAATAGGTTCATGCTCCCTCTCCTGGTAAGGAGTAGGTTCACGCTCCCTCTCCTGGTAAGGAGTAGGTTCACGCTCCCTCTCCTGGTAAGGAATAGGTTCATGCTCCCTCTCCTGGTAAGGAGTAGGTTCACGCTCCTCTCCTGGTAAGGAATAGGTTCATGCTCCTCTCCTGGTAAGGAGTAGGTTCACGCTCCCTCTCCTGGTAAGGAGTAGGTTCATGCTCCTCTCCTGGTAAGGAGTAGGTTCACGCTCCTCTCCTGGTAAGGAGTAGGTTCACGCTCCCTCTCCTGGTAAGGAGTAGGTTCACGCTCCCTCTCCTGGTAAGGAGTAGGTTCACGCTCCCTCTCCTGGTAAGGAGTAGGTTCACGCTCCCTCTCCTGGTAAGGAGTAGGTTCATGCTCCCTCTCCTGGTAAGGAGTAGGTTCACGCTCCCTCTCCTGGTAAGGAATAGGTTCATGCTCCCTCTCCTGGTAAGGAGTAGGTTCACGCTCCCTCTCCTGGTAAGGAGTAGGTTCATGCTCCCTCTCCTGGTAAGGAATAGGTTCATGCTCCTCTCCTGGTAAGGAGTAGGTTCACGCTCCCTCTCCTGGTAAGGAATAGGTTCATGCTCCCTCTCCTGGTAAGGAATAGGTTTATGCTCCTCTCCTGGTAAGGAGTAGGTTCACGCTCCCTCTCCTGGTAAGGAGTAGGTTCACGCTCCCTCTCCTGGTAAGGAGTAGGTTCACGCTCCCTCTCCTGGTAAGGAGTAGGTTCACGCTCCCTCTCCTGGTAAGGAGTAGGTTCACGCTCCCTCTCCTGGTAAGGAGTAGGTTCACGCTCCCTCTCCTGGTAAGGAGTAGGTTCACGCTCCATCTCCTGGTAAGGAGTAGGTTCACGCTCCCTCTCCTGGTAAGGAGTAGGTTCACGCTCCCTCTCCTAGTAAGGAGTAGGTTCATCCTCCCTCTCCTGGTAAGGAGTAGGTTCATGCTCCCTCTCCTGGTAAGGAATAGGTTCACGCTCCCTCTCCTGGTAAGGAGTAGGTTCACGCTCTCTCTCCTGGTAAGAAGTAGGTTCACGCTCCCTCTCCTAGTAAGGAGTAGGTTCACGCTCCCTCTCCATTAAGGAGTAGGTTCACGCTCCTCTCCTGGTAAGGAGTAGGTTCACGCTCCCTCTCCTGGTAAGGAGTAGGTTCACGCTCTCTTTCCTGGTAAGGAGTAGGTTCACGCTCCCTCTCCTAGTAAGGAGTAGGTTCACGCTCCCTCTCCTGGTAAGGAGTAGGTTCACGCTCCCTCTCCTGGTAAGGAGTAGGTTCACGCTCCCTCTCCTAGTAAGGAGTAGGTTCACGCTCCCTCTCCTAGTAAGGAGTAGGTTCACGCTCCTCTTCTGGTAAGGAGTAGGTTCACGCTCCCTCTCCTGGTAAGGAGTAGGTTCATGCTCCCTCTCCTAGTAAGGAGTAGGTTCATGCTCCCTCTCCTGGTAAGGAGTAGGTTCACGCTCCCTCTCCTAGTAAGGAGTAGGTTCACGCTACCTCTCCTGGTAAGGAGTAGGTTCACGCTCCCTCTCCTAGTAAGGAGTAGGTTCACGCTCCCTCTCCTGGTAAAGAGTAGGTTCACGCTCCCTCTCCTGGTAAGGAGTAGGTTCACGCTCCCTCTCCTACTAAGGAGTAGGTTCGCGCTCCCTCTCCTAGTAAGGAGTAGGTTCACGCTACCTCTCCTGGTAAGGAGTAGGTTCACGCTCCCTCTCCTAGTAGGAGTAGGTTCATGCTCCCCCTCCTGGTAAGGAGTAGGTTCACGCTCCTCTCCTAGTAAGGAGTAGGTTCATGCTCCTCTCCTGGTAAGGAGTAGGTTCACGCTCCTCTCCTAGTAAGGAGTAGGTTCACGCTCCCTCTCCTGGTAAGGAGTAGGTTCACGCTCCTCTCCTGGTAAGGAGTAGGTTCACGCTCCCTCTCCTAGTAAGGAGTAGGTTCATCTCCCTCTCCTGGTAAGGAGTAGGTTCACGCTCCTCTCCTAGTAAGGAGTAGGTTCACGCTCCCTCTCTTGGTAAGGAGTAGGTTCATGCTCCTCTCCTGATAAGGAGTAGGTTCACGCTCCCTCTCCTGGTAAGGAGTAGGTTCACGCTCCCTCTCCTGGTAAGGAGTAGGTTCACGCTCCCTCTCCTGGTAAGGAGTAGGTTCACGCTCCCTCTCCTAGTAAGGAGTAGGTTCATGCTCCCTCTCCTGGTAAGGAGTAGGTTCACGCTCCCTCTCCTAGTAAGGAGTAGGTTCACGCTCCCTCTCCTGGTAAGGAGTAGGTTCATGCTCCCTCTCCTGATAAGGAGTAGGTTCACGCTCCCTCTCCTGGTAAGGAGTAGGTTCACGCTCCCTCTCCTGGTAAGGAGTAGGTTCACGCTCCCTCTCCTAGTAAGGAGTAGGTTCACGCTCCCTCTCCTAGTAAGGAGTAGGTTCACGCTCCCTCTCCTGGTAAGGAGAAGGTTCACGCTCCCTCTCCTAGTAAGGAGTAGGTTCACGCTCCCTCTCCTAGTAAGGAGTAGGTTCACGCTCCCTCTCCTGGTAAGGAGTAGGTTCACGCTCCCTCTCCTGGTAAGGAGTAGGTTCACGCTCCCTCTCCTGGTAAGGAGTAGGTTCACGCTCCCTCTCCTGGTAAGGAGTAGGTTCACGCTCCTCTCCTGGTAAGGAGTAGGTTCACGCTCCCTCTCCTGGTAAGGAGTAGGTTCACGCTCCCTCTCCTGGTAAGGAGTAGGTTCACGCTCCCTCTCCTGGTAAGGAGTAGGTTCACGCTCCCTCTCCTGGTAAGGTTTATACACTCTCTAACGAGTAGATTCTGGTCTTGAAGACTTAATACAAATTCCCTACTCAAAGAATATTTCTTAGTCTCGACTGGTATCTAATACGCATCTGTCTCTATTGAGACTATATCAGTTGCTACATTTGTACAGTGTATCTTTGTTTTACACTACCTGGAGTCTACCTGGAGAGAATTCCAGGGGTCAACGCCCCCGTGGCCCGGTCTGTGACCAGGCCTCCTGTTGGACCAGAGCCTGATCAACCAGGCTGTTACTGCTGGCCGCACGCAGTCCAACGTACGAACCACAGCCCGGCTGATCAGGTACCGACTTGAGGTGCCTCTCCAGTGCCTGCTTGAAGACAGCCAGGGGCTTGTTGGTAATCCCCCTGATGTACGCTGGGAGGCAGTTGAACAATCTTGGGCACCTCACACTTATTGTGTTGTCCCTCAACGTGCTAGTGGCACCCCTGCTCTTCATTGGGGGGATGCAAGAGAACTTTGTATCATATTCTAAGTATTTATATGTTTGTATTAAAGATCATGAACTTTACTAAGTCGCATCAGTCTCCTAATAATAATCTCCATTATAAATAAAAAGTGACATTTTTCTAAGGACAATTAGATATGGGCTCTACCGTAACAGTGACTGACTAGTTTGTACAATGATTGTGACTGACTAGTTTGTACAATGATTGTGACTGACTAGTTTGTACAATGATTGTGACTGACTAGTTTGTACAATGATTGTGACTGGCTAGTTTGTACAATGATTGTGACTGACTAGTTTGTACAATGATTGTGACTGGCTAGTTTGTACAATGATTGGGACTGACTAGTTTGTACAATGATTGTGACTGACTAGTTTGTACAATGATTGTGACTGGCTAGTTTGTACAATGATTGTGACTGACTAGTTTGTACAATGATTGTGACTGGCTAGTTTGTACAATGATTGTGACTGGCTAGTTTGTACAATGATTGTGACTGACTAGTTTGTACAATGATTGTGACTGGCTAGTTTGTACAATGATTGTGACTGACTAGTTTGTACAATGATTGTGACTGGCTAGTTTGTACAATGATTGTGACTGACTAATTTGTACAATGATTGTGACTTTCTAGTTTGTGCAATGATTGTGATTGACTAGTTTGTACAATGATTGTGACTGGCTAGTTTGTTCCATGATCGTGACTGACTAGTTTGTACAATGATTGTGACTGGCTAGTTTGTTCCATGATCGTGACTGACTAGTTTGTACAATGATTGTGACTGACTAGTTTGTACAATGATTGTGACTGACTAGTTTGTACAATGATTGTGACTGGCTAGTTTGTTCCATGATCGTGACTGACTAGTTTGTACAATGATTGTGACTGGCTAGTTTGTTCCATGATCGTGACTGACTAGTTTGTACAATGATTGTGACTGGCTAGTTTGTACAATGATTGTGACTGACTAGTTTGTACAATGATTGTGACTGGCTAGTTTGTTCCATGATCGTGACTGACTAGTTTGTACAATGATTTTGACTGGCTAGTTTGTTCCATGATCGTGACTGACTAGTTTGTACCATGATTGTGACTAGTTTGTACCATGATTGTGACTGGCTAGTTTGTACAATGATTGTGACTGACTAGTTTGTTCCATGATTGTGACTGGCTAGTTTGTTCCATGATTGTGACTGGCTAGTTTGTTCCATGATTGTGACTGGCTAGTTGAGAGAATATGAAAGAATTCGTATGATTGTGGATAGACAGAAAGAATTGAGAGGATTGTGGGTAGACGGCAAGAGGCATTTGTTGGATTATTCATCTATTACACCTAAAATATAAGTTATCAATTTACATCTTGACAAATATGTAAATTGATGTGAATATACTTTGAGAATATTACATGATAGAATAACACATGGGCAACGACTGCTTGGGAATAAACAAGGCGTAGACGTAGGTTCGATTCCCTGTGTGATCTTCAGTCTGTTCAATAAGAAAGGAGGAACACTGCAGTAGGTCTACTGGCCCATTCTTGGCAAGTCCATCTCGATCATAAGAATGAATGAGCTGAGAATTGAGTCTTAAGAACTGGCTTCCTTGATGAGAAACATTCATGGTTGAACCAGAAGTCAGTTGAGAAATAGTCTGGTGGTTCCCACAAGATGTCGAAAAAGACACTTAGTAAAGGAAACGTTTCGCCACGAATAACGAAACGTTTCCTTTAATAAATGTCCTGATATTTGTGGATATTTCACTTGAATTCATCTTTATCTTTGTTTTGTACTTTGTGTTTTGAGGTTCTTCAGGTTGTTGTTTTTTGTAGATTTTAATTTTCACTCTGAAATTAAGATTTTGGGTTAAAAATCATAGTAAAGGTGTTTAATTTTATATATTAGGATGGTGGTGGTAGGTATTATGGTTGTTGGTGGTAGGATGGGTGTTGGTGGTAGGATGGGTGTTGGTGGTAGGATGGGTGTTGGTGGTAGGATTACGGTGGTAGGATTTGTGTTGGTGGTAGGATGGTTGTTGGTGGTAGGATGGGTGTTGGTGGTAGGATGGGTGTTGGTGGTAGGATGGGTGTTGGTGGTAGGATGGGTGTTGGTGGTAGGATGGTTGTTGGTGGTAGGATGGTTGTTGGTGGTAGGATGGGTGTTGGTGGTAGGATTACGGTGGTAGGATTTGTGTTGGTGGTAGGATGGTTGTTGGTGGTAGGATGGTTGTTGGTGGTAGGATGGTTGTTGGTGGTAGGATGGTTGTTGGTGGTAGGATGGGTGTTGGTGGTAGGATGGGTGTTGGTGGTAGGATGGTTGTTGGTGGTAGGATGGGTGTTGGTGGTAGGATGGTTGTTGGGGGTAGGATGGTGGTTGGTTGTAGGCTGGTGGTGGTGGTTGTTGGTGGTGGTAGGATGGTTGTTGGTTGTAGGATGGTTGTTGGTGATAGGATGGTTGTTAGTGGTAGGCTGGTGGTGGTGGTAAAATGGTTGTTGTTGTTGTTGGTGGTTAAAGGGTGTTGGTTGTAGGCTGGTGGTGGTGGTTGTTGGTGGTGGTAGGATGGTTGTTGGTGGTAGGATGGTTGTTGGTGATAGGATGGTTGTTAGTGGTAGGCTGGTGGTGGTGGTAAAATGGTTGTTGGTGGTAGGATGGTTGTTAGTGGTAGGCTGGTGGTGGTGGTAAAATGGTTGTTGTTGTTGTTGGTGGTTAAAGGGTGTTGGTTGTAGGCTGTCAGATTAACATTGTATTTTCGAGAGAGTTGTATGCAGGTTGATGTGTTGAGGACCCCAGTCTGTCAGCTTCATTATTCCACTTAGACTGTCAGCTACATCTGAGTGCTGTCTTGGCTCTCACACTGTCAGCTACATCTGAGTGCTGTCTTGGCTCTCACACTGTCAGCTACATCTGAGTGCTGTCTTGGCTCTCACACTGTCAGCTACATCTGAGTGCTGTCTTGGCTCTCACACTGTCAGCTACATCTGAGTGCTTTCTTGGCTCTCACACTGTCAGCTACATCTGAGTGCTGTCTTGGCTCTCACACTGTCAGCTACATCTGAGTGCTGTCTTGGCTCTCACACTGTCAGCTACATCTGAGTGCTGTCTTGGCTCTCACACTGTCAGCTACATCTGAGTGCTGTCTTGGCTCTCACACTGTCAGCTACATCTGAGTGCTGTCTTGGCTCTCACACTGTCAGCTACATCTGAGTGCTGTCTTGGCTCTCACACTGTCAGATACATCTGAGTGCTGTCTTGGCTCTCACACTGTCAGCTACATCTGGGTGCTGTCTTGGCTCTCACACTGTCAGCTACATCTGAGTGCTGTCTTGGCTCTCACACTGTCAGCTACATCTGAGTGCTGTCTTGGCTCTCACACTGTCAGATACATCTGAGTGCTGCCTTGGCTCTCACACTGTCAGCTACATCTGAGTGCTGTCTTGGCTCTCACACTGTCAGCTACATCTGAGTGCTGTCTTGGCTCTCACACTGTCAGCTACATCTGAGTGCTGTCTTGGCTCTCACACTGTCAGCTACATCTGAGTGCTGTCTTGGTTCTCACACTGTCAGCTACATCTGAGTGCTGTCTTGGCTCTCACACTGTCAGCTACATCTGAGAGCTTTCTTGGCTCTCACACTGTCAGCTACATCTGAGTGCTGTCTTGGCTCTCACACTGTCAGCTACATCTGAGTGCTGTCTTGGCTCTCACACTGTCAGCTACATCTGAGTGCTGTCTTGGCTCTCACACTGTCACCTACATCTGAGTGCTGTCTTGGCTCTCACACTGTCAGATACATCTGAGTGCTGTCTTGGCTCTCACACTGTCAGCTACATCTGGGTGCTGTCTTGGCTCTCACACTGTCAGCTACATCTGAGTGCTGTCTTGGCTCTCACACTGTCAGCTACATCTGAGTGCTGTCTTGGCTCACACTGTCAGCTACATCTGAGTGCTGTCTTGGCTCTCACACTGTCAGCTACATCTGAGTGCTGTCTTGGCTCTCACACTGTCAGCTACATCTGAGTGCTGTCTTGGCTCTCACACTGTCAGCTACATCTGAGTGCTGTCTTGGCTCTCACACTGTCAGCTACATCTGAGTGCTGTCTTGGCTCTCACACTGTCAGCTACATCTGAGTGCTGTCTTGGCTCTCACTGTCAGCTACATCTGAGTGCTGTCTTGGCTCTCACACTGTCAGCTACATCTGAGTGCTGTCTTGGCTCTCACACTGTCAGCTACATCTGAGTGCTGTCTTGGCTCTCACACTGTCAGCTACATCTGAGTGCTGTCTTGGCCTCACACTGTCAGCTACATCTGAGTGCTGTCTTGGCTCTCACACTGTCAGCTACATCTGAGTGCTGTCTTGGCTCTCACACTGTCAGCTACATCTGAGCTGTCTGGTTCACACTGTCAGCTACACTGAGTGCTGTCTTGGCTCACACTGTCACTACATCTGAGCTGTCTGTCCACTGTCAGTACATCTGAGCGTCTGGCTCACTGTCAGCACATCTGTGCGTCTGCTCACACTGTCAGTCATCTGAGGCGTCTGCTCACACTGCCACCTGAGTCTTGCTGATCTTGGCTTCTACACTGTCAGCTACATCTGAGTGCTGTCTTGGTCTACACTGTCAGACATCTAGCGTCTTGGCTTCACTGCAGTACATCTGAGTGCTGTCTTGAGACATCATTCCCCACTGTCAGCTACATCTGAGGGTCTGGTCACTGTCCTCTGGCTCTCCACTGTCAGTACATCTGAGTGCTGTCTTGCTCTACACTGTCAGCTACATCTGAGTGCTGTCTTGGCTCTCACACTGTCAGTACATCTGAGTGACTGTCTTGGCTCTCACACTGTCAGCTACATCTGAGTGCTGTCTTGGCTCAGTGCTCACTGGTCCTGCTCACACTGTCAGTACATCTGAGTGCTGTCTTGGCTCCACACTGTCAGATACATCTGAGTGCTGTCTTGGCTCACACTGTCAGCTACATCTGAGGTCTGTCTTGGCTCTCACACTGTCAGCTACATCTGAGTGCTGTCTTGGCTCTCACTAGCTGTCGCTACATCTGAGTGCTGTCTTGGCTCTCACACTGTCAGCTACATCTAGTGCTGTCTTGGCTCTCACCTGTCGACATCTGAGTGCTCTGGCTCATCTCTTGACTGAATAGACCTGATTGTTGCATGCTGTGCAACTTGTCTTGTCTACTGCAGTACATCTATGTCTGGTCGCTTAGAATGATGTTTGTCTGAGGAGGTTGGCTTCCAGTGAAAGTCTGTGTGTGTACATCACTGTTTGTAGTTCATGAGCGTCTTGGCTCACTGCAGCCTCTGAGACCTTTCCTAACTGTCACTCACTAGGCTTGTTCCACTTTCCCCCATCTCTGACTACCATTTTCAGCTTTATCGATTACCTCTTCTTAAAGTGGGGCTATGGGATTGGGATCCTTTTTCGCTCACTGCCCCCCCTTCAACCCCTGCTCAAGGTTTTTTTCATGTGGTTGCTTTAGTTGTTAGTAGTTGCTAGTTGTCAGATTCACTTATCGATAGACAAGTGCCTCTGACAATTATTTGTACTCACCTGTTTGTGGCTGCAGGGGTCGATTCATAGCTCCTGGTTCCGCCTCTTCGCAGGTCACTACGTGTTGTGTGTGTGTGTGTGTGTGTGTGTGTGTGTGTGTGTGTGTGTGTGTGTGGACTCCCCAGGCTTGTCACTCGCTGTATGGAAAAGATGATGGTAAAATTTGTCGTTGTTATGAGTACAAATATTGGTTTGTTTACCCAACTCCTGGCTGCTACCAGGTGACACTGTCACATTTACCTGCTTTCTGGGTGGTGTGTGTGTGTGTGTGTGTGTGTGTGTGTGTGTGTGTGTGTGTGTGTGTGTGTGTGTGTGTGTGTGTGTGTGTGTGTGTGTGTACTCACCTAGTTGTACTCACCTAGTTGTGGTTGCAGGGGTCGATTCAAAGCTCCTGGCCCCGCCTCTTCACTGGCCGCTACTGGGTCACTCTCCCTGCGTCATGAGCTTTATCATACCTCTGCTTAAAGCTATGTATAGAGCCTGCCTCCACTACATCGCTTCCTAAACTATTCCACTTCCTGACCACTCTGTGACTGAAGAAATACTTCCTAACATCTCTGTGATTCATCTGAGTCTTCAACTTCCAACTGTGTCCCCTTGTTGCTGTGTCCCATCTCTGGAACATTCTGTCTCTGTCCACCTTGTCAATTCCTCTCAGTATCTTATATGTTGTTATCATGTCTTCCCTATCTCTCCTGTCCTCCAGTGTCGTCAGGTCGATTTCCCTTAACCTCTCCTCGTAGGACATACCCCTTAGCTCCGGGACTAGTCTTGTTGCAAACCTTTGCACTTTCTCGAGCGTCTTCACGTGCTTGGCTAGGTGTGGGTTCCAAACTGGTGCTGCATACTCCAGTGTGTGTGTGTGTGTCTGTGTATGTGTGTGTCTGTGTGTTTGTGTGTGTGTGTCTGTTTGTCTGTCTGTCTATGTGTGTCTGGAGACTTGGCTAGCTCCTGGCCCCGCCTCTAAACTCTTATCGACCGCCTTCACTGATTTTCTGGCCTCCAGGGGGCCCAGTCATACCCACTTGTGAAACTGTGTAAGCAGCCGTGTTTGGTGTCCTTGTTACAGAGGCTGTCGTGTGCCCTCAGTTAACACCACAGATGAAGTTATTTGAAGTTTTGACAGTAAAAATTGCCAATTACAATAGTTATTGCACTTTATAAACAGTCAGATAAACTTCCTGGCAGTTCAGAATCCAGCTGTTGAAAATCAAACATTGTTTTGCAAGGTAAAAGGACATAATGTGATATTTTATTGTGGCGACGTTTCGCTCTCCAGGAGCTTTGTCAGCTTCTGTTACTATTTTTACCTGGACAATGACGGTATAGTGATTGTATAATTATAAATTTCTTTACTAACTTCTACAATAACTAACAATTATAATCCAATTTTGACATTAATAATGATTGTGGGTTGACTGCCGTTTATCTCTCAGAATCTCTGAGAGAGTTTCGTGAAGCAAGATTGTTAGACACATGGAATCACAACAACTGTACAACCCAGGTCAACATGGGTTTAGAACAGGTCGCTCCTGCCTCTCACAACTACTGGACCAGTACAACATGGTCTTGGATGGTCACTCCTGCCTCTCACAACTACTGCACCAGTACAACATGGTCTTGGATGGTCACTCCTGCCTCTCACAACTACTGGACCAGTACAAGATGGTCTTGGATGGTCACTCCTGCCTCTCACAACTACTGGACCAGTACAACATGGTCTTGGATGGTCGCTCCTGCCTCTCACAACTACTGGACCAATACAACATGGTCTTGGATGGTCACTCCTGCCTCTCACAACTACTGGACCAGTACAACATGGTCTTGGATGGTCACTTTTGCCTCTCACAACTACTGGACCAATAGAACATGGTCTTGGATGGTCACTCCTGCCTCTCACAACTACTGGACCAGTACAACATGGTCTTGGATGGTCACTCCTGCCTCTCACAACTACTGGACCAGTACAACATGGTCTTCGATGGTCACTCCTGCCTCTCACAACTACTGGACCAGTACAAAATGGTCTTGGATGGTCACTCCTGCCTCTCACAATTACTGGACCAATACAACATGGTCTTGGATGGTCACTCCTGCCTCTCACAACTACTGGACCAGTACAACATGGTCTTGGATGGTCACTCCTGCCTCTCACAACTACTGGACCAATACAACATGGTCTTGGATGGTCACTCCTGCCTCTCACAACTACTGGACCAGTACAAAATGGTCTTGGATGGTCACTCCTGCCTCTCACAACTACTGGACCAATACAACATGGTCTTGGATGGTCACTCCTGCCTTTCACAACTACTGGACCAGTACAACATGGTCTTGGATGGTCACTCCTGCCTCTCACAACTACTGGACCAATACAACATGGTCTTGGATGGTCACTCCTGCCTCTCACAACTACTGGACCAGTACAACATGGTCTTGGATGGTCACTCCTGCCTCTCACATCTACTGGACCAGTACAACATGGTCTTGGATGGTCACTCCTGCCTCTCACAACTACTGGACCAGTACAACATGGTCTTGGATGGTCGTTCCTGCCTCTCACAACTACTGGACCAATACAACATGGTCTTGGATGGTCACTCCTGCCTCTCACAACTACTGGACCAGTACAACATGGTCTTGGATGGTCACTCCTGCCTCTCACAACTACTGGACCAATACAACATGGTCTTGGATGGTCACTCCTGCCTCTCACAACTACTGGACCAGTACAACATGGTATTGGATGGTCACTCCTGCCTCTCACAACTACTGGACCAGTACAACATGGTCTTGGATGGACTAATATTGTTATACACAAACATCCTCTCTTAAGGCAGGCGAAATTGGAGATGTGTATAACGTAGAAAGAATGTTTACTACTTGTATAACCTCAGTCAAGGACCTAAATGATTGGCCTTCACAATCTGTACTTGAGAATCCTTGAGGGATTAGTCCCAGATCTGCACACTGAAATCACTCCCTACTAGAATTATGCAGACAGTGCAAAATACGACGGTGAGAAGCAGGGATGCCATGAGTACACTTAAGAGATTACTCAATAAGTGTAAATGGACCAAGACTCTTCAACACCCTCCCTTCATAGGGAGTTACCAACACACTCCTGGCCGTGTTCAAGGAGGGACTTGATGAGTTCGTTATAGTTCCTGATCAGCCAGGCTTTGGTGCAGACGTTGTGCTGCAGGCAGCGGTTACCAACAGCCGGGTTGATCAGGCTGTCAGCCAGAACAAGGACGAGGGGACACATGAACTACATTTTTGTTTCATCGTGGAACAAAAAGTCCACAATGATGATAACTTTTATTGCTGAACTTATTCCACGATGGCAAATTTTTGTTCACAATCCCAGTGAGAGAGAATGAGAGTGTGAGAGTGAGAGTGTGAGAGTGAGAGTGTGCGAGAGAGTGTGTGTGAGAGAGTGAGAGAGAGAGAGAGAGAGTGAGAGTGTGTGAGAGAGAGTGTGTGAGAGTGTGTGAGAGAGAGAGTGTGTGAGAGTGTGTGAGAGAGTGTGAGAGTGAGAGAGAGAGAGTGAGAGAGAGTGTGAGAGAGTGAGAGAGAGAGAGAGAGAGAGTGTGAGAGAGAGTGAGAGAGAGAGTGAGAGAGAGAGTGTGAGAGAAAGTGTGTGTGAGAGAGAGAGTGAGAGAGAGAGTGAGAGAGTGAGAGAGAGAGTGAGAGAGCGAGTGTGAGAGTGAGAGTGTGAGAGAGAGTGTGTGAGAGAGAGAGTGTGAGAGAGTGAGAGTGTGAGAGAGAGAGTGAGAGAGTGTGTGAGAGAGAGTGTGCGCGAGTGTGTGAGAGAGAGAAAGAGTGAGAGAGAGAGAGTTAGAATGAACAATAACCAAACACCTCCCCCCCTTTTCCCTCTCAGGGGAAAAAGGTAAAGCATAGTGTGGTGAACTTTAAATAAATGCCGTCAGGGTTTTGAGCGAAAATAACATTTCATCCGCATAACAAAAATGGAATACATGTTTTGTGAAGTGTAAGATTAAATCTCTCTCTCTCTCTCTCTCTCTCTCTCTCTCTCTCTCTCACTCTCTCTACTCACTCTCTCACACTCTCTCTCACTCTCTCACACACACTCTCTCACACTCACTCTCGCTCTCACTCTCCAACTCTCTCACTCTGTGAAAGCTATGGTTACAGGTTTACGATACAAGAAAGTCCCGGCAGCGACACACTCTGAAAATTGTATTAAACCTGACAGTTTAAGAATACTGTGATTAATCAACACAGCCACACAACACTAAGAACACAAACACAGCCACACAACACTAAGAACACAAACACAGCCACACAACACTAATAACACAAACACTGCCACACAACACTAAGAACACAAACACAGCCACACAACACTAAGAACACAAACACAGCCACACAACACTAAGAACACAAACACAGCCACACAACACTAAGAACACAAACACTGCCACACAACACTAAGAACACAAACACTGCCACACAACACTAAGAACACAAACACAGCCACACAACACTAAGAACACAAACACTGCCACACAACACTAAGAACACAAACACAGCCACACAACACTAAGAACACAAACACAGCCACACAACACTAAGAACACAAACACTGCCACACAACACTAAGAACACAAACACAGCCACACAACACTAAGAACACAAACACTGCCACACAACACTAAGAACACAAACACTGCCACACAACACTAAGAACACAAACACAGCCACACAACACTTAGAACACAAACACTGCCACACAACACTAAGAACACAAACACAGCCACACAACACTAAGAACACAAACACAGTGTCTAATCGACATGTGCCTAGGACAAAATGGTAACTAACTAACAACACTAAGAACACAAACACTGCCACACAACACTAAGAACACAAACACAGCCACACAACACTAAGAACACAAACACAGCCACACAACACTAAGAACACAAACACTGCCACACAACATTAAGAACACAAACACTGCCACACAACACTAAGAACACAAACACTGCCACACAACACTAAGAACACAAACACAGCCACACAACACTAAGAACACAAACACTGCCACACAACACTAAGAACACAAACACAGCCACACAACACTAAGAACACAAACACAGCCACACAACACTAAGAACACAAACACTGGCACACAACACTAAGAACACAAACACTGCCACACAACACTAAGAACACAAACACAGCCACACAAAACTAAGAACACAAACACAGCCACACAACACTAAGAACACAAACATAGCCACACAACACTAAGAACACAAACACAGCCACACAAACACTGCCACACAACACTAAGAACACAAACACTGCCACACAACACTAAGAACACAAACACAGCCACACAACACTAAGAACACAAACACAGCCGCACAACACTAAGAACACAAACACTGACACACAACACTAAGAACACAAACACTGTCACACAACACTAAGAACACAAACACTGCCATACAACACTAAGAACACAAACACTGCCACACAACACTAAGAACACAAACACTGCCACACAACACTAAGAACACAAACACAGCCACACAACACTAAGAACTCAAACACTGCCACACAACACTAAGAACACAAACACTGCCACACAACACTAAGAACACAAACACAGCCACACAACACTAAGAACACAAACACAGCCACACAACACTAAGAACACAAACACAGCCACACAACACTAAGAACACAAACACTGCCACACAACACTAAGAACACAAACACTGCCACACAACACTAAGAACACAAACACAGCCACACAACACTAAGAACACAAACACAGCCGCACAACACTAAGAACACAAACACTGACACACAACACTAAGAACACAAACACTGTCACACAACACTAAGAACACAAACACTGCCATACAACACTAAGAACACAAACACTGCCACACAACACTAAGAACACAAACACTGCCACACAACACTAAGAACACAAACACAGCCACACAACACTAAGAACACAAACACTGCCACACAACACTAAGAACACAAACACTGACACACAACACTAAGAACACAAACACAGCCACACAACACTAAGAACACAAACACTGCCACACAACACTAAGAACAAAAACACAGCCACACACACTAAGAACACAAACACTGCCACACAACACTAAGAACACAAACACAGCACACACATAAAACACAACAGACACAAAACTAAGAACACAAACACACAAACACTAAGCCCCACACAACACTAAGAACACAAACACTGCCACACAACACTAAGAACACAAACAGCCACACAACACTAGAACACAACACTGCAAACAACACTAAGAACACAAACACTAAGAACACACAACACTAAGAACACAAACACAGCCACACAACACTAAGAACACAAACACAGCCACACAACACTAAGAACACAAACACAGCCACACAACACTAAGAACACAAACACTGCCACACAACACTAAGAACACAAACACAGCCACACAACACTAAGAACACAAACACGCACACAACACTAAGAACACAAACACAGCCACACAACACTAAGAACACAAACACTGCCACACAACACTAAGAACACAAACACTGCCACAACACTAAGAACACAAACACAGCACCAACACTAATAACACAAAATGAAAAACACAAACACAGCACACAACACTAAGAACACAAACACGCCACACAACACTAAGAAAAACACAGCCACAAACACTAAGCACAAAACACAACACTAAGAACACAAAACAGCCACAAAACTAGACACAAAAGCAACAACACTAAGACACAACACTAAGAACACAAACACCACACAACACTAAGAACACAAACACAGCCACACACACTAAGAACACAAACAGCCACACAACATAAAAGCACACAAACCAAGAACAACCAGCACACAACACTAACAACCACACAACACTAAGAACACAAACACAAGAACACAACAGTACTAAAACCACAAACTACACAGCAACACTAAGAACACAAACACGCACACAACACTAAGAACACAAACATAGCCACACTAACACTAGGTCAAAGGGACCTGTGCCTCCAAACACTAACACAGCAAAAACACAAACATGTGACACATACACAAAACGAGGGAAGCAGACCTTGGGCCTAGAACACAACAAAACTAAGACACAAACATCACAGTTCATAGCTGAATAAGAACACAAACATTTTTCTTGTTATAGAAAAGCACACTTTACTAATGGACTTAAGAAACAAACAAGTTAGGATGAAGTAGCAAAAAATAAGAAATTCATCAAAAAATAAAACAAAAAATTAAAATACACTAAAAAAAAAAGAACATTTTAGGAAATTTCAAGTTTTTCCATTTAAAAATTAAATTTTAGAAAAAACTAAGAAAATGGAGAATAAGGCTAAGGAAGAAAATGGAGATTACTTTAGTGGTAACTTGTTTTAAATGGTACTTGAGGATCTGCAACCACAACCACACAACATTATTATTATTATTGTATGCTGTAAATTAGAAATGATTAGTTGGTGGTTAGTGGTGGTTGGATTGTGGTGGTTGTAGCTGGTTTTAGTAGTAGGTTGAGCAATGGTGGTAGGTTGCAGGTATTAGATGGTGGTGCTTGTAAGATTTTGGTGGATGGTGGTGAGGTGTATAATGGTGGTAGTTGGTTGATGGTGGCAGATTGATGGATGCTTGATGGTGGTAGTAGTTGGATAAAAATCTTTGAAAGAATGAGACGGCAGATTACAAACTTCATGGACCAGCACAACCAACATAACCCAAACCAGCATGGCTTTAGAGCGGGTCGATCATGCCTGTCACAGCTGCTGAACCATTATGACAGAATTACGGAGGTATTGGAGGACGACCAAAACGCAGATGTGATTTACACAGATTTTGCAAAGGCGTTTGACAAATGCGATCATGGAGTGATAGCGCACAAAATGAGGGCCATAGGCATTACTGGGAAGGTAGGCAGATGGATTTTTGAGTTCCTAACACACATAACACAAAAAGTAGTAGTGAACAGGGCATGATCCAGCATCAGCGAGGTCAAAAGCTCAGTGCCCTAAGGCACTGTCCTGGCACCTCTGCTGTTTCTCATCCTCATAGCAGACATAGATAAAAACACCCGGCACAATTTTGTATCATCATTTGCAGATAACACTAAAATAAGCATGAAAGTCACTACGGTAGAGGACACTGAAAAATTACAGGAGGACATAAGCAGGGTCTTCCAGTGGGCAGTGGAGAACAACATGACGTTCAATGGTGATAAGTTTCAGCTGCTTAGGTATGGAAAAAATGAAGAACTCAAAAGGAACACTATATACAAAACGCAAGAGGGTCACCACATAGAACGAAAGGAACACGTAAAGGACTTGGGAATAATTATGTCTGCTAATCTTTCTTTTAAAGACCATAACAATACAAAGATCACAACAGCCAGGAAGATCACGGGGTGGGTATTGAGAACTTTCAAAACAAGGGAAATAATGCCGATGGTGACACTATTCAAATCGCAAGTGCTCCCTCACTTAGAATACTGCTCAGTGCTGACGGCCCCGTTCAGGGCAGGAGAAATATCAGAGCTGGAACAAATCCAGAGATCGTTTACGGCTCACATTGAGCCATTGAAACATCTAAATTATTGGGAACGCCTTCTAGTCTTGAACATGTATTCATTGGAGCGGAGGAGAGAGAGATACATGATAATATATACCTGGAAAGTACTTGAGGGTCTGGTCCCAAATCTGCACACTGCCATAACAACATACTGGAGTGAGAGATATGGGAGGAAGTGTAAAATAAACCCAGTGAGGAGCAGGGGTGCAGTGGGGACAATACGGGAGCACTGTATTAACATCCGGGGTCCCAGACTATTCAACATCTTACCAGAAGATATCCGAAACACGGCTGGAACCAGTGTAGAAGCCTTCAAGAGGAAACTGGACAAATATCTTCACCAGGTGCCAGATCAACCAGGCTGTGATGGATATGTGGGGCAGCGGGCCTCCATCAGCAACAGCCTGGTTGACCAGGCAAGCACCAGACGAGCCTGGCCTATGGCCGGGCTCAGACAGTAGATAAACTCTCGAAACTCTTCAAAGGTATAAAGGTAAGGTGGTAGTTATGGGTGTTGGTTGTAGGCTGGTGGTGGCAAAATGGTTGTTGATGTTGGTGGTGGTGGTTAATGGATGTTGTAGGCTGGTGGTGGCAGGATGGTTGTTGGTGGTGGTGATGGTTGTAGTAACAACTACCAGCTATCACTTGCTCTTTAAGATAGAGAAGTTTGGAGAGAACTCTCTCTTATTTTAACTTCACTTCCCCCTCTCTTGCCTCCTCCTCCGCCTCTCTCTTGCTTCCTCCCCTCTCTTGCCTCCTCCTCCTCCTCTCTCTTGCCTCCTCCTCCCCTCTCTTGCCTCCTCCTCCCCTCTCTTGCCTCCTCCCCTCTCTTGCCTCCTCCTCCTCCCCTCTCTTGCCTCCTCCTCCCCTCTCTTGCCTCCTCCTCCCCTCTCTTGCCTCCTCCTCCCCTCTCTTGCCTCTTCCTCCTCCCCTCTCTTGCCTCCTCCTCCTCCTCTCTCTTGCTTCCTCCCCTCTCTTGCCTCCTCCTCCTCCTCTCTTTGCCTCCTCCTCCCTCTCTTGCCTCCTCCTCCCTCTCTTGCCTCCTCCTCCTCCCTCTCTTGCCTCCTCCTCCTCCCCTCTCTTGCCTCCTCCTCCCTCTCTTGCCTCCTCCTCCCCTCTCTTGCCTCTTCCTCCTCCCCCCTTTTGCCTCTTCCTCCTCCCTCTCTTCCTCATACTTTCTCCTCCGTTTTCCTCTCCCTCTCTCTCTTCCTCACACACTCACACACACACATACACACACACACATACACACACACATACACATATACACACACATACACACACACACACACACACACACACACACACACATATATATATATATATATATATATATATATATATATATATATATATATATATATATATATATTGCTTCTTGCAACACAAGGTGCAGTGCTTCCTTGCAACACAAGGTACAGTGCCTCCTTGCAACACAAGTTACAGTGCCTCCTTGCAACACAAGTTACAGTGCCTCCTTGCAACACAAGGTACAGTGCCTCCTTGCAACACAAGTTACAGTGCCTCCTTGCAACACAAGGTACAGTGCCTCCTTGCAACACAAGTTACAGTGCCTCCTTGCAACACATGCAAGTTACAGTGCCTCCTTGCAACACATGCAAGTTACAGTGCAATATTTTTGAGAGAATTTGAATTCCATTTTGAAGTTATTAATTGTCAAATATTTATTTGTTGGTAATGATTTTTTAGACGTTTGTGTTGCAAGATCAAAGGAACTGTTGCTGTTAGCTTGGTGTTTGTGTGTTGGCGCCAGGGCTGTTGTTATCAGCCTTTTGTTTGTGTTCATGTCAGCTGTTGCTTTCAGCCTGGTGTTTGTGTCATGACTGTTGCAGTCAGCCTGGTGTTTGTCTGTTTCTGTCTGGGTTGTCAGCCTGGTGTTTGTCTGTTTCTGTCTGGGTTGTCAGCCTGGTGTTTGTCTGTTTCTGTCTGGGTTGTCAGCCTGGTGTTTGTCTGTTTCTGTCTGGGTTGTCAGCCTGGTGTTTGTCTGTTTCTGTCTGGGTTGTCAGCCTGGTGTTTGTCTGTTTCTGTCTGGGTTGTCAGCCTGGTGTTTGTCTGTTTCTGTCTGGGTTGTCAGCCTGGTGTTTGTCTGTTTCTGTCTGGGTTGTCAGCCTGGTGTTTGTCTGTTTCTGTCTGGGTTGTCAGCCTGGTGTTTGTCTGTTTCTGTCTGGGTTGTCAGCTTGGTGTTTGTCTGTTTCTGTCTGGGTTGTCAGCCTGGTGTTTGTCTGTTTCTGTCTGGGTTGTCAGCCTGGTGTTTGTCTGTTTCTGTCTGGGTTGTCAGCTTGGTGTTTGTCTGTTTCTGTCTGGGTTGTCAGCCTGGTGTTTGTCTGTTTGCATCAGGGGTTGTTGTCACCTTTTTGTTGTGTTTGTGTCAGCTGTTGTTCTTTTAATTGTTAAATACACCCACAGTGTGTTGCTACACTATTCTATATGATAGTTACATTGTGGGAACACCCACAGTGTGTTGCTACACTATTCTATATGATAGTTACATTGTGGGAACACCCACAGTGTGTTCCTACACTATTCTGTATGATAGTTACATTGTGGGAACACCCACAGTGTGTTGCTACACTATTCTGTATGATAGTTACATTGTGGGAACACCCACAGTGTGTTCCTACACTATTCTATATGATAGTTACATTGTGGGAACACCCACAGTGTGTTCCTACACTATTCTATATGATAGTTACATTGTGGGAACACCCACAGTGTGTTGCTACACTATTCTATATGATAGTTACATTGTGGGAACACCCACAGTGTGTTCCTACACTATTCTATATGATAGTTACATTGTGGGAACACCCACAGTGTGTTGCTACACTATTCTATATAATAGTTACATTGTGGGAACACCCACAGTGTGCTGCTACACTATTCTATATGATAGTTACATTGTGGGAACACCCACAGTGTGCTGCTACACTATTCTATATGATAGTTACATTGTGGGAACATCCACAGTGTGTTGCTACACTATTCTATATGATAGTTACATTGTGGGAACACCCACAGTGTGTTGCTACACTATTCTATATGATAGTTACATTGTGGGAACACCCACAGTGTGCTACTACACTATTCTGTATGATAGTTACATTGTGGGAACACCCACAGTGTGTTCCTACACTATTCTATATGATAGTTACATTGTGGGAACATCCACAGTGTGTTGCTACACTATTCTATATGATAGTTACATTGTGGGAACACCCACAGTGTGTTGCTACACTATTCTATATGATAGTTACATTGTGGGAACATCCACAGTGTGTTGCTACACTATTCTATATAATAGTTACATTGTGGGAACACCCACAGTGTGTTGCTACACTATTCTATATAATAGTTACATTGTGGGAACACCCACAGTGTGCTGCTACACTATTCTATATGATAGTTACATTGTGGGAACACCCACAGTGTGCTGCTACACTATTCTATATGATAGTTACATTGTGGGAACATCCACAGTGTGTTGCTACACTATTCTATATGATAGTTACATTGTGGGAACACCCACAGTGTGTTACTACACTATTCTATATGATAGTTACATTGTGGGAGCACCCACAGTGTGTTGCTACACTATTCTATATAATAGTTACATTGTGGGAACACCCACAGTGTGCTGCTACACTATTCTATATGATAGTTACATTGTGGGAACATCCACAGTGTGTTGCTACACTATTCTATATGATAGTTACATTGTGGGAACACCCACAGTGTGTTGCTACACTATTCTATATGATAGTTACATTGTGGGAACACCCACAGTGTGTTGCTACACTATTCTATATGATAGTTACATTGTGGGAACACCCACAGTGTGTTGCTACACTATTCTATATGATAGTTACATTGTGGGAACACCCACAGTGTGTTGCTACACTATTCTATATGATAGTTACATTGTGGGAACACCCACAGTGTGCTGCTACACTATCCTATATAATAGTTACATTGTGGGAACATCCACAGTGTGTTGCTACACTATTCTATATAATAGTTACATTGTGGACGTAGAAGCTAGCTGTGCTTCCCTGTCATATTCCAAGATATAGTATGGGGTTACGATGTGGAATGGAGAGTTGAGGGGTTGGAATGATTTTGATGGAAGTTAGGGAGAGGTGGGGGAAGAGGGGAAATGGTTGGGGTGTAGGGGTCCTTCATGGTTGTAAGAGTATAGTGGGGTGGAGGGCAGGGTAGTGGTTAGTTGTTGGGGTGTGGTGGTTTGATACGTAAGTAGTTATGGGAGGGGAAATGGTAATGGTGGGGGAGGAATGGGTGTGAGAGGGAAATGGGTAATAGTGAGAGGTGGTGTAGGATGTAGGGGTACGATGATAATAATAATAATAACAGTATTATAAATATATGGTATTATTATTATTAGTAGTAGTAGTAGTAGTATTGATATAATTATTGTATTAATATTTTATTGTTTTCCTATAATAATAATAATAATAATAATAATAATAATAATAATAATAATAATAGTAATAGTAATAATAATAAAAATAATAATAATAATAATGTGTATAACAAGAATTCTGTCAGATTACCATCACTATTAATAATGTAATTGACGAAGAACAAGTAATTGAATTATCTTAACAAGTACCACACAACACACAAGGGAAAATTTCTCTCTAATAGATTGATAGAAACAAAAGTTGAGTAAGTGGAAGTAGAAGAGCAATGTGTTCACCCAGTGATGAATATTCAACTCAGGTCTATACGACTCACTGAATACTCATCCAGCAGTGTTCACTGCCTACTGTGACACTTTGTAATTACCTGGAGTTAGGGGTTGGGGGAAGAGGTGGAATCATGTCATGGATTGTGTACCATAGAAAGAGGTTGATGTGATTGTGAGGTGTTTCCTATTAAGATGGGAAGATCTGCCTATTTCATACCTGTGCCACCTATTTGTGGTTGAGTGTTTTCTTTCAGATTTTGTCGTCAAATTGGCTAGTTTATTGTGCACCTTATATCCATCCT
Source organism: Cherax destructor (assembly GCA_009830355.1). Classification (NCBI taxonomy): domain Eukaryota; kingdom Metazoa; phylum Arthropoda; class Malacostraca; order Decapoda; family Parastacidae; genus Cherax; species Cherax destructor. The sequence continues at coordinate 76,743 of WNWK01002789.1, forward strand.
GTGGATGGTAGTGGCTAGTTTATTGTGTACGTCATATCCATCCTGTGGATGGTAGTGGCTAGTTTATTGTGTACCTCATATCCATCCTGTGGATGGTAGTGGCTAGTTTATTGTGTACCTCATATCCATCCTGTGGATGGTAGTGGCTAGTTTATTGTGTACCTCATATCCATCCTGTGGATGGTAGTGGCTAGTTTATTGTGTACCTCATATCCATCCTGTGGATGGTAGTGGCTAGCTTATTGTGTACGTCATATCCATCCTGTGGATGGTAGTGGCTAGTTTATTGTGTACCTCATATCCATACTGTGGATGGTAGTGGCTAGTTTATTGTGCACCTCATATCCATCCTGTGGATGGTAGTGGCTAGTTTATTGTGTACCTCATATCCATCCTGTGGATGGTAGTGGCTAGTTTATTGTGTACCTCATATCCATCCTGTGGATGGTAGTGGCTAGTTTATTGTGTACCTCATATCCATCCTGTTGATGGTAGTGGCTAGTTTATTGTGTACCTCATATCCATCCTGTGGATGGTAGTGGCTAGTTTATTGTGTACGTCATATCCATCCGGTGGATGGTAGTGGCTAGTTTATTGTGTACCTCATATCCATCCTGTGGATGGTAGTGGCTAGTTTATTGTGTACTTCATATCCATCCGGTGGATGGTAGTGGCTAGTTTATTGTGTACCTCATATCCATCCTGTGGATGGTAGTGGCTAGTTTATTGTGTACCTCATATCCATCTCGTGGACTATCATGCGCGTGTTCAAGATAGTGACCATAAGGCTGACCATGTGCTTTGCATTTAGTTTGACCATCATCTGTGTGTTTGTCAGAAGTACTTGTAACCAAGTCTAAGCCTGGCCACTACAACACCTGTCAGTCTGTGTGTTTGTCAGACTGTCAGAAGTACTTGTAACCAAGTCTAAGCCTGGCCACTACAACACCTGTCAGTCTGTGTGTTTGTCAGACTGTCAGAAGTACTTGTAACCAAGTCTAAGTCTGGCCACTACAACATCAGTCAGTCTGTGTGTTTGTCAGACTGTCAGAAGTACTTGTAACCAAGTCTAAGCCTGGCCACTACAACATCAGTCAGTCTGTGTGTTTGTCAGACTGTCAGAAGTACTTGTAACCAAGTCTAAGCCTGGCCACTACAACACCTGTCAGTCTGTGTGTTTGTCAGACTGTCAGAAGTACTTGTAACCAAGTCTAAGTCTGGCCACTACAACATCAGTCAGTCTGTGTGTTTGTCAGACTGTCAGAAGTACTTGTAACCAAGTCTAAGTCTGGCCACTACAACATCAGTCAGTCTGTGTGTTTGTCAGACTGTCAGAAGTACTTGTAACCAAGTCTAAGTCTGGCCACTACAACATCAGTCAGTCTGTGTGTTTGTCAGACTGTCAGAAGTACTTGTAACCAAGTCTAAGTCTGGCCACTACAACATCAGTCAGTCTGTGTGTTTGTCAGACTGTCAGAAGTACTTGTAACCAAGTCTAAGTCTGGCCACTACAACATCAGTCAGTCTGTGTGTTTGTCAGACTGTCAGAAGTACTTGTAACCAAGTCTAAGTCTGGCCACTACAACATCAGTCAGTCTGTGTGTTTGTCAGACTGTCAGAAGTACTTGTAACCAAGTCTAAGCCTGGCCACTACAATATCAGTCAGTCTGTGTGTTTGTCAGACTGTCAGAAGTACTTGTAACCAAGTCTAAGTCTGGCCACTACAACATCAGTCAGTCTGTGTGTTTGTCAGACTGTCAGAAGTACTTGTAAGCAAGTCTAAGTCTGGCCACTACAATATCAGTCAGTCTGAGTGTTTGTCAGACTGTCAGAAGTACTTGTAACCAAGTCTAAGTCTGGCCACTACAACATCAGTCAGTCTGTGTGTTTGTCAGACTGTCAGAAGTACTTGTAACCAAGTCTAATCCTGGCCACTACAACATCAGTCAGTCTGTGTGTTTGTCAGACTGTCAGAAGTACTGGTAACCAAGTCTAAGTCTGGCCACTACAACATCAGTCAGTCTGTGTGTTTGTCAGACTGTCAGAGGTACTGGTAACCAAGTCTAATCCTGGCCACTACAACATCAGTCAGTCTGTGTGTTTGTCAGACTGTCAGAAGTACTGGTAACCAAGTCTAAGTCTGGCCACTACAACATCAGTCAGTCTGTGTGTTTGTCAGACTGTCAGAAGTACTTGTAACCAAGTCTAAGCCTGGCCACTACAACATCAGTCAGTCTGTGTGTTTGTCAGACTGTCAGAAGTACTTGTAACCAAGTCTAAGCCTGGCCACTACAACATCAGTCAGTCTGTGTGTTTGTCAGACTGTCAGAAGTACTTGTAACCAAGTCTAAGCCTGGCCACTACAACATCAGTCAGTCTGTGTGTTTGTCAGACTGTCAGCAGTACTTGTAACCAAGTCTAAGTCTGGCCACTACAACATCAGTCAGTGTTCACATTACAAGTTGCTCCATAAACATGCTTATCTACGTTCATGTTATCGTAATGGGTTATAGATCTACTCAGTCTTTTATCTGCATTCCTATAACATGCAGTTTCATTATTTACGTCTCTCGTATTATTCTTAATGCTAGACACAGACATGTCAAAGTTATACTTTATATTTTTCTTCAGCGATACTTTGCCCTAGATTATATTCATCATTTTACCAGAATATATCAGGAACACTGGAACAAATGTAGAGGAAACTGGACAAGTATCTTCACCAGGTGCCAGATTAACCAGGCTGCCTCCAGCAGCAATAGCCTAGTTGATCAGGCTAGCACCAGACAAGCCTAACCCAGGGCCGGACTCCGGGAGTAGAAAGACTCTCGAAACTCATCAAAGGTACAAAGGTCAAATGTATAAAGGGGTAATTCAATGTGTGATGGATTCCAAAGTATTTTTTTATTAATTCACCTTGCTTTGAGCATGTTGTTAGTGAGCATGTTGTTAGTGAGCATGTTGTCAGTGAGCATGTTGTTAGTGACCATGTTGTTAGTGACCATGTTGTTAGTGAGCATGTTGTTAGTGAGCATGTTGTTAGTGAGCATGTTGTTAGTGAGCATGTTGTTAGTGACCATGTTGTTAGTGACCATGTTGTCAGTGACCATGTTGTTAGTGAGCATGTTGTCAGTGAGCATGTTGTTAGTGACCATGTTGTTAGTGAGCATGTTGTTAGTGACCATGTTGTTAGTGACCATGTTGTTAGTGACCATGTTGTTAGTGAGCATGTTAGTGAGCATGTTGTTAGTGAGCATGTTGTTAGTGAGCATGTTGTTAGGGAGCATGTTGTTAGTGACCATGTTGCTAGTGACCATGTTGTTAGTGAGCATGTTGTTAGTGAGCATGTTAGTGAGTATGTTGTTAGTGAGCATGTTGTTAGTGAGCATGTTGTTAGTGACCATGTTGTTAGTGACCATGTTGTTAGTGAGCATGTTGTTAGTGAGCATGTTGTTAGTGAGCATGTTGTTAGTGACCATGTTGTTAGTGAGCATGTTGCTAGTGAGCATGTTGTTAGTGAGCATGTTGTTAGTGAGCATGTTGTTAGTGAGCATGTTGTTAGTGAACATGTTGTCAGTGACCATGTTGTCAGTGACCATGTTGTTAGTGAGCATGTCAGTGAGCATGTTGTTAGTGAGCATGTTGTTAGTGAGCATGTTGTTAGTGAGCATGTTGTCAGTGAGCATGTTGTTAGTGAGCATGTTAGTGACTATGTTGTTAGTGAGCATGTTGTTAGTGAGCATGTTGTTAGTATGTTGTTAGTGAGCATGTTGTTAGTGAGCATGTTGTTAGTGAGCATGTTGTTAGGGAGCATGTTGTTAGTGACCATGTTGTTAGTGAGCATGTTGTCAGTGAGCATGTCAGTGAGCATGTTGTTAGTGAGCATGTCAGTGAGCATGTTGTTAGTGAGCATGTTGTCAGTGAGCATGTTAGTGAGCATGTTGTTAGGGAGCATGTTGTCAGTGAGCATGTTAGGGAGCATGTTGTTAGAGAGCATGTTGTTAGGGAGCATGTCAGTGAGCATGTTGTTAGTGAGCATGGTGTTAGTGAGCATGTTGTTAGTGAGTATGTTGTTAGTGAGCATGTTGTTAGTGAGCATGTTGTCAGTGAGCATGTCACTGAGCATGTTGTCAGTGAGCATGTTGTCAGTGAGCATGTTAGTGAGCATGTTGTTAGTGAGCATGTTGTTAGGGAGCATGTTGTCAGTGAGCATGTTGTTAGGGAGCATGTTGTTAGTGAGCATGTTGTTAGGGAGCATGTTGGTAGGGAGCATGGTGTTAGGGAGCATGTTAGTGACCATGTTGTTAGTGAGCATGTTGTTAGGGAGCATGGTGTTAGGGAGCATGTAAGTGAGCATGTTGTTAGTGAGCATGTAAGTGAGCATGTTCTTAGTGAGCATGTTATTAGTGAGCATGTTGTTAGTGAGCATGTTGTTAGGGAGCATGGTGTTAGGGAGCATGTAAGTGAGCATGTTAGTGAGCATGTAAGTGAGCATGTTCTTAGTGAGCATGTTGTTAGTGAGCATGTTGTTAGTGAGCATGTTGTTAGTGAGCATGTTCTTAGTGAGCATGTTGTTAGTGACCATGTTGTTAGTGAGCATGTTGTTAGTGACCATGTTGTTAGTGAGCATGTTGTTAGTGACCATGTTGTTAGTGAGCATGTTGTTAGTGAGCATGTTGTTAGTGAGCATGTTGTTAGTGAGCATGTTGTTAGTGAGCATGTTGTTAGTGACCATGTTGTTAGTGACCATGTTGTTAGTGAGCATGTTGTTAGTGAGCATGTTGTTAGTGAGCATGTTGTTAGTGAGCAGGGAGAGGACGAAGGCTGCAAGTAGGACCTTGAGGTAAGTAATGTACCGAGCATATCGCCCGAGGAGCACATTTCAATAACTGCTTCAGCAGATGCGCTTCTGGCAAATGTAAGACTAGCTTTCAGAAATCTAAGCAATGAGTCATTCACAGCACTACGGCACATGACAGGACAAATACTGAGTATGCAGCACCGGTGTGGAACCCACACCTGATCATACATGTAAAGATGCTTGAGAAAGTATAGAGGATTGCAACGAGACTAGTCCCGGAGCTAAGTGGTGTGTGCTATGAGAAGAGGTTAAAGGAACTCAACCTGATGATATTAAAGGAGAGAAGGACTAAGGGAGACATGATAACGATATATAAAATACAGAGTGGCATTGACAGGGTGGACAGAGACTGTTCAATAGGCGAGAAATAGGTACCTGGGGGCACAGCTGGACGTCGAAGACATAGATGAGTCATAGGGATGTTAGGAAGTATTTCTTCAGCCTTAGCGTGTTGTCAGGAAGTGGAACGACCTGGACAGAGAAGTGGTAGAGGCGGACTCCATACATAGCCTTAAGAAGTACAGCATAATTCTCAAAGTCAGGAGTCAACTCAGTAGCGGCCAGTAAAGAGGCGGGGCCGGGAGCTGAGACTCGATCCATAAAATACATTAAGCGAGTACACACACACACACACACACACACACACGCAGGAGCTGAGTCTCGACCCCTGCAACCACAATTAGGTGAGTACACACACACTGAAGGTAAGCTCACGGAGACATCATTTTCCAGGTCTTGTTCCTGCTGGTGGACAGTATTAACGGTGGTTGTGGCAATAAAAGACTCCTCGACTTGGCTCTTAATATCACTCTGTGGCCGCCGGTGCCTCTGTCAACCATGGTGGGGAATCAGGGACGCCAGGCGGCAGGAAGGGACGTCTGGGGGAAAGATAGGGACGGCTTGTGGGAGGAAGGGACGTCTGGGGAAGGTAGGCATGTCTGGTGGGAGAAAGGGAAGTCTGGTGGGAGGAAGGGACGTCTGGTAGAAGGAAGGGACGTGTGGTAGAAGGGAGGGACGTCTGCTGGGAGGAAGGGACGTCTGGTAGAAGGAAGAGACGTTTGGTAGGAAGGAGGGACGTCAGGTGGGAGGGAGAGACGTCTGGTTGGATTAAGGGACGTCTGATGGGAGGAGGGAACGTCTTGTAGGAGGAAGGGACGTCTAGTAGGAGGGAGGGACGTCAAGTGGGAGACTAAATTATAATGTATCTTTCTCGCCTACGTTCCAGGAGAGCCTTCCCGTCTTCTCTACTTCCCGACGCTGGATCACATTAACGGGGTAGTGGTATTTACAGGACCATATTGAACTGGTCCAGTAGTTGTGAGAGGCAGGAGTGACCATCCAAGACCACGTTGTACTGGTCCAGTAGTTGTGAGAGGCAGGAGTGACCATCCAAGACCATGTTGTACTGGTCCAGTAGTTGTGAGAGGCAGGAGTGACCATCCAAGACCATGTTGTACTGGTCCAGTAGTTGTGAGAGGCAGGAGTGACCATCCAAGACCATGTTGTACTGGTCCAGTAGTTGTGAGAGGCAGGAGTGACCATCCAAGACCACGTTGTACTGGTCCAGTAGTTGTGAGAGGCAGGAGTGAAAATCCAAGACCATGTTGTACTGGTCCAGTAGTTGTGAGAGGCAGGAGTGACCATCCAAGACCATGTTGTACTGGTCCAGTAGTTGTGAGAGGCAGGAGTGACCATCCAAGACCACGTTGTACTGGTCCAGTAGTTGTGAAGGCAGGAGTGACCATCCAAGACCATGTTGTACTGGTCCAGTAGTTGTGAGAGGCAGGAGTGACCATCCAAGACCATGTTGTACTGGTCCAGTAGTTGTGAGAGGCAGGAGTGACCATCCAAGACCATGTTGTACTGGTCCAGTAGTTGTGAGAGGCAGGAGTGACCATCCAAGACCATGTTGTACTGGTCCAGTAGTTGTGAGAGGCAGGAGTGACCATCCAAGACCATGTTGTACTGGTCCAGTAGTTGTGAGAGGCAGGAGTGACCATCCAAGACCATGTTGTACTGGTCCAGTAGTTGTGAGAGACATGAGTGACCTGTTCTAAACCCATGTTGACCTGGGTTGTACAGTTGTTGTAGATTCTTAAAACTCACTCAAAGATGTTGATAATCTGGGACGTCATTACTATCAGTCTGTATATAGTGTTATGTTATTGTTTTACTGCCACCTTTGTGGAGAGGGACTATGTCAGTGGGTTTTATGACTGTGGGATGACTGCTGTGTCGTGATTCCGTCTTCATAAAATATTTAAGGCATGTGATACTGGTTTCTTGCAATTTTTGATGAATTTGGAGTTTCAGGAGTCAGGTCCTGGGGTAGAATGCATGGGCATGCTATCAGTGGCTACTGTGAGGTTCAGTGGGGTCACTCTTGGATGCATGGGCATGCTATCAGTGGCTACTGTGAGGTTCAGTGGGGTCACTCTTGAATGCGTGGGCATGCTATCAGTGGCTTCTGTGAGGTTCAGTGGGGTCACTCTTGAATGCATGGGTATGCTATCAGTGGCTTCTGTGAGGTTCAGTGGGGTCACTCTTGGATGCATGGGCATGCTATCAGTGGCTACTGTGAGGTTCAGTGGGGTCACTCTTGGCAGTTGTTGGCTGAGTTTTGTGTCACTCGTGAAAAAAAATTATTTGCATTGTCTGATTAAGGACTCAGTGAACACCCTAACACCCCACCCTCTTTCTCAGTTCCCCACCTTCCTCTCCAGTCCCCACCCACTTCCCCAACCTTCCCTTTACCAACGTTCCCTCACCTACAACCTCCATTCACTCCCCCATTTTCTACATACACAACCCCTACTCACCTCCTAGGCCCCTCCCCTCTTTCTAGCCATCACCCACCTTCTCGGCTTCCCCACCTTCTCGGCTTCCCCACCTTCTCGGCTTCCCCACCTTCTCGGCTTCCCCACCTTCTCGGCTTCCCCACCTTCTCGGCTTCCCCACCTTCCCCACCTCCCTCTCACACAGCAGCATCTGCCCACATTATGGTCGCTCAGACAAAGAGGGGAAAGTTAGGGCATAATTTACATCTTGAAAATGGGGGACACGAACAGTATATGTTGGGGCGAGGATAGGGGGGCAGGGGGCTGGTGTTATGGTGGTGATGGTGGCAGGGGGCTGGTGTTATGGTGGTGATGGTGGCCGGGGGCTGGTGTTATGGTGGTGATGGTGGCAGGGGGCTGGTGTTATGGTGGTGATGGTGGCAGGGGGCTGGTGTTATGCTGGTGATGGTGGCAGGGGACTGGTGTTATGCTGGTGATGGTGGCAGGGGGCTGGTGTTATGCTGGTGATGGTGGCAGGGGACTGGTGTTATGCTGGTGATAGTGGCAGGGGGACTGGTGTTATGCTGGTGATGGTGGCAGGGGACTGGTGTTATGCTGGTGATGGTGGCAGGGGACTGGTGTTATGCTGGTAGTGGACTCATCCTAGGGAGAGTATAAGTACTTACATAGCTGTACTCATCTAGTTGTGGCTATGAGTATCTAGTCTCGGCTCCTGGGTCAGCCTCTGCTTCGTGCCTCGCAGGTCCTGCTATAACTATCCCTAAAACTGTGCACGGTTTCTTGTTTTTGTAGTGACAGTCTCTGTCTCTGTCATATGACGACCCGCAGTTCCAGCTGCGGGTCGTCGTATGACAAAGACCCACCTCAGGAAGCACTTGTCCTGTTTCCTGACAAACCTTACCTAACCTAATCTTGACTTTTTGGTTATACTAGGTAATTTACACTGTGTATGATGATAATAATAATATCTTTATTTCTACCAGTACGTGTACAAGGTATACAGACCATAGCTGACATCAATGACATACTACTATATAGAAAGCCGCTTGTTATGCTGAGCATTTCCCGCATATTAGGTCAGTTTTGTTCCAGGATGCGACCCACACCAGTCCACTATCACCCAGGTACCCATTTTACTGATGGGTGAGCAGGGATAGCAGGTGTAAGGAAACGCGCCCAATGTTTCCACCCTTGCCGGGAATCCAACCACGGACCGTCAGCGTGTGAAGCGAGAGCTTTACCTACCAGGCCACGGGCCAGCAAATTATACTTGTGTCCATGTGTCTAAATAAGCTTACTAGATTTTGTATGGTAGTGACATTGGTTGAGGACACAAACTTCAGTTGATATAAAGTGTTCCAGTGGTCCACTGACATTGTTGTTTAGTGGTGGCAGTTTGCAGGCACCCCGACTGTGGAAAATTTTAATTAAATGCTGCTATAGAGTATAAAACAGTGTAAACACTCAATATAGAGGAAGAGTAATGAGAGGGACTTAGGAACAGCTGAAGTTCTTCAAAGTTTACTCCTTGTAGCACAAACGAGGCAAGATACTTCTTACTTTATACTTAAAACATTCTGCAAACATTCCCCTCCTTACCCCCCCCCCTCCCCCAATCCGCACAATGAAATCTCTCACTACGATGGTGGGGAGAGCTGTTTGTCACCGTGGTAGACTCTTAGATAGTTTTAGACCGTGGTAGACCGTTTTAGACTGTAGTAGACCGTTTTAGACCGTGGTAGACCGTGTACCTCCAATAAAAAGCATTGATGACGTGAGTACACTAAGAGTTGATGTGTCTTTTTTGTTATAACGTTTCGCATACACAGTAGACTTCTTCAGTCAGGTACAGAGATTGTAGGTAGCACAAGTGACGAGGATGTCATCAGTCCCTCAACCTGGAGAAGACGTAGTGTTGAGGTGGTCAGTCCCTCAACCTGGAGAAGACGTAGTGTTGAGGTGGTCAGTCCCTCAACCTGGAGAAGACGTAGTGTTGAGGTGGTCAGTCCCTCAACCTGGAGAAGACGTAGTGTTGAGGTGGTCAGTCCCTCAACCTGGAGAAGACGTAGTGTTGAGGTGGTCAGTCCCTCAACCTGGAGAAGACGTAGTGTTGAGGTGGTCAGTCCCTCAACCTGGAGAAGACGTAGTGTTGAGGTGGTCAGTCCCTCAACCTGGAGAAGACGTAGTGTTGAGGGGGTCAGTCCCTCAACCTGGAGAAGACGTAGTGTTGAGGGGTCAGTCCTCAACCTGGAGAAGACGTAGTGTTGGGGGTCAGTTTCCCTCAGCCTGGAGAAGACGTAGTGTTGAGGGGTCAGTCCCTCAACCTGGAGAAGACGTAGTGTTGAGGTGGTCAGTCCCTCAACCTGGAGAAGACGTAGTGTTGAGGGGTCAGTCCCTCAACCTGAGAAGACGTAGTGTTGAGGGGTCAGTCCCTCAACCTGGAGAAGACGTAGTGTTGAGGGGTCAGTCCCTCAGCCTGGAGAAGACGTAGTGTTGAGGGGTCAGTCCCTCAACCTGGAGAAGACGTAGTGTTGAGGTGGTCAGTCCCTCAACCTGGAGAAGACGTAGTGTTGAGGGGTCAGTCCCTCAACCTGGAAGACGTAGTGTTGAGGTGGTCAGTCCCTCAACCTGGAGAAGACGTAGTGTTGAGGGGTCAGTCCCTCAACCTGGAGAAGACGTAGTGTTGAGGTGGTCAGTCCCTCACCTGGAGAAGAGCAGTAGTGTTGAGGTGGTCCATCCCTCAACCTGAGAAACGTAGTTTATATGAGGTGTCAGTCCCTCACCTGGACAAGAGTAGTTTGAGGCTGTCATACCCTCACCTTGAGAATCCTCACCATCAATGTATTGTCTTCACCATCCTCACCATCAATGTATGTCTTCACCATCCTCACCATCAATGTATTGTCTTCACCATCCTCACCATCAATGTATTGTCTTCACCATCACCATAGATTGTCTTCACCATCCTCACCATCAATGTATTGTCTTCACCATCCTCACCATCAATGTATTGTCTTCACCATCCTCACCATCAATGTATTGTCTTCACCATCCTCACCATCAATGTATTGTCTTCACCATCCTCACCATCAATGTATTGTCTTCACCATCCTCACCATCAATGTATTGCTTCACCATCAATGTTTGTCTTCACCATCTCACCATCAATGTATTGTCTTCTTCACCATCAATGTATTGTCTTCACCATCCTCACCATCAATGTATTGTCTTCACCATCCTCACCATCAATGTATTGTCTTCACCATCCTCACCATCAATGTATTGTCTTCACCATCCTCACCATCAATGTATTGTCTTCACCATCCTCACCATCAATGTATTGTCTTCACCATCCTCACCATCAATGTATTGTCTTCACCATCAATGTATTGTCTTCACCATCCTCACCATCAATGTATTGTCTTCACCATCCTCACCATCAATGTATTGTCTTCACCATCCTCACCATCAATGTATTGTCTTCACCATCCTCACCATCAATGTATTGTCTTCACCATCCTCACCATCAATGTATTGTCTTCACCATCCTCACCATCAATGTATTGTCTTCACCATCAATGTATTGTCTTCACCATCCTCACCATCAATATATTGTCTTCACCATCAATGTATTGTCTTCACCATCCTCACCATCAATGTATTGTCTTCACCATCCTCACCATCAATGTATTGTCTTCAACATCAATGTATTGTCTTCACCATCCTCACCATCAATATATTGTCTTCACCATCAATGTATTGTCTTCACCATCCTCACCATCAATGTATTGTCTTCACCATCCTCACCATCAATATATTGTCTTCAACATCAATGTATTGTCTTCACCATCCTCACCATCAATATATTGTCTTCACCATCAATGTATTGTCTTCAACATCAATGTATTGTTTTCACCATCCTCACCATCAGTGTATTGTTTTCACCATCCTCACCATCAGTGTATTGTCTTCACCAGTCTTCACCATTCACCATCAGTATGTTGGTCTTACTCAATGATTGTCTTCCAAAGTTTTCACATCTCTGGTTTTAAACCTTACGGCTCCTACAAACAAACTTTGGTTTGAAAACCAATTCTTGGTATCAAAAATCTTGGTTAAACCTTGAGCTAAAGCTTGGTATTGAAACTAAACTCTTGGTATAGAAAACCAAACCGTATATAAACCTTCTCTGGTATAGAAAACCTTAAACTGAAAACTCATTTGTTATTAAAAACCTTAAACTCTTGGTATCGAAAACGTTATAATTCTCTAAAAGAATGTAGAACTGAAATGGATTAAATGTTGATTGCAAACCAAGTATTCCCTTTGTTGTCAGCTGTGAAAAATGACAACCGCTTGTGTGGTAGCCGAGCTGTGTGTGCTGGGGGTCGAGTCACAGCCTCCTCCCTCCCTCCCTCATGGGGTTTAAAGTCTATCTACTGCATGAGGGGGTCATTAAAGTCTGTTACCAGTACACTGCCACTCAGGAACACTTTAGTACCTCAAAGAGGAGGGAAAGTATACACTCCTGTGTATAATACAGGTTTACAACTCAAAGTGTATGTACACTGGGAGATATACACCTCACTGTGTATATGTCCTCTCGCTTCGTAGCTAGTAAGGAACACAGCGTCACAGTACCGTGACTGTAAGAAACACAGCGTCACAGTACCGTGACTGTAAGGAACACAGCGTCACAGTACCGTGACTGTAAGGAACACAACGTCACAGTACCGTGACTGTAAGGAACACAGCGTCACAGTACCGTGACTGTAAGGAACACAGCGTCACAGTACCGTGACTAAGGAACACAGCGTCACAGTACCGTGACTGTAGGGGACACAGCGTCACAGCACCGTGACTGTAGGGGACACAGCGTCACAGTACCGTGACTGTAGGGGACACGGCGTCACAGTACCGTGACTGTAGGGGACACAGCATCACAGTACCGTGACTAAAGAACACAGCGTCACAGTACCGTGACTAAGGAACACAGCGTCACAGTACCGTGACTGTAGGGAACACAGCGTCACAGTACCGTGACTGTAGGGAACAGCGTCACAGTACCGTGATTGTAAGGAACACAGCGTCACAGTACCGTGACTAAGGAACACAGCGTCACAGTACCGTGACTGTAGGGAACACAGCGTCACAGTACCGTGACTGTAGGGAACAGCGTCACAGTACCGTGATTGTAAGGAACACAACGTCACAGTACCGTGACTGTAGGTAACACAGCGTCACAGTACCGTGAACGTAGGGGACACAGCGTCACAGTACCGTGACTGTAGGAAACGGCGTCACAGTACCGTGACTGTAGGGGACACAGCGTCACAGTACCGTGACTAAGAACACAGCGTCACAGTACCGTGACTAAGGAACACAGCGTCACAGTACCGTGACTGTAGGGAACACAGCGTCACAGTACCGTGACTGTAAGGAACACAGCGTCACAGTACCGTGACTGTAAGGAACACAGCGTCACAGTACCCTGACTAAGGAACACAGCGTCACAGTACCGTGACTGTAGGGGACACAGCGTCACAGCACCGTGACTGTAGGGGACACAGCGTCACAGTACCGTGACTGTAGGGGACACGGCGTCACAGTACCGTGACTGTAGGGGACACAGCATCACAGTACCGTGACTAAAGAACACAGCGTCACAGTACCGTGACTAGGAACACAGCGTCACAGTACCGTGACTGTAGGGAACACAGCGTCACAGTACCGTGACTGTAGGGAACAGCGTCACAGTACCGTGATTGTAAGGAACACAACGTCACAGTACCGTGACTGTAGGGAACACAGCGTCACAGTACCGTGACTGTAGGGGACACAGCGTCACAGTTCCGTGACTGTAGGGGACACGGCGTCACAGTACCGTGACTGTAGGGGACACAGCGTCACAGTACCGTGACTAAAGAACACAGCGTCACAGTACCGTGACTAAGGAACACAGCGTCACAGTACCGTGACTGTAGGGAACACAGCGTCACAGTACCGTGACTGTAGGGGACACGGCGTCACAGTACCGTGACTGTAGGGAACACAGCGTCACATTACAGTGAGTGTAGGGAACACAGCGTCACAGTACCGTGACTGTAGGGAACACAGCGTCACATTACAGGGACTGTAGGGAACACAGCGTCACATTACAGTGACTGTAGGGAACACAGCGTTACAGTACCGTGACTGTAGGGAACACAGCGTCACAGTACCGTAACTGTAGGGAACACAGCGTCACAGTACCGTGACTGTAGGGAACACAGCGTCACAGTACCGTAACTGTAGGGAACAGCGTCACAGTACCGTGACTGTAGGGAACAGCGTCACAGTACCGTGATTGTAAGGAACACAGCGTCACAGTACCGTGACTGTAAGGAACACAGCGTCACAGTACCGTGACTGTAGGGAACAGCGTCACAGTACCGTGATTGTAAGGAACACAGCGTCACAGTACCGTGACTGTAGGGAACACAGCGTCACAGTACCGTGACTGTAGGGAACAGTGTCACAGTACCGTGATTGTAAGGAACACAGCGTCACAGTACCGTGATTGTAAGGAACACAGCGTCACAGTACTATGACTAGGGAACACAGCGTCACAGTACCGTGACTGAAACAGCGTCACAGTACCGTGACTGGAACACAGCGTCACAGTACCGTGACTGGAACAGCGTCACAGTACCGTGACTGGAACACAGCGTCACTACCGTGACTGGAACACAGCGTCACAGTACCGTGACTGGAACACAGCGTCACAGTACCGTGACTGGAACACAGCGTCACAGTACCGTGACTGAAACACAGCGTCACAGTACCGTGACTGGAACACAGCGTCACAGTACCGTGACTGGAACACAGCGTCACAGTACCGTGACTGGAACACAGCGTCACAGTACCGTGACTGGAACACAGCGTCACAGTACCGTGACTGGAACACAGCGTCACAGTACCGTGACTGGAACACAGCGTCACAGTACCGTGACTGGAACACAGCGTCACAGTACCGTGACTGGAACACATATAACCTACACATGGGAGAAACGAACTTATAACGACGTTTCGCTCCGAATTGGACAATTAACACACTAACACACGAAGGTGTGTTAGTGTGTTAAGCACTGTGACACTAACACACGAAGGTGTGTTAGTGTGTTAAGCACTGTGACACTAACACACGAAGGTGTGTTAGTGTGTTAAGCACTCTGACACTAACACATGAAGGTGTGTTAGTGTGTTAAGCACTGTGACACTAACACACGAAGGTGTGTTAGTGTGTTACACTGTGACACTAACACACGAAGGTGTGTTAGTGTGTTAACACTTCTGACACTAACACACGAAGGTGTGTTAGTGTGTTAAGCACTCTGACACTAACACATGAAGGTGTGTTAGTGTGTTAAGCACTGTGACACTAACACACGAAGGTGTGTTAGTGTGTGTGTGTGTAATCACCTATTTATGGTTGCAGGGGTCGATTCATAGCTCTTGGCCCCGCCTCTTCCTTGGTCACTACTAGGTCCACTCTCCCTGTCCCATGAGCTTTATCATGTGTATGTGTGTGTGTGTGTGTGTGTGTTTTGCTTGCTTGCAGGCAGTCCTGTGTGTCAGTGGGCTTGCAAACAAACACAAAGCAACTCACAAACAGAATAAGAACACCAGCCCACAAAGAACTATCTTCAACTCGGGTCACCAAAGCAAACAAAGGTGAAATTGCCATTGTTTGACTGTTTACATTCGGCCTCGTAGCCGTACACACACGTCTACAGTAGCGCAAGTATTGTTAACCTTCCCGTCTACCAACACTGTTTGCTGCTACGGGTTTAGCGTTCCCCCATTATTATAATAATAATCTGCTTTAAGACAATCACTCATTGCCATTCTTTTGTATATATGGAGCTATGTATGTAGCGGCCAGTGAAGAGGCGGGGCCAGGAGCTGTGATTCTACCCCTGCAACCACAACTGGGTGAGCACACGCACATATAAACACAGACACAGACACACACACTGCAATGGATCAGAGAATATCTGACAGGGAGGCAACAACGAGTCATGGTACGTGACGAGGTGTCAGAGTGGGCACCTGTGACGAGTGGGGTTCCACAAGGGTCAGTCCTGGGACCTGTACTGTTTTTGGTATATGTGAATGACATAACGGAAGGGATAGACTCAGAAGTGTCACTGTTTGCAGATGATGTGAAGTTAATGAGAAGAATTAAATCAGTCGAGGATCAGGCAGGACTACAAAGAGACCTGGACAGGCTACGAGCCTGGTCCAGTAACTGGCTCCTTGAATTTAACCCTGCTAAATGTAAAGTCATGAAGATCGGGGAAGGGCAAAGAAGACCGCAGACCTCACTCAAGGAAAAAGATCTTGGGGTGAGTATAATACCGAGCACATCTCCTGAGGCACACATTAATCAGATAACTGCTGCAGCATACGGGCGGCTGGCAAACCTAAGAATAGCGTTCCAATACCTCACTAAGGAATCATTCAAGACTCTGTACACCATATACGTCAGGCCCATACTGGAGTATGCAGCACCAGTTTGGAACCCACACCTCGTCAAGCACGTCAAGAAATTAGAGAAAGTGCAGAGGTTTGCAACAAGACTAGTCCCAGAGCTAAGGGGATTGTGCTACGAAGAAAGGTTAAGGGAAATCGGCCTGACGACACTAGAGGACAGGAGGGTTGGGGAGACATGATAACGACATATAAAATACTGCGTGGAATAGATAAGGTGGACAGAGACAAGATGTTCCAGAGAGGGGACACAGAAACAAGGGATCACAATTGGAAGTTGAAGACTCCTATGAGTCAAAGGGATGTTAGGAAGTATTTCTTCTGTCATAGAGTTGTCAGGAAGTGGAATAGCCTAGAAAGTGACGTAGTGGAGGCAGGAACCATACATAGTTTTAAGACGAGGTTTGATAAAGCTCATGGAGCAGGGAGAGAGAGGACCTAGTAGCAATCAGTGAAGAGGCGGTGCCAGGAGCTATGACTCGACCCCTGCAACCACAAATAGGTTTGTACATACACCACACACACACACACACACACACACACACACACAACAGGCCTAGTGTCTAATCGACATGTGCCTAAGACAAAATGGTAACTAACACACACAGTAGAGATTGTATTACAATTATCCATACTATCTGTGTATGGTTAACTCAGTAGATATGTAAGATATTTGTAGTTAACCACATGGGTGACCTCAAGGAAGCACTGGTCATCATTTATTAAAGCACTGTCTTGCAAGATGCACGCTGATATCACAGTTTAGATGATCCTGTGAACCGAAGCATCCTCACTCATCCTCCAGGCACTGTACTTGCCACCTCCAATACTTATCCTCCAGGCACTGTACTTGCCACCTCCAGGCTCATCCTCCAGGCACTGTACTTGCCACCTCCAGGCTCATCCTCCAGGCACTGTACTTGCCACCTCCAGGACTCATCCTCCAGGCACTGTACTTGCCACCTCCAGGACTCATCCTCCAGGCACTGTACTTGCCACCTCCAGGCTCATCCTCCAGGCACTGTACTTGCCACCTCCAGGATCATCCTCCAGGCACTGTACTTGCCACCTCCAGGCTCATCCTCCAGGCACTGTACTTGCCACCTCCAGGATCATCCTCCAGGCACTGTACTAGCCACCTCCAGGCTCATCCTCCAGGCACTGTACTTGCCACCTCCAGGACTCATCCTCCAGGACTCATCCTCCAGGCACTGTACTTGCCACCTCCAGGCTCATCCTCCAGGCACTGTACTTGCCACCTCCAGGATCATCCTCCAGGCACTGTACTTGCCACCTCCAGGATCATCCTCCAGGCACTGTACATGCCACCTCCAGGCTCATCCTCCAGGCACTGTACTTGCCACCTCCAGGCTCATCCTCCAGGCACTGTACTTGCCACCTCCAGGCTCATCCTCCAGG
This sequence comes from Cherax destructor, assembly GCA_009830355.1. Lineage (NCBI taxonomy): Eukaryota > Metazoa > Arthropoda > Malacostraca > Decapoda > Parastacidae > Cherax > Cherax destructor. Next base: position 94,353 of record WNWK01002789.1, read on the forward strand.
CACTGTACTTGCCACCTCCAGGCTCATCCTCCAGGCACTGTACTTGCCACCTCCAGGATCATCCTCCAGGCACTGTACTTGCCACCTCCAGGATCATCCTCCAGGCACTGTACTTGCCACCTCCAGGCTCATCCTCCAGGCACTGTACTTGCCACCTCCAGGCTCATCCTCCAGGCACTGTACTTGCCAAATCCAGGATCATCCTCCAGGCACTGTACTTGCCACCTCCAGGACTCAAGTCTAGGTAACCATTTTCTACGAATCCATAAATGTTACACTCGCTCACATTTCAACTGGACGTCAGGATTTATAAAGGATTACATTTTTCCATCAAACACGCCCATACACGCCTGGTAGATAGATGCTTAAGCCCCAACCACATAAAAACCTCCTCCAGAAGCTGCTTGTCCATTCCTTCCTGAGATGTATACACCGTCTTTGTTACTCCCTCTCTCAAGTGCCCAAAACCACCGTAATTAACATTTCCTGTCCCTCTGAATAATATCTTCCATAAACCCACAACGTCTTCTAATTTATACTCTCTGTGTTCTCTCTACATAATATTCACACCTTTGAAGAGTTTCGAGAGTTTCTCTACTCTCTGAGCCCCGCCATGGGCCAGGCTTGTCTGGTGCTTGCCTGGTTAACCAGGCTGTTGCTGCTGGAGGCCCTCTGCCCCACGTATCCGTCGCAGCCTGGTTGATCTGGCAAGATAACAATCTTTCTCCCCACACATCAACAAAAGTCAAAATATTCCCTACAACTCCCCATCTATCATCTCCCCAGTTTCATATTTAACTCCCTTGTCTAGTTCTCCAGGCTCGTATATATGCAAAAAATCACTCGGATTTCATCATCTTTTCTTCAACATTGCAAGCTCCTGATGTGTTGATTGCAACTCGAAAGGCCTAGAACTATCTTTTATATATATATATATATATATATATATATATATATATATATATATATATATATAAATATATGTATATATATATATATATATATATATATATATATATATATATATATATATATATATATATATATATATATATATATATATATATATATGTATACTAGTAATAATAGAACACTTGTGAACACTTCAAATAGAATCATTGTTCTGACAAAATCAAAATGTAATTTGCCTAATTCCTGTTTGTAATCTCTATTTTTTTTTTTACATGTGAGTTTGGAATAACAACATTGGTTGAGTTTTCCACTCGTGTTTATCTCGTTCAGGTTGATATAATCTGATAATTCTCGTAAATTATCGTTCATGTTGATATAATCTGATAATTCTCGTAAATTATCGTTCAGGTTGATATAATCTGATAATTCTCGTAAATTATCGTTCAGGCTGATATAATCTGATAATTCTCGTAAATTATCGTTCAGGTTGATATAATCTGATAATTCTCGTAAATTATCGTTCAGGTTTATATAATCTGATAATTCTCGTAAATTATCATTCAGGTTGATATAATCTGATAATTCTCGTAAATTATCGTTCAGGCTGATATAATCTGACAATTCTCGTAAATTATCGTTCAGGTTGATATAATCTGATAATTCTCGTAAATTATCGTTCATGTTGATATCTGATAATTCTCGTAAATTATCGTTCAGGTTGATATAATCTGATAATTCTCGTAAATTATCGTTCATGTTGATATCTGATAATTCTCGTAAATTATCGTTCATGTTGATATCTGATAATTCTCGTAAATTATCGTTCAGGTTGATATAATCTGATAATTCTCGTAAATTATCGTTCATGTTGATATAATCTGATAATTCTCGTAAATTATCGTTCAGGTTGATATCTGATAATTCTCGTAAATTATCGTTCATGTTGATATAATCTGATAATTCTCGTAAATTATCGTTCAGGTTGATATAATCTGATAATTCTCGTAAATTATCGTTCAGGCTGATATAATCTGATAATTCTCGTAAATTATAGTTCAGGCTGATATAATCTGATAATTCTCGTAAATTATCGTTCAGGCTGATATAATCTGATAATTCTCGTAAATTATCGTTCAGGTTGATATAATCTGATAATTCTCGTAAATTATCGTTCAGGTTGATATAATCTGATAATTCTCGTAAATTATCGTTCAGGTTGATATAATCTGATAATTCTCGTAAATTATCGTTCTGGTTGATATAATCTGATAATTCTCGTAAATTATCGTTCAGGCTGATATAATCTGACAATTATCGTAAATTATTGTTCAGGTTGATATAATCTGATAATTCTCGTAAATTATCGTTCATGTTGATATCTGATAATTCTCGTAAATTATCGTTCAGGTTGATATAATCTGATAATTCTCGTAAATTATCGTTCATGTTGATATCTGATAATTCTCGTAAATTATCGTTCAGGTTGATATAATCTGATAATTCTCGTAAATTATCGTTCATGTTGATATAATCTGATAATTCTCGTAAATTATCGTTCAGGTTGATATCTGATAATTCTCGTAAATTATCGTTCAGGTTTATATAATCTGATAATTCTCGTAAATTATCGTTCAGGTTGATATAATCTGATAATTCTAGTAAATTATCGTTCAGGTTGATATAATCTGATAATTCTCGTAAATTATCGTTCTGGTTGATATAATCTGATAATTCTCGTAAATTATAGTTCAGGCTGATATAATCTGATAATTCTCGTAAATTATCGTTCAGGTTGATATAATCTGATAATTCTCGTAAATTATCGTTCAGGTTGATATAATCTGATAATTCTCGTAAATTATCGTTCAGGTTGATATAATCTGATAATTCTCGTAAATTATGGTTCAGGTTGATATAATCTGACAATTCTCGTAAATTATAATTCAGGTTGATATAATCTGATAATTCTCGTAAATTATCCTCTGTAAAGTGTTTTGTTGGATGTTTGTACACTTAAGTGATTATGTACACTATTTGTACACTGTGTACATTTTAGTGATTATGTACATTGTATTTGTACATTGTGTACACTGTATTTGTAAATTGCCAAGAGATCAACCAGGCTGTGATGTCTATGTCTGCCAGCGGGCTGCTAACAGCAACAGCCTGGTTGACCAGGCAAGCAGCAGACGAGCCTGGCCTCAGGCAGGGCTACGAGTGTAGGAAAAACTCTTGAAACCCGCCACAAGTGGGTCACGGGTAGGTCACAGGTGGGGCCACAGGTGGGTCACAGGTGGGCGTTCCCTGGTTTGTTTACAATGTGGCAGTAGTGACGCAACAGTGACGTAATCGTGACGTCACTGGTTGGTTGCCGGCCACCGCCACGTGGCGGATTGTAAACATTAATTTATTTTTTATTTTTTATTTTTTTTCAATATATCATTCCTCAGAAATTATTATTTTTTATTAGGGGGGGGAGGGGTGAACAAACGAACCTTAAAAAGTATTAATTATGTTGTCATGTTGAAACATGTGTAGGCAACACACACACAATGTTGCAATAGTAATCACGATAGTAACATGAAATATTTTATAGTCTGTAATATGTTATTATTGTTATTATTATTATCATCATATTATTATTGTTATTATTATTATCATATTATTATTATTGTTATTGTTGCTGAAGCTGTTGTCGATTTTTTTATTCCAAGCTTTTCATTAATATATTGAGAACAACTCATATGATCGGCTTGAAACTTCAAACGCTGGAGCACTGAACCAAGATGAAAGTTTGAATAGCTACTCTGCTGGGCGGGATCAAAATCTGATACTGGTTTCTACTCAGTAACTTAAGAATGCCTCCTCCGACAGGCTTGAAACTGACAGTGATGCTGCATCTACCTTACAGGAAGATGTTGTGTAGTTTTATCTCTTGTAGGCGTTAATATAAATTTTTTATAAAGATTGTTCAGTGGGGGAGAGACAAAGCTTTTTTTTTCTCCCGTGTGCGAGATATTTGTGTGTTGTTGCAGCCATGGTATTGTGGCTTTTGTTATATAGAGTGGCAATTGTTGATATCCATTCGATAGTCTTAGAATGCTTCTTTGGATTGACTTCAAACTTTCTACACTGGTGTATTTCTCTCAAAGAAAGGTTGCGACTTGTAGATGGTCCAAGTAGGACCGAAACGTCGCCATAAGCTGCTATGTGGAGGTTGTGTATAGATGAGCAATGTAGCAGATTACCAGTCTGTGTTATAACTGGCGAACGTGTCTTCCGAAAGGTTGAAACCTACAGTGTTATTACACCTAACTTCAGAGGAAGGTTATTTATAATTTTGCCTCCTGTAAGTATAAATACTTCAGTGTTTGCATGGGATAACTGGGGAATGAGTCTTCAGATCGATTTCAACTCTCAACACTGGCATGTTGTGCTCAAACAATCTCAACTGGGTTTTGAGTTGTGTTTCTATTTTCCATTTTAGTTGAGGAAGTTGTGGTGCTGGTTATGTGATTGTAAGTGCTGGTGGTGCTTTGTAAGTGCTGGTGGTGCTTTGTAAGTGCTGGTGGTGCTTTGTAAGTACTGGTGGTGTTAGTAAGTACTGGTGGTGCTTTGTAAGTGTTGGTGGTGTTTGTAAGTACTGGTGGTGCATTGTAAGTGCTGGTGGTGCTTTGTAAGTGCTGGTGGTGCTTTGTAAGTGCTGGTGGTGTTAGTAAGTACTGGTGGTGCTTTGTAAGTGCAGGTGGTGCTTTGTAAGTGCTGGTGGTGATTGTAAGTACTGGTGGTGCATTGTAAGTGCTGGTGGTGCTTTGTAAGTGCTGGTGGTGCTTTGTAAGTACTGGTGGTGCTTTGTAAGTGCTGGTGGTGCTTTGAAAGTATTGGTGGTGCTTTGTAAGTTCTGGTGGTGCTTTGTAAGTACTGGTGGTGCATTGTAAGTGCTGGTGGTGCTTTGTAAGTGCTGGTGGTGCTTTGTAAGTGCTGGTGGTGTTTGTAAGTACTTGTGGTGCATTGTAAGTGCTGGTGGTGCTTTGTAAGTGCTGGTGGTGCTTTGTAAGTGCTGGTGGTGCTTTGTAAGTATTGGTGGTGCTTTGTAATTGCTGGTGGTGCTTTGTAAGTGTTGGTGGTGCTTTGTAAGTATTGGTGGTGCTTTGTAAGTACTAGTGGTGCTTTGTAAGTATTGGTGGTGCTTTTTAAGTGCTGGTGGTGCTTTGTAAGTGCTGGTGGTGCTTTGTAAGTGTTGGTGGTGTTTGTAAGTACTGGTGGTGCATTGTAAGTGCTGGTGGTGCTTTGTAAGTGCTGGTGGTGCTTTGTAAGTATTGGTGGTGCTTTGTAAGTGCTGGTGGTGCTTTGTAAGTGCTGGTGGTGCTTTGTAAGTGCTGGTGGTGCTTTGTAAATGCTGGTGGTGCTTTGTAAGGGCTGGTGGTGCTTTGTAAGTGTTGGTGGTGCTTTGTAAGTGCTGGTGGTGTTTTTAAGTACTGGTGGTGCATTGTAAGTGCTGGTGGTGCTTTGTAAGTGCTAGTGGTGCTTTGTAAGTACTGATGGTGCTTTGTAAGTGCTGGTGGTGCTTTGTAAGTGCTGGTGGTGCTTTGTAAGTGCTGGTGGTGCTTTGTAAGTGCTGGTGGTGCTTTGTAAGTGCTGGTGGTGCTTTGTAAGTGCTGGTGGTGCTTTGTAAGTGCTGGTGGTGCTTTGTAAGTACTGATGGTGCTTTGTAAGTATTGGTGGTGCTTTGTAAGTGCTGGTGGTGCTTTGTAAGTGCTGATGGTGCTTTGTAAGTGCTGATGGTGCTTTGTAAGTGCTGGTGGTGCTTTGTAAGTGCTAGTGGTGCTTTGTAAGTATTGGTGGTGCTTTGTAAGTGCTGGTGGTGCTTTGTAAGTGCTGGTGGTGCTTTGTAAGTGCTGGTGGTGCTTTGTAAGTGCTGGTGGTGCTTTGTAAGTGCTGGTGGTGCTTTGTAAGTACTGATGGTGCTTTGTAAGTATTGGTGGTGCTTTGTAAGTGCTGGTGGTGCTTTGTAAGTGCTGGTGGGGCTTTGTAAGTGCTGGTGGTGCTTTGTAAGTGCTGGTGGTGCTTTGTAAGTGCTGGTGGTGCTTTGTAAGTGCTGGTGGTGCTTTGTAAGTGCTGGTGAGGCTTTGTAAGTGCTGGTGGTGCTTTGTAAGTGCTGGTGGTGCTTTGTAAGTGCTGGTGGTGCTTAGCTGTGCAGCACTGTGGGTTGAGGTGGACAAGGAAGGCTTGAATTAAGGTACCAGGGAGATGCCTTTCTCTCTCTCCCATTAACTAAAACAAATCTAGTTAAGACTAATTTCAACTGGCTTACTTTAGAGTCTAACTAGACTTCAGTAAGTCTAGCTATAACGAACAGGCAGTCAGAAACAAGTCTCAAACACGTTAGTCCGCCAACCTGCCAGAGTAAGCCAGGTCAGACTGTCTCTGACATTTCGTGATCTATAAATCACTGGTCAGATATACGCTCAGGTGTTAGTCTTTCTCCCAACAACTGCAGGCGACACACACCTTAAATACCTGCTATTAAATTAATGTACGTTTTTAATCTATGTGAGCACGTGTTTCCGCATACAGATTAACTGTATATTCCAAAGGATATTATGTATATACATAGAACTATGCAGCCTCCCCCACCTGCATCCCACATCCCTTCCCCTCCTCCATCCCACATCCCTCCCCTTCCTGCATCCCACATCCCTCCCCCTCCTGCATCCTACATCAATCCCCCTCCTGCATCCCACATCCCTCCCCTCCTGCATCCCACATCCCTCCCCTCCTGCATCCTACATCAATCCCCCTCCTGCATCCCACATCCCTCCCCCTCCTCCATCCCACATCCCTCCCCTTCCTGCATCCTACATCCCTCCCCCTCCTGCATCCCACATCCCTCCCCCTCCTCCATCCCACATCCCTCCCCTTCCTGCATCCTACATCCCTCCCCTCCTGCATCCCACATCCCTTCCCTCCTCCATCCCACATCCCTCCCCTTCCTGCATCCTACATCAATCCCCTCCTGCATCCCACATCCCTTCCCCTCCTCCATCCCACATCCCTCCCCTTCCTGCATCCTACATCCCTCCCCCTCCATCCCACATCCCTCCCCTCCTGCATCCTACATCAATCCCCCTTCTGCATCCCACATCCCTCCCTCTCCTGCATCCCACATCCCTCCCCCTCCTGCATCCCACATCCTTCCCCTCCTGCATCCCACATCCCTCCCCCACCTGCATCCCACATCCCTCCCCTCCTCCATCCCACATCCCTCCCCTCCTGCATCCTACATCAATCCCCTCCTGCATCCCACATCCCTCCCCCTCCAGCATCACACATCCCTCCCCTCCTGCATCCCACATCCCTCCCCTCCTGCATCCCATATCCCTCCCCTCCTGCATCCCACATCCCTCCCGCTCCTGCATCCCTCATCCCTCCCCTCCTGCATCCCACATCCCTTCCCTCCATCCCACATCCCTCCCCTTCTACATCCCACATCCCTCACCCCTTTCCCTTTTACCCTCAATCCTTTCCCTCCTTCACGTGCTTACTTCTCTCCCTACACCCCTACCCTCCCCTACACCCCTACCCTCCCCTCCCCACCACAGCATCCACCAATATCACTCCGCGTTGGAATCTGTCAATATCCCCTCAAGTCTGTGGGGGCCTCTCCCCTCCCTCCTTCCCCCACCCGTTTCTCCCCTCTCATCTCCTTTCCCCTCTTCTTCCTTCCTTCCTCTTTCCTCTTCCTCTTTTCTGCTTCTTGTTTTTTTCCTGCCTCTTCCTCAGATCAAACCCGATTATTTTTCATTTATAACCAAATACGGGTGTTGGCGTCTCCCCATAAATAAGAGAGTTTACTGGTACCAAGACTCTTCAACCTGCTATCAGCAGATATCAGAACACTCGCAACATTAGCTGTGTTCTATCTCTCGGGCCATGTATTTTCCCTTATGTTTTTAAGGGGGATCGAACCTCGGCTCCTGGTCACGCCTGGTACAGCATGTTTCTGGCCTTGTGGGTTCTGTCGTATCTAACCTTAAAACTGTGTATGTGTTTTAGTTTATCTTAAGGTTTCATCGCGTTGCGAAACTGTGGCTGAAAAAGTTTTTCCTAGCAGCTCTGTGAGAGCTATGTTTTTATAATTCCCAGTTGTGCTTTCGTGTACCTGTTTCCCGCCTCTCGAATTGTGCTCACCGACTTGTGTTTGCTTGGTTCAAGACCCTGCTCCTGTGTGTGTGTACTCATCTAATTGTGGTTGCAGGGGTCGTGACTTAGCTCCTGGCCCCGCCTCTTCACTGACCGCTACTGGGTCCTCTCTCTCACTGCTCCATGAGCTTTGTCATACCTCGTCTTAAAGCTATGTATGGTTCCTGCTTCCACTACATCACTTGCCAGACTATTCCACTTCCTGACAACTCTATGACTGAAGAAATACTTCCTAACATCCCTTTGACTCGTCTGAGTCTTCAACTTCCAATTGTGACCCCTTGTTGCTGTGTCCCATCTCTGGAACATCCTGTCTCTGTCCACCTTATCTATTCCACGCATTATTTTGTATGTCGTTATCATGTCTCCCCTAACCCTCCTGTCCTACATTGTCATCAGGCCGATTTCTCTTAACCTGTCTTCGTAGGACATACCCCTTAGCTCCGGAACTAACCTTGTTGCAAACCTTTGCACTTTCTCTAGCTTTTTTACGTGCTTGGTTAGGTGTGGGTTCCAAACTGGTGCTGCATACTCCAGTATGGGCCTAACGTACACAGTGTACAGGGTCCTGAACGATTCTTTATTAAGATGTCGGAATGCTGTTCTTAGGTTTGCTAGGCGCCCATATGCTGCAGCAGTTATTTGGTTGATGTGTACCTCAGGAGATGTGCCTGGTGTTATACTCACCTCAAGATCTTTTTCCTTGATTGAGGTTTGCAGTCTCTGGCCCCCTAGACTGTACTCCGTCTGCGGTCTTCTTTGCCCTTCCCCAATCTTCATGACTTTGCACTTGGTGGGGTTGAACTCCAGGAGCCAATTGCTGGACCAGGCTTGCAGCCTGTGTAGATCCCTTTGTAGTTCTGCCTGGTCCTCGTCCGATTGAATTCTTCTCATCAATTTCACATCATCTGCAAACAGGGACACTGTGTGTGTGTGTGTCTGTGTTTGTGTGTGTGTGTTGTGTGTGTGTGTGTTTGTGTGTGTGTGTGTTTGTTTGTGTTTGTGTGCCTTCCAGCAGCGTGTAATATCACAGTAATTGTCGCCTCTCAATTACCAAAATCTTAGTCTAATTGTCAGACAGAGATAATTGTTGATTGTTCAGAGTAGGTGATGACTGTTATTGTTCAGGTGATGACTGTTATTGTTCAGGTGATGACTGTTATTGTTCAAGTGATGACTGTTATTGTTCAGGTGATGACTATTATTGTTCAGGTGATGACTGTTATTGTTCAGGTGATGACTGTTATTGTTCAGGTGATTGTTATTGTTCAGGTGATGACTGTTATTGTTCAGGTGATGACTGTTATTGTTCAGGTGATGACTGTTATTGTTCAGGTGATGACTGTTATTGTTCAGGTGATGAATGTTATTGTTCAGGTGATGACTGTTATTGTTCAAGTGATGACTGTTATTGTTCAGGTGATGACTGTTATTGTTCAGGTGATGACTGTTATTGTTCAGGTGATGACTGTTATTGTTCAGGTGATGACTGTTATTGTTCAGGTGATGGAGGTGTTGGCAAGATGATGGTGGTGTGGGCAAGATGTTGGAGGTGTGGGCAAGATGATGGAGGTGGGGGCAAGATGATGGTGGTGTGGGCAAAAGGGAGGTGTGGGCAAGATGATGGTGGTGTGGGCAATATGATTGAGGTGTGGGCAAGATGATGGTGGTGTGGGCAAGATGATGGTGGTGTGGGCAAGATGATGGAGGTGTGGGCAAGATGATGGTGGTGTGGGCAAGATGATGGTGGTGTGGGCAAGATGATGGTGGTGTGGACAAGATGATGGTGGTGTGGGCAAGATGATGGAGGTGTGGGCAAGATGATGGAAGTGTGGGCAAGATGATGGAGGTGTGGGCAAGATGATGGAGGTGTGGGCAAGATGATGGTGGTGTGGGCAAGATGATGGTGGTGTGGGCAAGATGATGGTGGTGTGGACAAGATGATGGTGGTGTGGGCAAGATGATGGTGGTGTGGGCAAGATGATGGAGGTGTGGGCAAGATGATGGTGGTTTGGGCAAGATGATGGAGGTGTGGGCAAGATGATGGTGGTGTGGGCAAGATGATGGAGGTGTGGGCAAGATGATTGAGGTGTGGGCAAGATGATGGAGGTGTGGGCAAGATGATGGTGGTTTGGGCAAGATGATGGAGGTGTGGGCAAGATGATGGTGGTTTGGGCAAGATGATGGAGGTGTGGGCAAGATGATGGTGGTGTGGGCAAGAAAGAGATTGCTTCGGGCAATATATCTGCGCGATACATTCTGATTTTTTATTGTTTTTGTGTTGATAAATTGGTTATGGTTGTGATTTTGGTTGTGGTGATTATGGTTGTGGTTGTTGTGATTGGTTGTTGTGGTTGTGGTTGTAGTGATAGTTATGGTTGTGTTTGTGATTGTAGTTGTTATTGTTATTATGATTGTTGTGGTTTTGGGCAGTGGTTATGGGAGTGTTCGTGAGACAGTAAGATTTACCTGTCATCTTACGTGTTCGTGAGACAGTAAGAAATGATCAAGTATACTGCCAGAGTGCAGATCTTTTAACATGTTCATTTTCACACATACTTGACCAACCTATGACCTGCACTGTGTGTGTGTTTTCATGTGTATGCCCGTGTAATATATATATAGGATGGGGTCCACCTCTGGTACAAATTGTGGGACCCATAGCCTCGGAGAAGTGGATAAAAAGGCTTCAAGGAAGAATATTTGGATTTCTTCCTGAAGCCATTTGAATATTCCACTTCTCCTACCACCCCCATCTTTTCATTCTTTTTTTTACCAATAGGTATATTTTATTACATAATATGGTACAAAAGATTTAAGAGATACATTGTTGATATAAAGATGACATATACAATACACGAGGTGTGAGAGATACATGTCTAGTACATATTGTTACATGTTTGTCACTGATTATAATGCGAAAATCTCATCCAACTCCTCCGAGCTGGGGCGCGTGCCCAGAATACAGCATGCATTACCCCTCTGAACAGCAGCGCTGAGTCGCTGGAACAGAAAACTAGCTGCCCTGGGATCCCTAGTTACCCTCTTGAGTCTTTTGCCCAGCTCCTTGAGGAACTTAGATGCACTCTTTTCCCATGAGCCAAGGGTCTCCCAGCCTATGGGAACAAACATATAATGGTGGACAAGTTCTCCATATTTTCTCGACTTCTGGGACTCCCTGAAGGTGGCAGCTGCCCCTCCTTCCTCCCTGGTATATTGGAGATGGGTATCAGCCAAGGTAGATGCACATGTGTAGTCCCATACCACCTGCTTGCCGTCTGTCCAGGCTTGAAGGGTGATACCATCTAGACGCTTTTGGCTGCCATCAGATCTGCATAGTTGGGGTGGCTCCCTTACTGTTGGGCATCCAGCTGTTGTGAGGCTCCTCTTGATAATGTTATTAACCTCTTCATGTCTTGCAATCTTTCCCTCGGATTTACGACACACAAGACCATGGTACCCGAATCGGTCTGCTGCTTCACTGCCACAAATACACCTGTGTTCGGCGAGAATAGGGGCGGCGAGTCGGAGGGCAACACCAATGCGGATGGTCTGTGGGTCGAGGCGTGTGCCAAGGCTGGAGTTGGGAACAGCCAACAGAAAGTCCCCTGCATGATGAGCTCTCACTGCCAGGAGGCGGGCTCTATCCTTCCCTGACACACACTGAAGCATTGCTGAGGCTATATTCTCTACTATTGGTCCACCCAGTGCGACTGTTTGTAGTTGTTGGGGGGAGCAGGTCTGGTTTCAGAGCCCGTTAGATTATCCCAGATCCTGGCTCCGTCGACGAACTTTTGGTCATGGATTCCAATCTTGTCCCTAAGATGTTCAGGGAGAATTGCTGCTACAAGCCCTCTGGATGCAATGCATGAAGACAGGAAAGCAGGTAGAGCAATCTGAGATGACTTGCGGACACCAATGCCTCCTAGTCTGACTGGGAGTGTAGCTTGGTCCCACTGCCCATCTTCTAGAGTAAGGTTAAGTACTTTAGTAAAGATCTGCCTCAGGATACTGTCATATTCGTGCAGTATAGGATTATCATATGAAGGAGCACATCTTAGGAAATATGTCAACCTGGGCAGACTCAAGCATTTTGTGAGAAGGTACAAGGCATCATGGGTGTCAAGATTGCCTATTCGTTGTTCCATTCTCCTCAATTCTTCCAGTTTCTTCCTGAGAATTGTGTCAATGGCATCGCTTCCCAGAGGTGCTCCAAGCAAGACACTATTAGTAGGGACAATGACTGTTGCTCCTGGTAGTTTTGATATCACTGCATCTATCACTTGTTGATTGACTGAGATGATATGTATGATATATATATGGTTATATAACGCATTAGCTGTGATTGTACCATATACTGACGGGTACACAAGATCACCTGATAACAGAGGGAGTAGGGTTAAAGTATATTAGGAATAGAAATCTGAATCATAGAAATATTACAGGATGGTATAGAAATATCCCAAGTAAGACATATTAATCGATACTGAGAAGAATAGTAGACAATATTTAGGAAAATATAAAGGGATACTCCCATGAGACTGAAAGTACCCCAGAACAGGGCATTTAAACGAACAAAAAGCACATTTATTCCCTTTCTTTTATTAATTAAAAAGGTTACACAGAATAATAGCAATCCATATATATAATATCCACTGAGAAACGTGTACTTTCTCAAGTCACATGATCTGTTCTAAACGGCTAGAAAAAGCTTGGGGCGGACTATCATAACTTTTAATTTCATATTTCTTGACTTCTCTAAACCCTCTTACCTCATATGGGGTATATGGGGACGGGGGTTGTGCCTGGTGTAACACCAGCCACTGGTCATTCTAAGAGAGCCAGCACCAGGAACTACACCCGCACTGCGCTATTCTGAGAAGAAACTTCCCCTCACTCCGTCAGTTGCACCCTTGCAACATTGCATAGCTCCTGATGACGCACTGAGAAGTGTGAAAGTACTTGAGCGTAAGATGTCCATCTCCGTGGCTTGTCTTGCATAGTTAAGATCGCCTGTCTGCGATTGTTTGTATATATATATATATATATGTCGTGCCGAATAGGTAAAACTTGCGATTTTGTCTTAAATAGCAACCCTCCTCTTGCCGAATAAGGCAAGCGAAAATTTGTGAATGCAATAATCATTTTGAACCTAACAACAATAAAAATATTTCATTGTGTTTGTTTATTATTAAATTATTGTAAACTTATCTAAAATATATATTTAGTTGGATTAGGCTAAATTAAATTCCGCTTGTTATAATAAGTTTAGGTAAGTTTTGTAAGGTTCTTTTTGTACAAAATTATTAATTTTTATATTAACATAAATGAAAAAAATATATCTTTAAACGTATAAGAGAATTTTTTAGAAAGGACTTAACTTTAAATGAGTTCTTGCTAATTGACCAATTTTACCTATTCGGCACAACATATATATATATATGTACCTGGGAAGTAAACATGTGTTAGTACTATATATAATGTGAGGGGTGAATTATTTGTGGTAATTACAGGTGTGTGAGGTGTTTGGTGAGGTGTTGAACATATGTCTGGGTTATATATGTGTCTTCAGATTTTTTCAGTTAATATTTATTTAAATCGTATTTCACTTTTATGTTTGTTGTGTGTACTCACCTATTTGTGATTGCAGGGGTCGAGTCATAGATCCTGTGTGTACTCACCTAATTGTGGTTGCAGGGGTCGAGACTCAGCTCCTGGCCCCGCCTCTTCGCTGTCCGCTACTGGGTCTCTGCTCTCCCTGCTCCATGAGCTTTATCATACCTTGTCTTAAAACTATGTATGGTTCCTGCCTCCACTATATCTTTCTCTAGACTATTCCACTTCCTGACTACTCTGTGGCTGAAGAAATGCTTCCTAACATCCCTTTGACTCATCTGAGTCTTCAACTTCCAGTTGTGTCCCCTTGTTTCTGTGTTCCCTCTCTGGAACATCCTGTCACTGTCTACCTTGTCGATTCCCCGCAGTATTTTGTATGTCGTTATCATGTCTCCTCTGACCCTTCTGTCCTCCAGTGTTGTTAGTCCTATTTCCCTCAACCTTTCTTCATAGGACAGTCCCCTGAGTTGTGGCACTAACCTTGTCGCAAACCTTTGCACTTTCTCTAGTTTCTTTACGTGCTTGACCAGGTGTGGGTTCCAGACTGGTGCTGCATACTCTAGTATGGGCCTGACGTACACGGTGTACAGTGTCTTGAACGATTCCTTGTTAAGGTAACGGAACGCTAATCTTAGGTTTGCCAGTCGCCCATATGCTGCCGCAGTTATCTGGTTGATGTGTGTCTCCGGAGACGTGCTTGGCGTTATACTCACCCCAAGGTCTTTCTCCTTTGATGAGGTTTGTAGCCTTTGTCACCTAGTCTGTACTCTGTCAGCGGTCTTTTTTGCCCTTCTTCGATCTTCATGACTTTGCATTTGTGTGTGTTTGTGTGTGTTGTGTGTGTGTGTGTGTGTATGTGTGTGTGTGTGTGTGTGTGTGTGTGTGTGTGTGTACTCACTTAGTTGTACTCACCTAGTTGTGGTTGCAGGGGTCGAGTCAAAGCTCCTGGCCCCGCCTCTTCACTGGCCGCTACTGGGTCACTCTCCCTGCGCCATGAGCTTTATCATACCTCTTCTTAAAGCTATGTATAGAGCCTGCCTCCACTACATCGCTTCCTAAACTATTCCACTTCCCGACTACTCTGTGACTGAAGAAATACTTCCTAACATCTCTGTGATTCATCTGAGTCTTCAACTTCCAACTGTGTCCCCTTGTTGTTGTGTCCCATCTCTGGAACATTCTGTCTCTGTCCACTTTGTCAATTCCTCTCAGTATCTTATATGTTGTTATCATGTCCCCCCTATCTCTCCTGTCCTCCAGTGTCGTCAGGTCTATTTCCCTTAACCTTTCCTCGTAGGACATACCCCTTAGCTCCGGGACTAGTCTTGTTGCAAACCTTTGCACTTTCTCTAGCTTCTTCACGTGCTTGGCTAGATGTGGGTTCCAAACTGGTGCTGCATACTCCAGTATGGGCCTAACGTACACAGTGTACAGGGTCCTGAACGATTCTTTATTAAGATGTCGGAATGGTGTTCTTAGGTTTGCTAGGCGCCCGTATGCTGCAGCAGTTATTTGGTTGATGTGTACCTCAGGAGATGTGCTTGGTGTTATACTCACCCCAAGATCTTTTTCCTTGATTGAGGTTGTTTGTGTGTGTGTGTGTGTGTGTGTGTTCTCTCCATTCAAAACTAATCAACCTGCTGCCTCTTCTTCTTTCCGTTTTTGTGCTTAACAAGCAGGTTTCTCTCAGCACGAGATACAGGCATTAGGGAAGGACTCTCCTAGTCTCTCCCCTCCTCCCTCCTCCCTCCCCTCCCTCCCTTCCCTTCCTCTCCTCCTTCCTCCTCTCCTCCTCCTCCCTCTTTCCTTCCTCTCCTCCTTCCCCTCCCTCTCTCTCCTTCCCCTTCCCTCTCCTCCCTTCCCCTTCCATCTCCTCCCTTCCCCTCCTCCTTCCCCTTCCCTCCTCCTTCCCTTCCCCTTCCCTCCTCCCTTCCCTTCCCTCCTCCCTTCCTTCCTCTCCTCCCTTCCTCTCTCCCTTCCTTCCCTCTCCCCTCCCCTCTCTCCTCCCTTCACCTTCCATCCCCTCCCTTCCTTCCCTCCCTCCCCTTCCTCTCTTCCTTCCCCTCCCTTCCTCCCCTCCCTTCCCTTCAGCTAGCTTCTCTCACATTTGGAATAAGGTAGCAGCACGCTGCTGATGTATATCCAAATTTGATCAGAAATTATCTTCCCCGTTTATTCCTCTTCCTTCTTTCCTATCCCCTTCCCCCTCCCTCCGTTCCCCCCTCTTCCCGTTCATGTGTACGTGGCGGGTGTTGCAGGGGTCAGCGCCCCCGTGACCCGGTGCATGAACCAGTATTGTGAACATAATTCTTCCCTGTCAGCACCGTGGTTGTCACATCACTGGCTGACATAAACTGACTCCTTGATCTTACTAAGAGTTGAACTTCAATCGTAATGAAAGGTGCTAAGTTCAAATGTAAGATTTTACCGAAGAGAGCGAAGCCTGGAAGCCTCCACTCCTAACACTATATTCCATCTAGCAGGTTGCTCCAGTAATGTGCACTATTTACCCTTGTATTGTTCACTATTCACCTCAAGCCATTTTCCAGTTTACAGCTGTGTGTGTGTGTGTGTGTGTGTGTGTGTGTGTGTGTGTGTGTGTGTGTGTGTGTGTGTGTGTGAGTGTGTGTGTGTGTGTGTGTGTGTGTGTGTGAGTGTGTGTGTGTGTGTGTGTGTGTGTGTGTGTGTGTGTGTGTAGTGTGTGTGTACTCACCTATTTGTACTCACTTAATTGTGGTTGAAGGGGTCGAGACTCAGCTCCTGGCCCCGCCTATTCGCTGTCCGCTACTGGGTCTCTGCTCTCCCTGCTCCATGAGCTTTATCATACCTCGTCTTAAAACTATGTATGGTTCATGCCTCCACTATATCTTTCTCTAGACTATTCCACTTCCTGACTACTCTGTGGCTGAAGAAATGCTTCCTAACATCCCTTTGACTCATCTGAGTCTTCAGCTTCCAGTTGTGTCCCCTTGTTTCTGTGTTCCCTCTCTGGAACATCCTGTCACTGTCTACCTTGTCGATTCCCCGCAGTATTTTGTATGTCGTTATCATGTCTCCTCTGACCCTTCTTTCCTCCAGTGTTGTTAGTCCTATTTCCCTCAACCTTTCTTCATAGGACAGTCCCCTGAGTTGTGGAACTAACCTTGTCGCAAACCTTTGCACTTTCTCTAGTTTCTTTACGTGCTTGACCAGGTGTGGGTTCCAGACTGGTGCTGCATACTCTAGTATGGGCCTGACGTACACGGTGTACAGTGTCTTGAACGATTCCTTGTTAAGGTAACGGAACGCTAATCTTAGGTTTGCCAGTCGCCCATATGCTGCCGCAGTTATCTGGTTGATGTGTGCCTCGGGAGACGTGCTTGGCGTTATACTCACCCCAAGGTCTTTCTCCTTTGCCGAGGTGTGTAGCCTTTGTCCGCCTAGCCTGTACTCTGTCAGCGGTCTTCTTTGCCCTTCTCCGATCTTCATGACTTTGCATTTGGTGGGATTGAATTCGAGAAGCCAATTTCTAGACCAGATGTCAAGCTTGTCCAGGTCTGTTTGAAGTCCTGCTTGGTCCTCTTCCGATGTGTTTCTCCTCATTAATTTCACATCATCTGCGAACAGAGACACTTCTGAGTCTATCCCATCCGTCATGTCATTTACATATACCAAGAATAACACTGGTCCTAGGACTGACCCCTGCGGTACGCCGCTCGTCACAGGCGCCCACTGTGATACCTCATCACGCACCATGACCCGTTGTTGCCTCCCTGTGAGGTATTCCCTGATCCATTCCAGTGTCCTTCCTGTTATACATGCTTGTTCTTCCAACTTCTTTACTAGTCTCATGTGAGGAACTGTGTCGAAGGCCTTCCTGCAGTCCAGGAAAATGCAATCAACCCACCCTTCTCTCTCTTGCCTTACCTCTGTTACGTTATCATAGAACTCTAGGAGGTTTGTTACACAGGATTTGCCTTCCCGGAATCCGTGCTGTCTGGTGTTTATTATCCTGTTCAGCTCGAGGTGCTCCACCATTCTTTTCCTGATGATTTTCTCCAGGACTTTGCACACTATACACGTAAGTGACACCGGTCTATAGTTTAGTGCCTCTTTTCTGTCTCCTTTTTTAAAGATGGGGACTACGTTGTCCTTCTTCCATACCTCATGTATCTGCCCATTTTCAAGGGATGTGTTGAATATTATGGTAAGTGGCACACTCAGTACCTGAACTCCTTCCCGAAGAACCCACGGGGAGATATTGTCCGGAGCCATCGCCTTTGAGGTATCAAGTTCACTGAGTAACTGCTTCACCTCCTCAGTTGTGTGTATGCCCTCTAGCACTTGATACATCCCTTGTTGGTGACGCACCCCGTCCTGTCTACCCAGCTGCCTTCCTTCCTCCACTGTGAATACTTCCTTAAACCTCAAGTTGAGCTCCTCACATACCTCTTGATCGTTACTTTTGAGTTCCCCATCTTCTCTCCTCAGCCTTATCATCTGGTCTTTAACTATTGTCTTCCTTCTGATGTGACTGAACATCAGTTTCGGGTCGGACTTAACTTTCGATGCTATGTCGTTTTCGTACTGTTTCTGGGCCTCCCGCCGTACCTGTGCATACTCGTTTCTAGCTCTTTTACTAATCTCTTTGTTTACTTGGGTTCTTTGCCTTCTGTACCTTTTCCATTCTCTGACATTCTGAGTCTTTGCCTCCCTGCACCTTTGGGTAAACCAGGGGCTCTTTCTGGCCTTCCCGTTTAATCTTTTTCCTCTGGGTATAAACCGTTCCTCTGCCTCCTTGCACTTTGCCCCTACGTATTCCATCATTTCATTTATTGTCTGTCCGTCCATTTCCCTTTCCCACTGAACCTCCTGCAGGAAATTCCTCATGCCTGTGTAGTTTCCTCTTTTAAAGTCTGGTTTGTCTCTATCGGTACTGTTTTCCCTCTTCACCTGTAGCTCTACAATGTACTCAAAGCTCAGCACCATATGGTCACTGGCTCCCAGGGGGCTCTCGTGTGTTATGTCTTCAATATCTGAGCTGTTCAGGGTGAATACAAGGTCCAGTGTGTATGTGTGTGTGTGTGTGTGTGTGTGTGTGTGTGTCTGTGTGTGTGTGTGTCTGTGTCTGTGTGTGTCTGTGTGTACTCACCTATTTGTACTCACCTATTTGTGGTTGCAGGGGTCGATTCATAGCTCCTGGCCCCGCCTCTTCACTGATTGCTAATAGGTCCTCTCTCTCCCTGCTCCATGAGCTTTATCAAACCTCGTCTTAAAACTATGTATGGTTCCTGCCTCCACTACGTCGTTTTCTAGTCTATTCCACTTCCTGACAACTCTATGACTGAAGAAATACTTCCTAACATCCCTTTGACTCATAGGAGTCTTCAACTTCCCTTGTTTCTCTGGAACATCTTGTCTCTGTCCACCTTATCTATTCCTCGCAGGATTTTATATGTCGTTATCATGTCTACCCTAACCCTCCTGTCCTCTAGTGTCGTCAGGCCGATTTCCCTTAACCTTTCTTCGTAGGACAATCCCCTTAGCTCTGGGACTAGTCTTGTTGCAAACCTTTGCACTTTCTTTAATTTCTTGACGTGCTTGACCAGGTGTGGGTTCCAAACTGTGTGTGTGTCTGTGTGTGTGCGTGTCTGTGTGTGTGTATGTGTGTGTGTGTATGTGTGTGTGTGTGTGTGTGTGTCTGTGTCTGTGTTTGTGAGAGTGTGTGTGTATTCACCTAGTTCTGGTTCCTAGTTATCCAGTCTATCATTTTGTTTATGGTAGCAATAGCAACATTATCGATGTCCCCTCAGAGCACACTGTGTCCCCTCAGAGCACGGTGTGTCTCCTCAGAGCACGCTGTGTCCCCTCAGAGCACGCTGTGTCCCCTCAGAGCACGATGTGTCTCCTCAGAGCACGCTGTGTCCCCTCAGAGCACGCTGTTTCCCCTCAGAGCACGGTGTGTCTCCTCAGAGCACGCTGTGTCCCCTCAGAGCACGCTGTGTCCCCTCAGAGCACGCTGTGTCCCCTCAGAGCACGCTGTGTCCCCTCAGAGCACGCTGTGTCCCCTCAGAGCATGGTGTGTCCCCTCAGAGCATGGTGTGTCCCCTCAGAGTACGGTGTGTCCCTTCAGAGCATGGTGTGTCCCCTCAGAGCATGTTGTGTGTCCCCTCAGAGTACGTTGTGTGTCCCCTCAGAGTACGGTGTGTCCCCTCAGAGCACGTTGTGTGTCCCCTCAGAGCATGGTGTGTCCCTCAGAGTACGGTGTGTCCCTCAGAGCATGGTGTGTCCCCTCAGAGCATGGTGTGTCCCTCAGAGTACGGTGTGTCCCCTCAGAGCATGGTGTGTCCCCTCAGAGCATGGTGTGTCCCCTCAGAGTACGGTGTGTCCCTTCAGAGCATGGTGTGTCCCCTCAGAGCATGTTGTGTGTCCCCTCAGAGTACGTTGTGTGTCCCCTCAGAGTACGGTGTGTCTCCTAAGAGCACGTTGTGTGTCCCCTCAGAGCACGTTGTGTGTCCCCTCAGAGTACCGTGTGTCTCCTAAGAGCACGTTGTGTGTCCCCTCAGAGTACGGTGTGTCCCCTCAGAGCACGGTGTGTCCCCTCAGAGTACGGTGTGTCTCCTAAGAGCACGTTGTGTGTCTCCTCAGAGTACGGTGTGTCCCCTCAGAGCACGTTGTGTGTCCCCTCAGAGTATGGTGTGTCCCCTAAGAGCACGTTGTGTGTCCCCTCAGAGTACGGTGTGTCCCCTCAGAGCACGTTGTGTGTCCCCTCAGAGCACGTTGTGTGTCCCCTCAGAGTACGGTGTGTCCCCTCAGAGTATGGTGTGTCCCCTCAGAGCATGGTGTGTCCCCTCAGAGTAAGGTGTGTCCCCTCAGAGTACGGTGTGTCCCCTCAGAGCACGGTGTGTCTCCTCAGAGCACGGTGTGTCCCCTCAGAGCACGGTGTGTCCCCTCAGAGTACGGTGTGTCCCCTCAGAGCACGCTCTGTCTCCTCAGAGCACGCTTTGTCTCCTCAGAGCACGGTGTGTCCCCTCAGAGCACGGTGTGTCCCCTCAGAGCACGGTGTGTCTCCTCAGAGCACGGTGTGTCCCCTCAGAGCACGGTGTGTCTCCTCAGAGTACGCTTGTCCCTCAGAGCACGGTGTGTCCCCTCAGAGCACGGTGTGTCCCCTCAGAGCACGGTGTGTCCCTCAGAGCACGGTGTGTCTCCTCAGAGCAGGTGTGTCCCTCAGAGCACGTGTGTCCCTCAGAGCACGTTGTCTCCCTCAGAGCACGGTGTGTCCCCTCAGAGCACGGTGTGTCCCTCAAGCACGTTGTCTCCTCAGATAGTGTCCTCAGACGTTGTTCCTCAGAGCACGGTGTGTCCCCTCAGAGCACGGTGTGTCCCCTCAGAGCACGGTGTGTCTCCTCAGAGCCTGGTGCTCCTCAGAGCACGTTTTGTCTCCTCAGAGCACGGTGTGTCCCTCAGAGCACGGTGTGTCCCCTCAGAGCACGTGTGTCCCTCAGAGCACGTGTGTGTCTCCTCAAGCACGGTGCTCAGAGCACGTGTGTCCTCAGAGACTGTGTCCCTCAGAGCACGGTGTGTCCCCTCAGAGCACGTTGTGTGTCTCCTCAGAGCACGGTGTGTCTCCTCAGAGCACGGTGTGTCTCCTCAGAGCACGGTGTGTCCCCTCAGAGCACGTTGTGTGTCTCCTCAGAGCACGGTGTGTCTCCTCAGAGCACGGTGTGTCTCCTCAGAGCACGGTGTGTCCCCTCAGAGCACGGTGTGTCTCCTCAGAGCACGGTGTGTCCCCTCAGAGCACGGTGTGTCTCCTCAGAGCACGGTGTGTCCCTCAGAGCACGTTGTGTCAGTCTTCCTCAGAGCACGGTGTGTCTCCTCAGAGCACGGTGTGTCTCCTCAGAGCACGGTGTGTCCCCTCAGAGCACGGTGTGTCTCCTCAGAGCACGGTGTGTCCCCTCAGAGCACGGTGTGTCCCCTCAAAAGCTTCTTGGCAAGACACCCCTCATAAGATGGACTGAAGGAAATGTTATTGTGGCGGGATGGTCAGAGTCGCAGCTTACTAAGTACACATTAAGCTGAAGTCTGAGGCGCCGCCAAGTTTTGTTGGCTAACAGACGTGATCCGCTTATCTTAGACAGTGTCCAGCCGGCCCTGTGAGTGTGTGTGTGTGTGTGTGTGTGTGTGTGTGTGTGTGTGTGTGTGTGTGTGTGTGTGTGTCTGTGTGTGTGTGTGTGTGTGTGTGTGTGTGTGTGTGTGTGGGTGTGTGTGTGTGTGGGTGTGTCTGGGGGGATAATTCAGTGTCTGTTTACGGGGGTCGAGGCACTGCTCCTGATCCCGTCTCTTGTTTTAGAAATGGTCGACATCTACTGGACTAGGTCCTCTACCGTACCTACTCTTAAACCCGTGTGTAGTGGCAGCCTTCACCACCTCATCAAGTACATCCAACGTATCCACCACCGAGACTAAAGAATTACTTCCTAACATCAATATGGCTCATCCTTCTCTTTAGCTGTCTACCTCTGTTTTAATCTTTCTCGTCAGCAACACAGACACACATGATTCAGTTCCGTCAGTTTGTTTACATTTTAAGAAGCAGTACTTACCCTTGAGGTAACCCGTCTAGAGTTTTGAGACTCTCTGACCGCGGGTTCGAACCCCACCCGTGGTATGGTTTAACCCGTTTGTTCTCGTCGCCCATTCCAACTCCTCCCTAACTATTTGTGTCGTTTGTCGGGTATTTTGTGATCCACTTGTGTGTGTCAACCCTTTTTTGGATTAACCTCTGGTGAAATACTGTTTCAAATGTTGTCGTCAGTCAAATAAAAATCTTGGCACCATCCCTGACGTTCTTGTTTTATCTTCATAACTGCGCTGTAAAAATCCCAAGTGGCTCTTGATGCTCCACTGTTTTTTCTATGTCAAGTTAATGTGAAAACGAGATCGAGACTCGCTGGTTTATTTTTTTTTCTGCTGCCCAATTAACCCACACATAGAATGATACTTATGACGACGTTTCGCTCTGATTTGGACCATTAAGTAGCCACACACTAACACACGAAGGTAAGGGAGCCAGAATATATACGTGCGTTTGTGTGGGACTAGTTCTTTGTGTATTGTTGCAGCCACGGTATTGTTGCAGCCACGGTATTCTGATTTTTCCTTGTCCTCCTCTTCCCCATTTTTATAACTTATTTTATATATTGAAGAACAAAAAGGCTCAATACCATGACTGGAACAATACCCAGATAACTCAGGCCATGGCCGGGCTCCAGGAGGAGGAACACTCTAGAAACTCATCAAAGGTAAGCTTCTTTCTCCTGTGTTCGGGTTATTTGTGTCCTTTATAAGTTGCCTGCCGAGGTTCCTCATTGCTGCCTCAATGAGTTTTGCTTCTCAGTTTCCAGTCCACCATGATGGTACTAAATCTTCCAGTCCCTCATTGCTGCCTCCATGACTTTTGCTCAAGTTTCCAGTCCACCATGATGGTTCTAAATCTTCCAGTTCCTCATTGCTGCCTCCATGACTTTTGCTTCTCAGGTTCCAGTCCACCATGATGGTACTAAATCTTCCAGTCCCTCATTGCTGCCTCCATGACTTTTGCTTCAAGGTTCCAGTCCACCATGATGGTACTAAATCTTCCAGTTCCTCATTGCTGCCTCCATGACTTTTGCTTCTCAGGTTCAGTCCACCATGATGGTACTAAATCTTCCAGTCCCTCATTGCTGTCTCCATGACTTTTGCTTCTCAGGTTCCAGTCCACCATGATGGTACTAAATCTTCCAGTCCCTCATTGCTGCCTCCATGACTTTTGCTCAAGTTTCCAGTCCACCATGATGGTACTAAATCTTCCAGTCCCTCATTGCTGTCTCCATGACTTTTGCTTCTCAGGTTCCAGTCCACCATGATGGTACTAAATCTTCCAGTTCCTCATTGCTGCCTCCATGACTTTTGCTTCAAGGTTCCAGTCCACCATGATGGTACTAAATCTTCCAGTCCCTCATTGCTGTCTCCATGACTTTTGCTTCTCAGGTTCCAGTCCACCATGATGGTACTAAATCTTCCAGTCCCTCATTGCTGCCTCCATGACTTTTGCTTCTCAGGTTCCAGTCCACCATGATGGTACTAAATCTTCCAGTCCCTCATTGCTGTCTCCATGACTTTTGCTTCTCAGGTTCCAGTCCACCATGATGGTACTAAATCTTCCAGTCCCTCATTGCTGCCTCCATGACTTTTGCTCAAGTTTCCAGTCCACCATGATGGTACTAAATCTTCCAGTTCCTCATTGCTGCCTCCATGACTTTTGCTTCAAGGTTCCAGTCCACCATGATGGTACTAAATCTTCCAGTTCCTCATTGCTGCCTCCATGACTTTTGCTTCTCAGGTTCCAGTCCACCATGATGGTACTAAATCTTCCAGTCCCTCATTGCTGTCTCCATGACTTTTGCTTCTCAGGTTCCAGTCCACCATGATGGTACTAAATCTTCCAGTCCCTCATTGCTGCCTCCATGACTTTTGCTCAAGTTTCCAGTCCACCATGATGGTACTAAATCTTCCAGTTCCTCATTGCTGCCTCCATGACTTTTGCTTCAAGGTTCCAGTCCACCATGATGGTACTAAATCTTCCAGTTCCTCATTGCTGCCTCCATGACTTTTGCTTCTCAGGTTCCAGTCCACCATGATGGTACTAAATCTTCCAGTCCCTCATTGCTGCCTCCATGACTTTTGCTCAAGTTTCCAGTCCACCATTGCCACTTCCATGGATTTTGCTCCTCAGGTTTCCAGTGCACATTGATGGTACTAGATCTCTCAGTTGATTTGTGAATAAAATCTTCTGGAACTTCAAGTCTTGTCACTGCTTTTGCTTTCTCTCCTCTAATTAAATTTATTGCCGTTTTGTAGTACTCAAGTGGAGAATTATAAACGACAGCCACTCCGGTTATTACTGTCACTTACGTGTAGTCTTTAAATAAACTCCTTTAAAGTTTGACAAAGCCTCAAAGTAAGCTTATATTGATGTCTTCTTATGAGTGTACCCCACACCTTTCCTCGCCTCTCCTTGCAAGGGACTTGGAAACCGTCAGGGAAAATTTATTTATGTTGGTGAGTTCAGTCTCTGTTAGTGCCATGATGTCTGGCTTCTCTTCTGCTATTGTGTCTTTCACCTCCTTACTCTTGTTTGAGATATCGTCTACATCTCTGTATCAAAATTTGAGTGTTGTGTCTTTAATTATACTTGTGTACATACGGGCAAAATCCCACAAGTGGACATACAGACACTGGTAACAAAAAATCCTTCAAATACGACGTTTCGCCCGAGGCTGGGATTTAATAATTATTTATGTAAAGGACTTAGAAAACCGACAAGTTGAAAAATTAGACGTGCAACATTTAGGAATCTTTATTGTGGAAACGTTTCGCCAGCCAGTGGCTTCCTCAGTCCAGTACAGAGATGAATGGTGGAAGATGAGGAGGAGTTTGAGGTAATCAGTCCCTCAGTCTGGAGTCGATGTGTTCAGTACATCAGTCTTGAGAAATGTACCGTTCTCAAGACAGAAGGAAGATAAGGGAGTGACATCTCATGGGTGATAGTGTTGGAGAGGAACGATAAGGGAGTGACATCTCAAGGGTGATAGTGTTGGAGAGGAAGGATAAGGGAGTGACATCTCATGGGTGATAGTGTTGGAGAGGAAGGATAAGGGAGTGACATCTCATGGGTGTTAGTGTTGGAGAGGAAGGATAAGGGAGTGACATCTCATGGGTGATAGTGTTGGAGAGGAACGATAAGGGAGTGACATCTCATGGGTGATAGTGTTGGAGAGGAACGATAAGGGAGTGACATCTCATGGGTGATAGTATTGGAGAGGAACGATAAGGGAGTGACATATCATGGGTGATAGTGTTGGAGAGGAAGGATAAGGGAGTGACATCTCATGGGTGATAGTATTGGAGAGGAAGGATAAGGGAGTGACATCTCATGGGTGATAGTGTTGGAGAGGAAGGATAAGGAGTGACATCTCATGGGTGATAGTGTTGGAGAGGAAGGATAAGGGAGTGACATCTCATGGGTGATAGTGTTGGAGAGGAACGATAAGGAGTGACATCTCATGGGTGATAGTGTTGGAGAGGAAGGATAAGGGAGTGACATCTCATGGGTGTTAGTGTTGGAGAGGAAGGATAAGGGAGTGACATCTCATGGGTGATAGTGTTGGAGAGGAAGGATAAGGGAGTGACATCTCATGGGTGATAGTGTTGGAGAGGAAGGATAAGGGAGTGACATCTCATGGGTGATAGTGTTGGAGAGGAACGATAAGGAGTGACATCTCATGGGTGATAGTGTTGGAGAGGAAGGATAAGGGAGTGACATCTCATGGGTGATAGTGTTGGAGAGGAAGGATAAGGGAGTGACATCTCATGGGTGATAGTGTTGGAGAGGAAGGATAAGGGAGTGACATCTCATGGGTGATAGTGTTGGAGAGGAAGGATAAGGAGTGACATCTCATGGGTGATAGTGTTGGAGAGGAAGGATAAGGGAGTGACATATCATGGGTGATAGTGTTGGAGAGGAAGGATAAGGGAGTGACATCTCATGGGTGATAGTGTTGGAGAGGAACGATAAGGGAGTGACATCTCATGGGTGATAGTGTTGGAGAGGAAGGATAAGGGAGTGACATCTCATGGGTGATAGTGTTGGAGAGGAAGGATAAGGGAGTGACATCTCATGGGTGATAGTGTTGGAGAGGAAGGATAAGGAGTGACATCTCATGGGTGATAGTGTTGGAGAGGAAGGATAAGGGAGTGACATCTCATGGGTGATAGTGTTGGAGAGGAAGGATAAGGGAGTGACATCTCATGGGTGATAGTATTGGATAGGAAGGATAAGGGAGTGACATCCCATGGGTGATAGTGTTGGAGAGGAAGGATAAGGGAGTGACATATCATGGGTGATAGTGTTGGAGAGGAAGGATAAGGGAGTGACATCTCAAGGACACAGATGAACTTCAACAGGACTTCAGGACGCTGGAGAAGGACATCAGGAAGACAGACGTCACAACATAAACATAACATTGAAAAACTCAAACAAGTCTGCAGATTCTACAGGAAATTGTAGAGGAAAGTTTAAGACGCATGTGCAACAGTTGGGCATATTTATTGTTGAAACGTTTCGCCCACACAGTAGACTTCTTCAGTCCAATACAGAGGCAGCAGGTGTAGTAGTGAAATAAGGATGATGTAATCAGTCCCTCAACCTTGGAGAAGAGTTCAGCTCTGAACTCTTCTCCAGCCTGAGGGACTGACCTCCTCAAATACTTTCTCCAAGGTTGATGGACTGATTACATCATCTTTATTTCATTACTACTGATGCCTCTGTATCTGACTGATGAAGCCCACTGTTGCACATGTCTTAATCCTCAACTTATGGCTATTTTATACCATTTTCAACCTTATAGGAGAGTTGTGGGTGTCACTTCCTACCATCTTCAGAAGCTGACACACTAGCAGTGTGAAGGTCACATTAATGTGTGTCATGCTGCAGGCTCGAACCTCCGACCTCTGGTAAGGAAGCACAGTCTCGACTCTTGTATGACAGTAGGTAAGATTTCAAGTTTTAAGTCACAGCTGTTGACTTACCTTTGATATACCTTTGAAGAGTTTCGAGAGTATCTACTCTCTGAGCCCGGCCATGGGCCAGGCTCGTCTGGTGCTTGCCTGGTCAACCAGGCTGTTGCTGCTGGAGGCCCGCTGCCCCACATATCCATCACAGCCTGGTTGATCTGGCACCTGGTGAAGATATTTGTCCAGTTTCCTCTTGAAGGCTTCTACACTGGTTCCAGCCGTGTTTCGGATATCTTCTGGTAAGATGTTGAATAGTCTGGGACCCCGGATGTTAATACAGTGCTCCCGTATTGTCCCCACCGCACCCCTGCTCCTCACTGGGTTTATTTTACACTTTCTCCCATATCTCTCACTCCAGTATGTTGTTATGGCAGTGTGCAGATTTGGGACCAGGCCCTCAAGTACTTTCCATGTATATATTATCATGTATCTCTCTCTCCTCCGCTCCAATGAGTACATGTTCAAGACTTGAAGGCGTTCCCAATAATTTAGATGTTTCAATGGCTCAATGTGAGCCGTAAACGATCTCTGTATTTGTTCCAGCTCTGATATTTATCCTGCCCTGAACGGGGCCGTCAGCACTGAGCAGTATTCTAAGTGAGGGAGCACTAGCGATTTGAATAGTGTCACCATCGGCATTATTTCCCTTGTTTTGAAAGTTCTCAATACCCACCCCGTGATCTTCCTGACTGTTGTGATCTTTGTCTTGTTATGGTCTTTAAAAGAAAGATTAGCAGACATAATTATTCCCAAGTCCTTTACGTGTTCCTTTCGTTCTATTTGGTGACCCTCTTGAGTTTTGTATATAGTGTTCCTTTTGAGTTCTTCATTTTTTCCATACCTAAGCAGCTGAAACTTATCACCATTGAACGTCATGTTGTTCTCCACTGCCCACTGGAAGACCCTGCTTATGTCCTCCTGATGGACCGAAAGGACCGAAACGTCTAATGGACCAAAATAAACCGAAATGTCAAATATTTCTTTTGTCAAGTGTGTGTTGCGAATTTTAGCCACCACAACGTGTGTCTCGATATTGATAAGCAAACACATGTGCAACACTTTAGTGTTACATATGTCCAAAGTGTTGCATGTCTTACATATCAGCTTGTCAGTGTTCAGCATTCTATTTACATACATGCCAGATCAGCCTGGTTGTGGTTCCTACGTTGGACTACGTGCGGCCAGCAGTAACAGCCTGGTTGATCAGGCTCTGATTCGCCGTGAGGCCTGGTCATGGACCGGGTCGCGGGGTCGTTGATCCCCGAAATACCCTCCAGGTAGACGAACATAAGAATGGAGGAACACTGCAGAAGGTCTACTGGCCCACACTAGGCAGGTCTTGCTCTAAACCAACCATTCCCACCCACCCACTTGTCCCCTGGTAGACAGGTTGATTCCTCGAGCGTTTCCTTACTGTCTCACCAGTGTATATCCTCTGGGGAGTACTGCAGCTGCTATCCACGGGACGTAAACGGATAGGTAATGGGAGAATATTATATTAGGGCTTACCCAAAGGGAATCCATCACGCACAGTGGAGATTTATGGTTCACAGTGGGGATTTATCAGACAGTGGGAATTTATTGTCACTAGTGGGGATTTATCAGACAGTGGGAATTTATTGTCACTAGTGGGGATTTACCACACATTGGGAATTTATTCACTAGTGGGGATTTATCACACATTGGGAATTTATTGTCACTAGTGGGGATTTATCGCTCACAGTAGGGATTCACCGGGTGATAAATCCCACTACGACTGATAAATCCCTACTATGATAGATTCTTTTACCTGTGTAGAAGAAACACTTGAGTTAGACTTTTCCTTGAGACAGAAAACATTCAGGTGGGAAATACATTTAAAATACATCAACAAAAGCCGAAATAAACTATTGAATCAAAAATAAATCCCAAGACGAATACAAGAACGTAAATATTACGTAACGAAAACTAACAAAAAAAGAAATCAGTGATTTTGAAGAAATTAGTCTGAAAATATATTGAAGTTTTTTCTTTCAAAAGAAAAAAAATTGAGAAAGAAATGAATTGACAAGAAAAAATATTGGAAATATAATTTTGAAAGATGAATTTGTAGGAAATTATGAGGAAAAAATTACTTTTTTATTTTCATGTGAAAAATTGAAAGTTGGAAGAGAAGAGGAAGTGAGAGAGGTGGAGGAAGTGAGAGAGATGGAGGAAGTGAGAGATGGAGGAAGTGAGAGATGGAGGAAGTGAGAGAGATGGAGGAAGTGAGAGATGGAGGAAGTGAGAGATGGAGGAAGTGAGAGAGATGGAGGAAGTGAGAGAGATGGAGGAAGTGAGAGATGGAGTGAGAGATGAGGATGGGAGAGATGGAGGAAGTGAGAGATGGAGGAAGTGAGAGAGATGGAGGAAGTGAGAGATGGAGGAAGTGAGAGATGGAGGAAGGAGAGATGGAGGAAGTGAGAGATGGAGGAAGTGAGAGAGATGGAGGAAGTGAGAGAGATGGAGGAAGTGAGGAGATAGGAGGAAGTAGAGAAGAGAATGGGAGGAAGTGAGAGAGATGGAGGAGATGGGGAATGAAGATGGAGTGAGAATGGAGTGAGAGATGGGAGAGAAGTGAGAAGGGGAGATGGAGGAAGTGAGAGAGATGGAGGAAGTGAGAGAGATGGAGGAAGTGGAAGGTGAGAGAGATGGAGGAAGTGAGAGAGATGGGGAAGTGAGAGAGATGGAGGAAGTGAGAGAGATGGAGGAAGGAGAGATGGAGGAAGTGAGAGAGATGGAGGAAGTGAGAGAGATGGAGGAAGTGAGAGATGGAGAAGTGAGAGATGGAGAAGTGAGAGATGGAGGAAGTGAGAGAGATGGAGGAAGTGAGAGAGATGGAGGAAGTGGGGAAGATGGATGGAAGTGAGAGATGAGTGAGAGATGAGAGAGAGTGGGATGAGAGGATGGAGTGAGAGATGGAGGAAGTGAGAGAGATGGAGAAGTGAGAGAGATGGAGGAAGTGAGAGAATGGAGGAAGTGAGAGAGATGGAGGAAGTGAGAGAGATGGGAAGGAGAGATGAGGTAGAGAGATGGAGGAAGTGAGAGAGATGGAGGAAGTGGAGAGATGGAGGAAGTGAGAGAGATGGAGGAAGTGAGGAGATGGAGGAAGTGAGAGAGATGGAAGTGAGATGAGGAAGTGAGGAGATGGAGGAAGTGAGAGAGATGGAGAAGTGAGAGAGATGGAGGAAGTGAGAGAGATGGAGGAAGTGAGAGAGATGGAGGAAGTGAGAGAGATGGAGGAAGTGAGAGAGATGGAGGAAGTGAGAGAGATGGAGGAAGTGAGAGAGATGGAGGAAGTGAGAGAGATGGAGGAAGTGGAGAGATGGAGGAAGTGGAGAGGAGGAGGAAGTGAGAGAGATGGAGGAAGTGAGAGAGATGGAGGAAGTGAGAGAGATGGAGGAAGTGAGAGAGATGGAGGAAGTGAGAGAGATGGAGAAGTGAGAGATGGAGGAAGTGAGAGAGATGGAGGAAGTGAGAGATGGAGGAAGTGAGAGAGATGGAGGAAGTGAGAGAGATGGAGGAAGTGAGAGAGATGGAGGAAGTGAGAGAGATGGAGGAAGTGAGAGAGATGGAGGAAGTGAGAGAGATGGAGGAAGTGAGAGAGATGGAGGAAGTGAGAGAGATGGAGGAAGTGAGAGATGGAGGAAGTGAGAGAGATGAGAAGTGAGAGAGATGGAGGAAGTGAGAGATGAGGAAGTGAGAGATGTAGGAAGTGAGAGAGATGGAGGAAGTGAGAGATGGAGGAAGTGAGAGATGGAGAGGAAGATAGAGGAGAGATGGAGGAAGTGAGAGAGATGGAAGTGAGAGATGAGGAAGTGAAGATGGAGGAAGTGAGAGATGAGAGTAGAGAGATGGAGGAATGTGAGAGATGAGAGGAGATGGAGAAGTGAGAGATGAGAGTGAGAGATGGAGGACTGAGGTGATAGAGGTTGAGAGATCAGATGATGTAGGGTGATGACTGGGGACTTTGTCTGGGTCCCCACTGCCACTTTCTTCCTGCCTCTCCCCACTGCCACTTTTCCTGCCTCTCCCCACTGCCACTTTCTTCCTGCCTCTCCCCACTGCCACTTTCTTCCTGCCTCTCCCACTGCCACTTTCTTCCTGCCTCTCCCCACTGCCACCGCCTCATTTCTTCCTGCCTCTCCCCACTGCCACTTTCTTCCTGCCTCTCCCCACTGCCACTTTCTTCCTGCCTCTCCCCACTGCCACTTTCTTCCTGCCTCTCCCACTGCCACTTTCTTCCTGCCTCTCCCCACTGCCACTTTCTTCCTGCCTCTCCCACTGCCACTTTCTTCCTGCCTCTCCCCACTGCCACTTTCTTCCTGCCTCTCCCCACTGCCACTTTCTTCCTGCCTCTCCCACTGCCTATTTCTTCCTGCCTCTCCCCACTGCCACTTTCTTCCTGCCTCTCCCCACTGCCACTTTCTTCCTGCCTCTCCCACTGCCACTTTCTTCCTGCCTCTCCCCACTGCCACTTTCTTCCTGCCTCTCCCCACTGCCACTTTCTTCCTGCCTCTCCCCACTGCCACTTTCTTCCTGCCTCTCCCCACTGCCTATTTCTTCCTGCCTCTCCCCACTGCCACTTTCTTCCTGCCTCTCCCCACTGCCACTTTCTTCCTGCCTCTCCCCACTGCCTATTTCTTCCTGCCTCTCCCCACTGCCACTTTCTTCCTGCCTCTCCCCACTGCCACTTTCTTCCTGCCTCTCCCTACTGCCACTTTCTTCCTGCCTCTCCCCATTGCCACTTTCTTCCTGCCTTTCCCCACTGCCACTTTCTTCCTGCCTCTCCCCACTGCCACTTTCTTCCTTCCTCTCCCTACTGCCACTTTCTTTCTGCCTCTCACTACTGCCACTTTCTTCCTGCCTCTCCCCACTGCCACTTTCTTCCTGCCTCTCCCCACTGCCACTTTCTTCCTGCCTCTCCCCACTGCCATTTTCTTCCTGCCTCTCCCCACTGCCACTTTCTTCCTGCCTCTCCCCACTGCCACTTTCTTCCTGCCTCTCCCCACTGCCACTTTCTTCCTGCCTCTCCCCACTGCCACTTTCTTCCTGCCTCTCCCCACTGCCACTTTCTTCCCGCACTTTCACTCAGAGAATTTTTTTCCTCTCTCGATCCTGGAATTCGTGAACCAATTTTTTCCCTTTAGGTGGATTTCCTTCTCTTCCATCTCTCTCCCATCTCTCTTCCATTTCTCCCCCTTCCATCTGTCTCTTCCATCTCTTTCTCTTCCATTTCTCTATTTCTCTCTTCTATTTCCTTTCTCTTCCCTCTATTCCTCCCTCCCCCTTTCGAAGTCTTTCCTTTTTGCCCTCCCTCTCTTTCTATTCTTCCTTTTCTTCTCCATTCCCTTTCTCTCTTCTTTATTGCTACTTCTATCCGTTTTTCCCTTCCACACAATTCCGCTTTATTCAGTATAGACGGATTTGAGCCTTTTTTGGTGTCAATTGTGGTAGTTGAATACTGGTGGGTGGTGGTGGTTGGTAGTGGTGGTGGTGGTGGGTAGTGGTGGTGGTGGTGGTGGGAGTGATGGAAGAGGGGAAGGAATTAGAGAGAGGGACGGAATGTTTACGTGTGTAAATTGTGTAGGTAGGAGAGAAGAGAGAGAGAGAGAGAGAGAGAGAGAGAGAGAGAGGGGGGGCTGCTACTGCTAATCACAAGGCTTGGAGAAGGTATAAGAGGCATCCCACTATCTATAACAGGAACCTGCACAGGCAAACCTGTTAGCATATGGGTGAAGTTCAAAAGTGGTCATGTATAGATGGGAGGCTGACACATACACAGTAAGAAAGCTGGCATCAGGAAGAGCAGCCTTCAAAACCGACAAGGTTATTCACCTGGTAAAAAATTTCCACCTTTAAATCAACAGGATGGGAACAGCTCTACTAGCAGTCAGGAGAAAGCTAACCTCTTTGCTGCCAAGATAAAAGTTGCTGATCCAGCTAGGGACTCTCCTTGGCTAGCTGCAAGAACTGTGCCAAAGCTGTCAGTGGTGACAATAAGGCAGGAGGAGGTGCATCTTCTTAAATCCCTGGACCAAGACAAGGCTGTGGGCCCAGATACAGTGAGCCCAAGATTGCTGAGTAGATGTGCAGACCAGCAGCTAGCAGCACCTCTAACTGGCATCTATCAGCACTACCTAGCACAGAGTAAATGGTCTTCTCTGTGGAAAGAGGCAAATGTATTCGCTGTTCACAAAAAGAAGAGCAGAGCAGAAATCAGCAACTACAGACCAGTGTCACTCCTGTCAATCACTGGCAAGATCCTTCAGACAATAATCTCAAGACAAATGACAGTTTTTTGACTACCACTGACTACTTTGTGACCGTCAATATGGCTTCAGGAAAAGTTACTCTGCTGCTGATCTGTTGTTAAACCTCTCCACTAAATGGCACCAGTCACTGGATGAATCCAAAGTCAGCTGTGTAGTAGCACTGGACACTGCTGGTGCTTTCGACCGAGTGTGGCACCTGGGCCTCTTGGCAAAACTGTAAGCACTAGCAACTGCAGGCTCTACACTATGTCTCGTCAGTGATTACCTTCAAGGTAGCTCTCTAAGGGTAGTTCTCAATGGGACAGAGTTAGCAAGACATCTTATTGGTACAAGTGTTCCACAGAGAAGTGTGCTGGGACCATTGTTATAGAATGTCTACTTCATTGACCTTCTTCAACTCATCCCAGAATCCCAAGCATATGCAGACGACTGTACTCTGACATTTACTTATACAAGAGAGGAAATAAAAGCTGCTATAAGCTACATCAATCACCAGCTTACAGCTATATCAGACTGGGGTAAACGATGGCAGGTAACATTTGCTCCTGAGAAAATATGATGGTCTCCAGGCACCATGATGGTAATGCTGGAGCAATGGTAAGAATGAATGGAAGAGTGTTGGTACCTGGGAATGAAGTTGATATCCTTGTTGTGAAATTTGATTCCAAACTGACCATGAAGAACCACGTTGTAAATCTTGCAACGAATGCGCCCAGGAAGCTTACAGCACTTCGACGTATCTCGTATCTGCTCGATAGTAGGGGTTGCATGATTCTGTATGAGGCACAAGTATACTCACACCTTCAGTATGCTCCACTTTCTTGGATTGCTTGGCCCCCCCCATCTCATCTGTGACTTCTTAACAGAGTAGAGAACAGAGCAAGACGTCTCATCTCTGGCCTTGACCCAGCCTGGATAGTACCATGGTCACAATAACACTGTGTCAACACTGGCAGCAACAGCCTGGTTTTACCATGGTCACAATAACACTGTCAACACTGGCAGCAACAGCCTGGTTGTACCATGGTCACAATGACACTGTGTCAACACTGGCAGCAACAACCTGGTTGTACCATGGTCACAATAACACTGTGTCAACACTGGCAGCAACAGCCTGGTTGTACCATGGTCACAAAAAGAGAACACTGTGTCAACACTGGCAGCAACAGCCTGGTTGTACCATGGTCACAATAAGAGAACACTGTGTCAACACCGGCAGCAACAGCCTGGTTGTACCATGGTCACAATAAGAGAACACTGTGTCAACACTGGCAGCAACAACCTGGTTGTACCATGGTCACAATAACACTGTGTCAACACTGGCAGCAACAACCTGGTTGTACCATGGTCACAATAAGAGAACACTGTGTCAACACTGGCAGCAACAACCTGGTTGTACCATGGTCACAATAAGAGAACACTGTGTCAACACTGGCAGCAACAACCTGGTTGTACCATGGTCACAATAAGAGAACACTGTGTCAACACTGGCAGCAACAACCTGGTTGTACCATGGTCACAATAAGAGAACACTGTGTCAACACTGGCAGCAACAACCTGGTTGTACCATGGTCACAATAAGAGAACACTGTGTCAACACTGGCAGCAACAACCTGGTTGTACCATGGTCACAATAACACTGTGTCAACACTGGCAGCAACAACCTGGTTGTACCATGGTCACAATAAGAGAACACTGTGTCAACACTGGCAGCAACAACCTGGTTGTACCATGGTCACAATAAGAGAACACTGTGTCAACACTGGCAGCAACAACCTGGTTGTACCATGGTCACAATAACACTGTGTCAACACTGGCAGCAACAACCTGGTTGTACCATGGTCACAATAAGAGAACACTGTGTCAACACTGGCAGCAACAACCTGGTTGTACCATGGTCACAATAACACTGTGTCAACACTGGCAGCAACAACCTGGTTGTACCATGGTCACAATAACACTGTGTCAACACTGGCAGCAACAACCTGGTTGTACCATGGTCACAATAAGAGACCACTGTGTCAACACTGGCAGCAACAACCTGGTTGTACCATGGTCACAATAAGAGACCACTGTGTCAACACTGGCAGCAACAACCTGGTTGTACCATGGTTACAATAAGAGAACACTGTATCAACACTGGCAGCAACAACCTGGTTGTACCATGGTCACAATAAGAGAACACTGGCAGTGTGTTGACACCTACTTGACACTTCCTGGCAGATTGATGGCAGTAGTGGGGGTAATTGGCAGGTGACAGCAGTTATCAGGTGGTTCATTAGCGCCCAGGTGAAGGGTGTCAGGTGATCACAGGTGGCATCATCACCACCTGTTTTTCTGCATTAAAAATGTGGCGGTGGAAGGTGTCAGGTAATTACTTATTCTGAGTTGACTGGAGGTGAGTGGCACTGTAGATGGCACTGTAGATGACACTGTAGATGACACTGTAGCAAGTGTGAGCGACACTGTAGCATGTGTGGGCGACACTGTAGCATGTGTGGGCGACACTATAGCAAGTGTGGGTGACGCTAGCATGTGTGGGCGGCACTGTAGCAAGTGTGGGTGACAATGTAGCAAGTGTGGGTGACACTGTAGCAAGTGTGGGTGGCACTGTGGCAGGTATTATTTTAGTTTAAGTTCCACCTTACAAGGTGGTTGGCCGCAAAATCAAGGAGGGCCGCTGAATCAAGTTGGTGGGCTGATAAATCAGGGTAGTGTGTTGCCACCTTACGAAGTAGTGGGTTCCCACCTTACAAGGTGGTGGGTGTCCACTGGAAGAAGCAGGTATGACTGCTGTTTCTCTTCCTGTCTCAGGAGACAATGTTGACAGACTGTGAGACAGATATGACAGCCTCAGGTGGTATGTGGAAATACACGGAGACGAGAAAGCAGAATTAGAAGGTGGAGAGAGCAGGTGTAGAGAAAGCAGGTGTAGAGAGACAAGGTGTAGAGAAAGCAGGTGTAGAGAGACAAGGTGTAGAGAAAGCAGGTGTAGAGAGAGTAATAGGTATAGACAGCAGAAGCAGGAGGTAGAGAGAGAGAGAGGTCATCTCTGAGAGATCACTGTGTGAGAGGTGTTGAAGCACTTACCAGGGGGTCAACCTGCCTCTTGAGAAAGTTTGGGTCCTTCCAACTTGCTTCCTCGAGAAGGAGACTTTCCGCTCCCCTGAGAGAGAGAGAGAGAGAGAGAGAGAGAGAGAGAGAGAGAGAGAGAGAGAGAGACGGACAGACAGATGGGCGGATGGCTAAAAAGAATGTGACCAAGCATAGGGAAGAATACTAGGAGGTGTTCGGGTAAATGTTAGGTAATGTCAAGAAGGACACAAGGGGAAAGACTCAAGTGGAAGATGCAAGGCCACGGAACCTGGGGAAGAAACAGAGAAGACACAATGGGAAGACACAAGGGAACGAGACTCAAAACACCTCCATTTTTTTTTCACAGTTTCTAATGTAGACATGTCCTCCAGTTGACTTCGAAGAAGCCATTGACAGCATGACCAATGACCATGCATTCTGCCCCAGGACCTGACTCCCGGAGCTTCATGTTCTTCAAAAGCTGAAAGAAACCAATACCTTAGACCTTTATTGTTCAGTGGAGGAGCAGCCTGGACACAGGCATCATCCCACTGATAATGCCCCACTCTACAAAAATGGCAGTAAAGCAATCACAAAAAACTATAGACCAGTAGTCCAAACTTCACACAAGTTCAGAATCTTTGGGTCTTAAGAAGCAAAATTGGAAATTACGTGGAATCACAACAATTGCATAATCCAGGGAAGCATGGGGTAAAGCAGGTCACTCCTGCTGTACCCCATGCTAGACCATTACGACATTATTCTGGATGTGCTGGAAGATACAGTAAAGGATCTTGTACTGTACTGTGGCTTTGTTAAAGTGTGACCATTGTGTGATAGCTCACAAAATACATACAAAAGGAATAATTGGAAAAGTGGGCAAATGTAGAGTAGTTGTAAACAGTGAAGTCAGAGGCTGACACAGTGAAAAGTTCTGTTCCTCAAGGCACAGTACTCGCCCCACTTCTGTTCGTCAAGGCATAGTACTCGCCCCACTTCTGTTCGTCAAGGCACAGTACTCGCCCCACTTCTGTTCCTCAAGGCACAGTACTCGCCCCACTTCTATTCGTCAAGGCACAGTACTCGCCCCACTTCTGTTCCTCAAGGCACAGTACTCGCCCCACTTCTGTTCCTCGAGCCACAGTACTCGCCCCACTTCTGTTCCTCAAGGCACAGTACTCGTCCCAATTCTGTTCCTCAAGGCACAGTACTCGCCCTACTTCTGTTCCTCAAGGCACAGTACTCGCCCCACTTCTGTTCGTCAAGGCACAGTACTCGCCCCACTTCTGTTCCTCAAGGCACAGTACTCGCCCCACTTCTGTTCCTCAAGGCACAGTACTCGCCCTACTTCTGTTCCTCAAGGCACAGTACTCGCCCCACTTCTGTTCCTCAAGGCACAGTACTCGCCCCACTTCTGTTCATCAAGGCACAGTACTCGCCCCACTTCTGTTCCTCA
>WNWK01002789.1:137500-145000 GCA_009830355.1 Cherax destructor
ACTCATTGGAGCGGAGGAGAGAGAGATACATGATAATATATACCTGGAAAGTACTCAAGGGTCTGGTCCCAAATCTGCACACTGCCATAACAACATACTGGAGTGAGAGATATGGGAGGAAGTGTAAAATAAACCCAGTGAGGAGCAGGGGTGCGGTGGGGACAATACGGGAGCACTGTATTAACATCCGGGGTCCCAGACTATTTAACATCTTACCAGAAGATATCCGAAACACTGCTGGAACCAGTGTAGAAGCCTTCAAGAGGAAACTGGACAAGTATCTTCATCGGGTGCCAGATCAACCAGGCTGTGACGGATATGTGGGGCAGCGGGCCTCCAGCAGCAACAGCCTGGTTGACCAGGTAGCACCAGACAAGCCTGGCCCATGACCGGGCTCAGAGAGTAAAGAAACTCGAAACTCTTCAAAGGTATATCAAAGGTATTCCTTCAGTGTAACTGCAAGTGTTGCTTAATGTCATTTGTGATCTTCCAGTGGCAGATTTAGTAGATTTAGTCGTAATGACAGGATTGTAGCCAGCTGGCCCAGTGGCTAGCGCATCGGTCTGAAGTTTTATAACTCTGACCGCGGGTTATATCCCCGCCCGTGGTATGGTTGGATTTAGTAGTGCTTTATCTATTTGTGATTTTAGCAGTTAGTCTTTTTCGACTAATTTTTAGCTGTCAGAGTAGGATTTCGCAAGTCAAAAGGATTAGTCTGGGTTACATCCCCTCTAAGAGAATAGAGGATATCATAGGCATCCTAGTCACTCATCCTCTCCTACAGGCCCCGTGGCTTGATACCAAAAGCTCTCGCTTCACACGGTGAGTGTCCCGGTTCGATTCCCAGCGAGGGTGAAAACATTGGACCTGTTTCCTGCTGTCTATGTTCACCTAGCAGTAAAATAGGTACCTGGGTGTTAGTGGACTGGTGTGGGTCGCATCCTGGGGACAAAATTGACCTAATTTGCGGGAAATGCTCAGCATAACAAAGGTCTTTCTATATAGTAGTATGTCATTGATGTCAGCTATGGTCTGTATACCTTGTACATGTACTGGTAGAAATAAAGATATTATTATTATTATTATTATTATTCAGATCATTATTGTCTCGAGGATTGTGTTGACAGCCTCACGCTCCAGCCGTACGTGAGGCTCACACACACACACACACACACACACACACACACAATATATATATATATATATATATATATATATATATATATATATATATATATATATATATATATATATATATATCAGACGAGCCGAATTTCTCGAAAACTGTAATTTTCTTATATATATATATATATATATATATATATATATATATATATATATATATATATATATATATATATATATATATATATATTTGACTTAACATTGCATACATTTTTGAGCGAGAGTCAGGAACCTGGCTTAATATTGTTAATGTTAACCTAATGTAATTTACGTACTCCTTCCCAGACTATCTTTGGTCAGCCTTGATTGTGTTAATGTTTTTAACTTGTTAGTGTGTGTTGGTAACACTGCTGTTGTGGGGGTGTTGGTAACACTGATGCTGTGGGAGTGTTGGTAACACTGCTTTTGTGGGGGTGTTGGTAACGCTGATGCTGTGTGGGTGTTGGTAACACTGATGTAGGGGTGTTGGTAACACTGATGCTGTGCGGGTGTTGGTAACACTGATGTTGGGGTCTTGGTAACTGATGTTGTGGGGGTGTTGGTAACACTGATGCTGTGGGGGTGTTGGTAACACTGATGTTGTGCGGGTGTTGGTAACACTGATGTTGTAAGGGTGTTGGTAACACTGATGCTGTTCGGGTGTTGGTAACACTGATGCTGTGGGGGTGTTGGTAACACTGATGCTGTGGGGTGTTGGTAACACTGATGCTGTGGGGGTGTTTATAACACTGATGCAGTGGGGGTGTTGGTAACACTGATGCTGTGGGGCTGTTGGTAACACTGATGCTGTGGAGCTGTTGGTAACACTTATACTGTGAGGGTGTTGGTAACACTGATGTTGTGGGGGTGTTGGTAACACTGATGTGCGGTGTTGGACATTGTTTGGATGTTGTAACACTGTTGCTATGGGGGTGTTGGTAACACTGATGCTGTGGGGGTGTTGGTAACACTGTTGCTGTGGGGGTGTTGGTAACACTGATGTGCGGGTGTTGGTAACATTGATGTTTTGGGGATGTTGGTAACACTGTTGCTGTGGGGGTGTTGGTAACACTGATGCTGTGGGGGTGTTGGTAACACTGTTGCTGTTGGGGTGTTGGTAACACTGATGTGCGGGTGTTGGTAACATTGATGTTTTAGGGATGTTGGTAACACTGTTGCTGTGGGGTGTTGTAACACTGATGTTGTGGGTGTTGGTAACACTGATGCTGTGGGATGTTTGGTAACACTTATGTGGGGTGTTAGTAACTGATGTTGGGTGTTGGTAACACTGTTGCTGTGGGGGTGTTGGTAACACTGATGCTGTGGGGGTGTTGGTAACACTGATGTTGTTTGGATGTTGGTAGCACTGATGTGCGGGTGTTGGTAACATTGATGTTTTGGGGGTATTGGTAACACTGTTGCTGTATGGGTGCTTTTAACACTGATGCTGTGGGGGTGTTGGTAACACTGATGTTGTGTTTGGTAGCTGTTTGTTATTAACACTGATGCTGTGGTGTTGGTAACAGTGATGTTGTGGGGGTGTTGGTAACACTGATGTTGTGGGGATGTTGGTAACACTGATGCTGTGGGGTGTTGGTAACACTGATGCTGTGGGGGTGTTGGTAACACTGATTCTGTGGGGGTGTTGGTAACACTGATGCAGTGGGGGTGTTGGTAACACTGATGCTGTGGGGCTGTTTATTAACACTGATGCTGTGGAGCTGTTGGTAACACTGTCTTGTGTTCGTACACCCCTGATTTATGGGCTGTTTAATCACTTGCTGTGGTTTTTTACACTGACCTTTTATCCTATCTGTGACTTTGGTAACACTATGCTTTTTGTACACTGATGACTTTTTTACACTGAGCTGCTGTTTAACCTTGACCTGTTGTTTTTGCACTGCTTTTCTCCCTCCCCTTGACTCTTTCTCCCCACCCTGACCTGTTTCTTCCCACCCTGTCATCTTTCTCCCCACCTAGACCTCTTTCTCCCCTCCTTGACCTCTTTCATCCCTCCTTGACCTCTTTCTCCCCTCCTTGACCTCTTTCTCCCCTCGACCTCTTTCTCCCCTCCTTGACCTCTTTCTCCCATCCTTGACCTCTTTCTTCCCTCCTTGACCTCTTTCTCCCTCTTTGACCTCTTTCTCCCTCCTTGACCTCTTTCTCCCTCCTTGACCTCTTTCTCCCTCCTTGACCTCTTTCTCCCCTCGACCTCTTTCTCCCCTCCTTGACCTCTTTCTCCCATCCTTGACCTCTTTCTTCCCTCCTTGACCTCTTTCTCCCCTCTTTGACCTCTTTCTCCCCTCCTTGACCTCTTTCTTCCCTCCTTGACCTCTTTCTCCCTCCTTGACCTCTTTCTCCCTCCTTGACCTCTTTCTCCCTCCTTGACCTCTTTCTCCCTCCTTGACCTCTTTCTCCCCTCTTTGACCTCTTTCTCCCTCCTTGACCTCTTTCTCCTCCTTGACCTCTTTCTCCCCTCCTTGACCTCTTTCTCCCTCCTTGACCTCTTTCTCCCCTCCTTGACCTCTTTCTCCCTCCTTGACCTCTTTCTCCCTCCTTGACTTTTTCTCTTGCCTCTTCCCTCCTTGACCTCTTTCTCCCTCCTTGACCTCTTTCTCCCTCCTTGACCTCTTTCTCCCTTCTTGACCTCTTTCTCCCTCCTTGACCTCTTTCTCCCCTCCTTGACCTCTTTCTCCCCTCCTTGACCTCTTTCTCCCTCCTTGACCTCTTTCTCCCTCCTTGACCTCTTTCTCCCTCCTTGACCTCTTTCTCCTCCTTGACCTCTTTCTCCTCTTCTTGACCTCTTTCTCCCTCCTTGACCTCTTTCTCCCTTCTTGACCTCTTTTCCCTCCTTGACCTCTTTCTCCCTCCTTGACCTCTTTCTCCCCTCCTTGACCTCTTTCTCCTCTTCCTTGACCTCTTTCTCCCCTCCTTGACCTCTTTCTCCCTCCTTGACCTCTTTCTCCCTCCTTGACCTCTTTCTTCCCTCCTTGACCTCTTTCTCCCTCCTTGACCTTTTCTCCCTCCTTGACCTCTTTCCCTCCTTGACCTCTTCTCCCTCCTTGACCTCTTTCTCCCTCCTTGACCTCTTTCTCCCTCCTTGACCTCTTTCTCCCTCTTGACCTCTTTCTCCCCTCCTTGACCTCTTTCTCCCTCCTTGACCTCTTTCTCCCACCTTGACCTCTTTCTTCCCTCCTTGACCTCTTTCTCCCCTCCTTGACCTCTTTCTCCCTCCTTGACCTCTTTCTCCCTCCTTGACCTCTTTCTCCCTCCTTGACCTCTTTCTCCCTCCTTGACCTCTTTCTCCCTCCTTGACCTCTTTCTCCCCTCTTTGACCTCTTTCTCCCCTCCTTGACCTCTTTCTCCCCTCCTTGACCTTTTCTCCCCTCCTTGACCTCTTTGACCTCTTTCTCCCCTCCTTGACCTCTTTCTCCCTTCCTTGACCTCTTTCTCCCCTCCTTGACCTCTTTCTCCCAACCTTGACCTATTTCTCCCCTCCTTGACCTCTTTCTCCCCTCCTTGACTTCTTTCTTCCCTCCTTGACCTCTTTCTCCCTCCTTGACCTCTTTCTCCCCTCCTTGACCTCTTTCTCCCCTCCTTGACCTCTTTCTCCCCTCCTTGACCTCTTTCTCCCCCTCCTTGACCTCTTTCTCCCTCCTTGACCTCTTTCTCCCCACCTTGACCTCTTTCTCCCCTCCTTGACCTCTTTCTCCCCTCCTTGACCTCTTTCTCCTCTCCTTGACCTCTTTCTCCCCTCCTTGACCTCTTTCTCCCCTCCTTGACCTCTTTCTCCCCTCCTTGACCTCTTTCTCCCCTCCTTGACCTCTTTCTCCCCTCCTTGACCTCTTTCTCCCCCTCCTTGACCTCTTTCTCCCCTCCTTGACCTCTTTCTCCCCCTCAAGACCTCTTTCTCCCCTCCTTGACCTCTTTCTCCCCTCCTTGACCTCTTTCTCCCCGGCCCTCCAGCATTGACAGCTTTTCTGAACTTTTGATGAAGCTGTCTGCGGCCTCGTTCCTTGACGTCTGTCTGCTGAAGCTGTCTGCGGCCTCGTTCCTTGACGTCTGTCTGCTGAAGCTGTCTGCGGCCTCGTTCCTTGACGTCTGTCTGCTGACCCTCTAATATGGAAGGGGGTAGGGGTGAGGGGTGCGCTGTTTGGGGTTAGGGGTGCACTCGTAGGGAAAGGGGAGGGACAGAGAGGGGGAGATAGACAGACACAGACAGGCAGACTACGGGAGCTCAGGTATAATGGGTGTTCATCTGTCAGTCACCTGTCACGTCTCATCTGTCAGTTCTCCCGTCAGCCACCTGTTACGTCTCAGCTGTCAGTTCTCCCGTCAGCCACCTGTCAGGTCTCAGCTGTCAGTTCTCCCGTCAGCCACCTGTCACGTCTCAGCTGTCAGTTCTCGTTCAACCACCTGTTACGTCTCAGCTGTCAGTTCTCCCCTGTCAGCCACCTGTTACGTCTCAACTGTCAGTTCTCCCCTGTCACGTCTCAACTATCAGTTCTCACCCGTCAGCCACCTGTCACGTCTCAGCTGTCAGTTCTCCCCTGTCAGCCACCTGTCACGTCTCAACTGTCAGTTCTCCCTTGTCACGTCTCAACTGTCAGTTCTCACCCGTCAACCACCTGCCACGCCTTAGCTGTCAGTTGTCTCCTGTCAGCCACCTGTCACGCCTCAACTGTCAGTTCTTCCCCGTCAGCCACCTGTCACGTCTCAGCTGTCAGTTCTCCCCTTTCAGCCACCTGCCACGCCTCAGCTGTCAGTTGTCCCCTATCAGCCACCTGTCACGTCTCAACTGTCAGTTCTCACCCGTCAGCCACCTGTCACGTCTCAGCTGTCAGTTCTCCCTTGTCAGCCACCTGCCACGCCTCAGCTGTCAGTTGTCTCCTGTCAGCCACCTGTCATGTCTCAACTGTCAGTTCTCCCTTGTCAGCCACCTGCCACGCCTCAGCTGTCAGTTGTCTCCTGTCAGCCACCTGTCACGTCTCAGCTGTCAGTTCTCCCCTGTCAGCCACCTGTCACGTCTCAACTGTCAGTTGTCTCCTGTCAGCCACCTGTCACGTCTCAGCTGTCAGTTCTCCCTTGTCAGCCACCTGCGACGCCTCAGCTGTCAGTTGTCTCCTGTCAGCCACCTGTCATGTCTCAACTGTCAGTTTTCCCTTGTCAGCCACCTGCCACGCCTCAGCTGTCAGTTGTCTCCTGTCAGCCACCTGTCACGTCTCAACTGTCAGTTCTCCCCTGTCAGCTACCTGTCACGTCTCAGCTGTCAGTTCTCCCCTGTCAGCCACCTGTCACGCCTCAACTGTCAGTTCTCCCCCGTCAGCCACCTGTCACGTCTCAACTGTCAGTTCTTCCTTGTCAGCCACCTGTCACGTCTCAGCTGTCAGTTTTCCTCTGTCA
Source organism: Cherax destructor (assembly GCA_009830355.1). Taxonomy (NCBI): domain Eukaryota; kingdom Metazoa; phylum Arthropoda; class Malacostraca; order Decapoda; family Parastacidae; genus Cherax; species Cherax destructor. The sequence goes on from WNWK01002789.1 coordinate 144,068, forward strand.
GCCACCTGTCACGTCTCAGCTGTCAGCCACCTGTCACGTCTCAGCTGTCAGTTCTCCCCTGTCAGCCACTTGTCACGTCTCAGTTGTCAGTTTTCCCCTGTCAGCCACCTGTCACGTCTCAGCTGTCAGTTCTCCCCTGTCAGCCACCTGTCACGTCTCAGTTGTCAGTTTTCCCCTGTCAGCCACCTGTCACGTCTCAGTTGTCAGTTTTCCCCTGTCAGCCACCTGTCACGTCTCAGCTGTCAGTCTTCACCCGTCATTCACCTGTCATACCGAGTGAAACGCTGACAGTTACGGGTTATTAAAACGGGGGGAAAAGAAGCTTTAAGCTTAGAGCTTTAACATGACTGTAAAGCTCTAAAGCTTCCCAGTAAAAGCTGGTCCTTCATATTGTGTGTGTTCACCACATGTCGCACCTCTAGCAGCCACCATCTGTTTGGCACCACCTGTCACACCATATAGCAGCAACCAACTGTTTGGCACGACCTGTCACACCATCTAGCAGCTACCACCTGTTAGGAGCCACCTGTCACACCATCTAGCAGCAACCACCTGTTTGGCACATGTCATACTATCTAGCAGCTACCACCTGTTTGGCACATGTCATACCACATGTTTGGCACATGTCACACCCTCGAGCAGCAGCCACCTGTTTGGCAGCACCTGTCACAAATTTTTACACACCTGTTACACACCACCTGTCAGGCACTTGAGCGGGTGCCATGGTGGCCCTCTCTCTCTCCCTGGCATCCCAGGAGAGTTGTAGCCCAGGAGAGTTTAAACAACTTTCCACTCTTCATCCAGCCTGAGACTAAAGACATTCTTCCTGACATCTCTATGGCTCAGCTGTGTCTTCAGCATTCACCTGCGTCACCTTGATTCTGGTCCTCTTAATTCAGTATATTTTTGATCTGTTATTTATTTTCTTGTGAT
>WNWK01002789.1:150000-194165 GCA_009830355.1 Cherax destructor
TCACACTGAACGTCATGTTATTCTCACTTGTCAACACTGAACGTCATGTTATTCTTCACTTGTCACCACTGAACAGTCATGTTATTCTCACTTGTCACACTGAACAGTCATGTTATTCTTCACTTGTCACCACTGAACAGTCATGTTATTCTCACTTGTCACCACTGAACGTCATGTTATTCTTCACTTGTCACCACTGAACAGTCATGTTATTCTTCACTTGTCACACTGAAGTCATGTTATTCTCACTTGTACCACTGAACGTCATGTTATTCTCACTGTCACACTGAACGTCATGTTATTCTCACTTGTCACACTGAACGTCATGTTATTCTCACTTGTCACACTGAACGTCATGTTATTCTCCACTTGTCAACACTGAACAGTCATGTTATTCTTCACTTGTCACCACTGAACAGTCATGTTATTCTCCACTTGTCAACACTGAACAGTCATGTTATTCTTCACTTGTCACACTGAACAGTCATGTTATTCTTCCTTGTCACACTGAACAGTCATGTTATTCTTCACTTGTCAACACTGAACAGTCATGTTATTCTTCACTTGTCAACACTGAACAGTCATGTTATTCTCACTTGTCACCACTGAACAGTCATGTTATTCTCACTTGTACCACTGAACGTCATGTTATTCTCACTTGTCACCACTGAACATCATGTTATTCTCACTTGTCACACTGAACGTCATGTTATTCTTCACTTGTCACACTGAACGTCATGTTATTTTCACTGTCACCACTGAACGTCATGTTATTCTTCACTTGTCACACTGAACGTCATGTTATTCTCTCACTTGTCACCACTGAACAGTCATGTTATTCTTCACTTGTCACCACTGAAGTCATGTTATTCTCACTTGTACACTGAACGTCATGTTATTCTTCACTTGTAACACTGAACTGTCATGTTATTCTTCACTTGTCACACTGAACTTCATGTTATTCTCACTTGTCACCACTGAACGTCATGTTTTCTCACTTGTCACACTGAACGTCATGTTATTCTCTACTTGTCCACCATGAACAGTCATGTTATTCTTCACTTGTCACCACTGAACGTCATGTTATTCTTCACTTGTCACCACTGAACGTCATGTTATTCTCCACTTGTCACCACTGAACGTCATGTTATTCTCACTTGTCACCACTGAACAGTCATGTTATTCTTCACTTGTCACCACTGAACAGTCATGTTATTCTCACTTGTCACCACTGAACGTCATGTTATTCTCTCACTTGTCACCACTGAACGTCATGTTATTCTTCACTTGTCACCACTGAACAGTCATGTTATTCTTCACTTGTCACACTGAACGTCATGTTATTCTCACTTGTCACCACTGAACGTCATGTTATTCTTCACTTGTCACACTGAACGTCATGTTATTCTTCACTTGTCACCACTGAACAGTCATGTTATTCTTCACTTGTCACCACTGAACAGTCATGTTATTCTCACTTGTCAACACTGAACAGTCTGTTATTCTTCACTTGTCACACTGAACAGTCATGTTATCTCATTACCACTGAGTCATGTTATCTCCTACTGAACAGTCATGTTATTCTCCACTTGTCACACTGAACGTCATTTATTCTTCACTTGTCACTACTGAACAGTCATGTTTTCATTTACACTGAATCATGTTATCTCACTCACCCTGAACAGTCATGTTATTCTCCACTTGTCACACTGAACGTCATGTTATTCTCCACTTGTCACCACTGAACAGTCATGTTATTTCACTTGTCACACTGAACGTCATGTTATTCTCCACTTGTCACACTGAACAGTCATGTTATTCTCACTTGTCACCACTGAACGTCATGTTATTCTCACTTGTACACTGAACAGTCTGTTATCTTCACTTGTCACCACTGAAAGTCATGTTATTCTCACTTGTTACCACTGAACGTCATGTTATTTTCACTTGTCACCACTTGAACGTCATGTTATTTTCATTGTCACCACTGAACGTCATGTTATTCTCACTTGTACCACTGAACGTCATGTATTTTCACTTGTACCACTTGAATGCATGTTATTCTTCACTTGTTACACTGAACGTCATGTTATTTCACTTGTCACTACTGAACGTCATGTTATTTCTCACTTGTCACTACTGAAGTCATGTTATTCTTCACTTGTCACACTGAACGTCATGTTATTTTCACTTGTCACACTGAACGTCATGTTATTCTTCACTTGTCACCACTGAACGTCATGTTATTCTTCACTTGTCACCACTGAACGTCATGTTATTCTCACTTGTCACACTGAACGTCATGTTATTCTTCACTTGTCACCTACTGAACGTCATGTTATTTACTTGTCACCACTAAGTCATGTTATTTCTACTTGTACCACTGAAGTCATGTTATTCTCACTGTCACACTGAATCATTATTCTCATGTATGAAGCATGTTATTCTTCACTTGTCACCACTGAACAGTCATGTTATTCTTCACTTGTCACCACTGAACGTCATGTTATTCTTCACTTGTCACCACTGAACGTCATGTTATTCTTCACTTGTCACCACTGAACGTCATGTTATTCTTCACTTGTCACCACTGAACGTCATGTTAGTCTCCACTACAACACTGAACGTCATGTTAGTCTCCACTACAACACTGAACGTCATGTTAGTCTCCACTACAACACTGAACGTCATGTTAGTCTCCACTACAACACTGAACATCATGTTAGTCTCCACTACAACACTGAACGTCATGTTAGTCTCCACTACAACACTGAACGTCATGTTAGTCTCCACTACAACACTGAACATCATGTTAGTCTCCACTACAACACTGAACATCATGTTAGTCTCCACTACAACACTGAACGTCATGTTAGTCTCCACTACAACACTGAACATCATGTTAGTCTCCACTACAACACTGAACGTCATATTAGTCTCCACTACAACACTGAACGTCATGTTAGTCTCCACTACAACACTGAACATCATGTTAGTCTCCACTACAACACTGAACGTCATGTTAGTCTCCACTACAACACTGAACATCATGTTAGTCTCCACTACAACACTGAACGTCATGTTAGTCTCCACTACAACACTTTGTTTACATCTTACAATGTTTTAGCCAAGTGAGTTTCATGTTTATTTTGGCGTCATCCGTAAATTATGATACGTAACTGTGTCTATTCTCTTTTCTTTCCTTCATCCCCTTTTTCGTTACCTTATGTCTTTTCTCCATCACTCCCTCTCTGTCTATTATCTCTTTCATCCTTCATTATATTTTTATTTATTCTTCTTTTTTTACTTTTTTATCTTCATCTCTTTTCTCTTATCTATCTTTCTCTCTCTATCATCCTTTCTTCTCTTTCATCTCCTGGTATCCTCTGCTATTACTGGTTTCTCTACATGGTTTCTGCCTGGCACTATGATCCACTGGACACTCCTGGTGTTCCTGGTACACATGGTGTTCCTGGCACACCTTGTGTTCCTGGCACACCTGGTGTTCCTGGCACACCTGGTGTTCCTGGTACACCTGGTGTTCCTGGTACACCTGGTGTTCCTGGTACACCTGGTGTTCCTGGTACACCTGGTGTTCCTGGTACACCTGGTGTTCCTGGTACACATGGTGTTCCTGGTACACCTGGTGTTCCTGATACACCTGGTGTTCCTGGCACACCTAGTGTTCCTGGTATACCTGGTGTTCCTGGCACACCTAGTGTTCCTGGTATACCTGGTGTTCCTGGTACACCTAGTGTTCCTGGTACATCTAGTGTTCCTGGTACACCTGGTGTTCCTGGCACACCTAGTGTTCCTGGTATACCTGGTGTTCCTGGTACACCTAGTGTTCCTTTTACACCTAGTGTTCCTGGTACACCTGGTGTTCCTGGTACACCTGGTGTTCCTGGTACACCTAGTGTTCCTGGTACACCTAGTGTTCCTGGTACACCTAGTGTTCCTGGTACACCTAGTGTTCCTGGTACACCTAGTGTTCCTGGTACACCTAGTGTTCCTGGTCACCTAGTGTTCCTGGTCACCTAGTGTTCCTGGTACACCTATGTTCCTGGTACCTGTGTTCCTGGTACCTAGTGTTCCTGGTACACCTAGTGTTCCTGGTACACCTGTGTTCCTGGTACACCTAGTGTTCCTGGTACACCTAGTGTTCCTGGTACACCTAGTGTTCCTGGTACACCTAGTGTTCCTGGTACACCTAGTGTTCCTGGTACACCTAGTGTTCCTGGTACACCTAGTGTTCCTGGTACACCTAGTGTTCCTGGTACACCTGGTGTTCCTGGTACACCTAGTGTTCCTGGTACACCTAGTGTTCCTGGTACACCTAGTGTTCCTGGTACACCTAGTGTTCCTGGTACACTAGTGTTCCTGGTACACCTAGTGTTCCTGGTCTAGTGTCTACCTAGTGTTCCTGGTACACCTAGTGTTCCTGGTACACCTAGTGTTCCTGGTACCTAGTGTTCCTGGTACACCTAGTGTTCCTGGTACACCTAGTGTTCCTGGTACACCTAGTGTTCCTGGTACACCTAGTGTTCCTGGTACACCTAGTGTTCCTGGTACACCTAGTGTTCCTGGTACACCTAGTGTTCCTGGTACACCTAGTGTTCCTGGTACACCTAGTGTTCCTGGTACACCTAGTGTTCCTGGTACACCTAGTGTTCCTGGTACCTAGTGTTCCTGGTACCTAGTGTTCCTGGTACACCTAGTGTTCCTGGTACCTGGTGTTCCTGGTACACCTAGTGTTCCTGGTACACCTAGTGTTCCTGGTACCTAGTGTTCCTGGTACACCTAGTGTTCCTGGTACACCTAGTGTCTGTACCTAGTGTTCGTACACCTGTGTTCTGGTACTGTGTTCCTGGTTCACCTAGTGTTCCTGGTACACCTAGTGTTCCTGGTACAACTAGTGTTCCTGGTACACCTAGTGTTCCTGGTACACCTGGTTGGTGTTCCTGGTTCACCTAGTGTTCCTGGTACACCTAGTGTTCCTGGTACAAGTAGTGTTCCTGGTACAACTAGTGTTCCTGGTTCACCTAGTGTTCCTGGTACACCTGGTGTTCCTGGTTCCCTCTTTGTACATGGTATTTCTCTCTTCCCTGAGTCGCTTCTTACCCGACTGACTTTACTCTTGATAAAGCTAATCAACTCTATGTTCACACACACACACACACACACACACACACACACACACACACACACACACACATATATATATATATATATATATATATTTATATATATGTCGTGCCGAATAGGTAAAACTAGTCAATTAGGAAGAACTCATTTAAAATTAAGTCCTTTCTAAAATTTTCTCTTATACTTTTAAAGATATATTTTTTTCATTTATGTTAATGTAAAAAATAATAATTTTGTACCAAAAAATCCTTAGATAACTTACCTAACCTTATTATAACAAGCGCGATTTAATTTAGCCTATTTCAACTAAATATTTTTTAGATAAGATTACAATAATTTAGCTTGTGCTTTCTATAGCTTATTTGTGGTTTCTATAGCTTTCTTTAGCTTTCTCTCGCTTTCTTCCACGTTCTCTTCTTTCTACAGTGAAAGTTACTGTATATCCTGGTACCGTATATACCTCTCCAGAGGTACACACACACATGTAGTGGAGGCAGGATCCATACGTAGCTTTAAGAAGAGGTATGCTAAAGCTCTTGAAGCAGGGAGAGAGTGGATCTAGTAGCGACTAGTAAAGAGGCGGGCCAGGAGCTGTGACTCGATCCCTGCAACAGCAGATAGGTGAGTACACACACACACAACACATATTCCAAACAAGTGGGCAGACAAGGTTCATTAAGTATAGAAGCAGGATGTAGGAGGTAACAAGTGTCAGAGAGTGAGAGAGTGAGAGAGTGAGAGAGTGAGAGAGTGAGAGAGTGAGAGAGTGAGAGATGCAGCCTCGTATCATCTCAGTTCTTCACCTTCTTCCCTCCCTTTGACTTTCTTCTTGGCATTTAACCTTTCATGCTTCCCCTTCCCCTCCTCCCTCCCCTCCCCTCCCTTCCCCTCCTCCTCCTTCCCCCCACTCTCTACAATCACTACAGTAATCACCACTACAAAAATTACTACTACTACAACAACAGTCACCACTACCACAACTGTGTACAGTCATCACTACAATAGTTGTCAAAATAAAGTCACCACAACAGTCACCACAGCAGTCACCACAGCAGTCACCACAACAGTCACTACAGCAGTCATCACAACAGTCACCACAGCAGTCATCACAACAGTCACCACAAGTCACCACAACAGTCACCACACGTCACCACAACAGTCACTACAGCAGTCATCACAACAGTCACCACAGCAGTCATCACAACAGTCACCACAAGTCACCACAACAGTCACCACACGTCACCACAACAGTCACCACACGTCACCACAGCAGTCACCACAACAGTCACAACAGCAGTCACCACAACAATCACAACAGCAGTCACCACAACAGTCACTACAGCAGTCATCACAACAGTCACCACAGCAGTCATCACAACAGTCACCACAAGTCACCACAACAGTCACCACACGTCACCACAACAGTCACCACAACAGTCACCACAACAGTTACCACAGCAGTCATCACAACAGTCACCACAGCAGTCATCACCACAGTCACCACAAGTCACCACAACAGTCACCACAACTACAATCACAACAACCACAAGAACTACCACAGCCACAATCACCACAACCACAGCACTCACAACAATCACCTCTACCACAACAACCATTACTTCCACAACCACCACTGCCACCACACTCACCACAATCGCCACTACCGCAGTTACCACTACAACAATCTCCACTACCGCAGTTACCACTACAAGAATCGCCACTACCACAGTTACCACTACAACAATCGCCACTACCACAGTTATCACTACAACAATCGCCACTACCGCAGTTACCACTACAACAATCGCCACTACCACAGTTACCACTACAACAATCGCCACTACCACAGTTACCACTACAACAATCGCCACTACCACAGTTACCACTACAACAATCTCCACTACCACAGTTACCACTACAACAATCGCCACTACCACAGTTACCACTACAACAATCGCCACTACCACAGTTACCACTACAACAATCTCCACTACCACAGTTACCACTACAACAATCTCCACTACCACAGTTACCACTACAACAATCGCCACTACCAGTTATCACTACAACAATCGCCACTACCACAGTTATCACTACAACAATCGCCACTACAGCTTACACAAGTATACCACATTACAAACAATCGCCACTACCACAGTTATCACTACAACAATCGCCACTACACAGTTATCACTACAACAATCGCCACTACCACAGTTATCACTACAACAATCGCAACTACCACAGTTATCACTACAACAATCGCTACTACCACAGTTATCACTACAACAATCGCCACTACCAGTTATCACTACAACAATCGCTACTACACAGTTATCACTACAACAATCGCCACTACCAGTTATCACTACAACAATCGCTACTAACCAGTTATCACTACAACAATCGCCACTACCACAGTTATCACTACAACAATCGCACTACTACAGTTATCACTACAACAATCGCCACTACCACAGTTACACTACAACAATCGCACTACCACAGTTACACTACAACAATCGCCACTACCACAGTTACCACTACAACAATCTCCCACTACCACAGTTACCACTACAACAATCGCCACTACCACAGTTACCACTACAACAATCTCCACTACCACAGTTACCACTACAACAATCTCCACTACCACAGTTACCACTACAACAATCGCCACTACCACAGTTACCACTACAACAATCTCCACTACCACAGTTACCACTACAACAATCTCCACTACCACAGTTACCACTACAACAATCGCCACTACCAGTTATCACTACAACAATCGCCACTACCACAGTTATCACTACAACAATCGCCACTACCACAGTTATCACTACAACAATCGCCACTACCACAGTTATCACTACAACAATCGCCACTACCAGTTATCACTACAACAATCGCCACTACCACAGTTATCACTACAACAATCGCAACTACCACAGTTATCACTACAACAATCGCTACTACCACAGTTATCACTACAACAATCGCTACTACCACAGTTATCACTACAACAATCGCCACTACCACAGTTATCACTACAACAATCGCCACTACCAGTTATCACTACAACAATCGCTACTAACACAGTTATCACTACAACAATCGCCACTACCACAGTTATCACTACAACAATCGCCACTACCAGTTATCACTACAACAATCGCCACTACCACAGTTATCACTACAACAATCGCACTACCACAGTTATCACTACAACAATCGCTACTACCACAGTTATCACTACAACAATCGCTACTACCACAGTTATCACTCAACAATCGCTACTACCACAGTTATCACTACAACAATCGCTACTACCACAGTTATCACTACAACAATCGCTACTACCACAGTTATCACTACAACAATCGCTACTACCACAGTTATCACTACAACAATCGCAACTACCACAGTTATCACTACAACAATCGCTACTACCACAGTTATCACTACAACAATCGCTACTACCACAGTTATCACTACAACAATCGCTACTACCACAGTTATCACTACAACAATCGCCACTACCACAGTTACCACTACAACAATCGCCACTACCACAGTTACCACTACAACAGCTGTCACTACCACATTTACGACCACAACAATTACCACCACTAAAACAGTCTCCCCTACTACAATTATCTACTTATGTAATACCACCTCCACTGCCCCCTCCCTCCTCCCCCCTGCACATCCTCTCCCCCAGCACCTCCCCATTCCCCTGCATCTCCCCCTCCCTCTCCTTGACATATTAGGTACCTGAGGGAAACAATCATTGCGGCACCTGATTAACCTCGCCTAATTAGTGACCTTGTGTAACTCTGGATATTATCCAGAGCCTTGGGTATTATCCAGAGCCTTGGATATTATCCAGAGCCTTGAATATTATCCAAAGCCTTGGATATTATCCAGAGCCTTGGGTATTATTATCCAGAGCCTTAGGTATTATCCAAAGCCTTGGATATTATCCAGAGCCTTGGATATTATCCAGAGCTTTGGTATATCAGAGCTCTTGGATATTATCCAGATCCTTGGGTATTATCCAGAGCCTTGGATATTATCCAGAGCCTTGGATATTATCCAGAGCCTTGGGCATTATCCAGAGCCTTGGATATTATCCACAGCTTTGGGTATTATCCAGAGCCTTGGATATTATCCAGAGCCTTGGATATTATCCAGAGGCTTGGGTATTATCCAGAGCCTTGTGTATTATCCAGAACCTTGGATATTATCCAGAGCCTTGGATATTATCCAGAGCCTTGGATATTATCCAGAGCCTTGGGTATTATCCAGAACCTTGGATATTATCCAGAGCCTTGGGTATTATCTAGAGCCTTGGCTATTATCCAGAGCCTTGGGTATTATCCAGAGCCTTGGATAATATCCAGAGCCTTGGATATTATCCAGAGCCTTGGGCATTATCCAGAGCCTTGGGCATTATCCAGAGACTTGGATATTATCCAGAGCCTTGGGTATTATCCAGAGTCTTGGATATTATCTAGAGCCTTGGATATTATCTAGAGCCTTGGGTATTATCCAAAGCCTTGGATATTATCCAGAGCCTTGGGTATTATCCAGAGCCTTGGGTATTAACCAGAGCCTTGGATATTATCCAGAGCCTTTGGTATTATCCAGAGCCTAGGATATTGCCCAGCCTTGGGTATTATCCAGAGCCTTTAATATTATCCAGAGCCTTGGATATTATCCACAGCCTTGGATATTATCCACAGCCTTGGGTATTATCCACAGCCTTGGATATTATCCACAGCCTTTGATATTATCCAGAGCCTTGGATATTATCCTGAAAGCCCTGGATATTATCCAGAGCCTTGGATATTATCCAGAGCCTTGGATATTATCCAGAGCCTTGGATATTATCCAGAGCCTTGGGTATTATCCAGAGCCTTGGATATTATCCAGAGCCTTTGGTATTATCCAGAGCCTTGGGTATTATTCAGAGCCTTGGGTATTATCCAGAGCCTTGGATATTATTCAGAGCCTTCAGTATTATCCAGATCCTTGGGTATTATCCAGAGCCTTGGATATTATCCAGATCCTTGGGTATTATCCAGAGCCTTGGATATTATCCTGAAAGCCGTGGATATTATCTAGAGCCTTGGATATTATCCAGAGCCTTGGATATTATCCAGAGCCTTGGATATTATCCAGAGCCTTGGATATTATCCAGAGCCTTGGATATTATCCTGAGAGCCCTGGATATTATCCAGAGCCTTGGATATTATCCTGAGAGCCCTGGATATTATCCAGAGCCTTGGATATTATCCTGAGAGCTCTGGATATTATCCAGAGCCTTGGATATTATCCTGAGAGCCCTGGATATTATCCTGAGAGCCCTGGATATTATCCAGAGCCTTGGATATTATCCTGAGAGCCCTGGATATTATCCTGCCTGTGGTACCTGTCTAGATAGCTAAGTATTCAGAGCCAATCCTGGGAGTGTCTGTGTCCATGTTTGCTGCCTTCCTTCCTTGCGTGCTGTCTTTCTTTCTTCCTTGCTGCCTTCCTTCCTTCCTTGCTGCCTTCCTTCATTCCTTCCTTCCTTGCTGCCTTCCTTCCTTCCTTGCTGCATTCCTTCCTTGCTTCCTTCCTTCCTTCCTTCCTTCCTTCCTTGCTGCCTTCCTTCCTTCCTTGCTGCATTCCTCCCTTGCTGTCTTTTTTCTTTACTGTCTTCCTTCCTTGCTGCTTTCTTTTCTTGCTGCCTTCCTTTCTTCCTGCCTTCTTTGCTGCATTCTTTCCTTCCTTGCTGCCTTCTTTTCTTACTGCCTTCCTTGCTGCCTTCTTTTCTTACTGCCTTCCTTGCTGCCTTCTTTTCTTACTGCCTTCCTTGCTGCCTTCCTTGGTCCCTTGCGTCCTTATTTATTTCTTAGCTGCCTTCTTCCTTGTTTCACCTTCATCCTGGTACAACAGAGATGCAGTCTCAAGAAGAAAGAAGGAGGAGGAGGACTCTTTCTCTCTCCTCATATACTGTGTCTCCTCCTCCACTGTGGGTCCTGCCTGGCTTCCACTGACTGTGGGTCCTGCCTGGCTTCCACTGACTGTGGGTCCTGCCTGGCTTCCACTGACTGTGGGTATTGACTGTGGGTCCTGCCTGGCTTCCACTGACTGTGGGTCCTGCCTGGCTTCCACTGACTGTGGGTCCTGCCTGGCTTCCACTGACTGTGGGTCCTGCCTGGCTTCCACTGACTGTGGGTCCTGCCTGGCTTCCACTGACTGTGGGTCCTGCCTGGCTTCCACTGACTGTGGGTCCTGCCTGGCTTCCACTGACTGTGGGTCCTGCCTGGCTTCCACTGACTGTGGGTCCTGCCTGGCTTCCACTGACTGTGGGTCCTGCCTGGCTTCCACTGACTGTGGGTCCTGCCTGGCTTCCACTGACTGTGGGTCCTGCCTGGCTTCCACTGACTGTGGGTCCTGCCTGGCTTCCACTGACTGTGGGTCCTGCCTGGCTTCCACTGACTGTGGGTCCTGCCTGGCTTCCACTGACTGTGTGTCCTGCCTGGCTTCCACTGACTGTGGGTCCTGCCTGGCATCCACTGACTGTGGGTCCTGCCTGGCTTCCACTGACTGTGGGTCCTGCCTGGCTTCCACTGACTGTGGGTATTGACTGTGGGTCCTGCCTGGCTTCCACTGACTGTGGGTATTGACTGTGGGTCTCCTGCCTGGCTTCCACTGACTGTGGGTCCTGCCTGGCTTCCACTGACTGTGGGTATTGACTGTGGGTCCTGCCTGGCTTCCGCTGACTGTGGGTCCTGCCTGGCTTCCACTGACTGTGGGTATTGACTGTGGGTCCTGCCTGGCTTCCACTGACTGTGGGTCCTGCCTGGCTTCCACTGACTGTGGGTATTGACTGTGGGTCCTGCCTGGCTTCCACTGACTGTGGGTATGACTGTGGGTCCTGCCTGGCTTCCACTGACTGTGGGTATTGACTGTGGGTCTCCTGCCTGGCTTCCACTGACTGTGGGTCCTGCCTGGCTTCCACTGACTGTGGGTATTGACTGTGGGTCCTGCCTGGCTTCCACTGACTGTGGGTATTGACTGTGGGTCCTGCCTGGCTTCCACTGACTGTGGGTCCTGCCTGGCTTCCACTGACTGTGGGTATTGACTGTGGGTCCTGCCTGGCTTCCACTGACTGTGGGTCCTGCCTGGCTTCCACTGACTGTGGGTATTGACTGTGGGTCCTGCCTGGCTTCCACTGACTGTGGGTCCTGCCTGGCTTCCACTGACTGTGGGTATTGACTGTGGGTCCTGCCTGGCTTCCACTGACTGTGGGTCCTGCCTGGCTTCCACTGACTGTGGGTCCTGCCTGGCTTCCACTGACTGTGGGTATTGACTGTGGGTCCTGCCTGGCTTCCACTGACTGTGGGTATTGACTGTGGGTCTCCTGCCTGGCTTCCACTGACTGTGGGTCCTGCCTGGCTTCCACTGACTGTGGGTATTGACTGTGGGTCCTGCCTGGCTTCCACTGACTGGGTCCTGCCTGGCTTCCACTGACTGTGGGTATTGACTGTGGGTCCTGCCTGGTTTCCACTGACTGTGGGTATTGACTGTGGGTCCTGCCTGGCTTCCACTGACTGTGGGTATTGACTGTGGGTTCTGCCTGGCTTCCACTGACTGTGGGTATTGACTGTGGGTCCTGCCTGGCTTCCACTGACTGTGGGTATTGACTGTGGGTCCTGCCTGGCTTCCACTGACTGTGGGTATTGACTGTGGGTCCTGCCTGGCTTCCACTGACTGTGGGTATTGACTGTGGGTCCTGCCTGGCTTCCACTGACTGTGGGTATTGACTGTGGGTCCTGTTTGGCTTCCACTGACTGTGGGTATTGACTGTGGGTCCTGCCTGGCTTCCACTGACTGTGGGTATTGACTGTGGGTCCTGCCTGGCTTCCACTGACTGTGGGTATTGACTGTGGGTATTGACTGTGGGTCCTGCCTGGCTTTCGCTGACTGTGGGTATCGACTGTGGGTCCTGCCTGGCTTCCGCTGACTGTGGGTATGGAATGTGGGTATTGACTGTGGGTCCTGCCTGGCTTCCACTGACTGTGGGTATTGACTGTGGATCCTGCCTGGCTTCCACTGACTGTGTGTATTGACTGTGGGTCCTGCCTGGCTTCCACTGACTGTGGGTATTGACTGTGGGTCCTGCCTGGCTTCCACTGACTGTGGGTCCTGCCTGGCTTCCACTGACTGTGGGTGTTGACTGTGGGTCCTGCCTGGCTTCCACTGACTGTGGGTCCTGCCTGGCTTCCACTTACTGTGGGTCCTACCTGGCTTCCACTGATTGTGGGTATTGACTGTGGGTCCTGCCTGGCTTCCACTGACTGTGGGTATTGACTGTGGGTCCTGCCTGGCTTCCACTGACTGTGGGTATTTACTGTGGGTCCTGCCTGGCTTCCACTGACTGTGGGTATTGACTGTGGGTCCTGCCTGGCTTCCACTGACTGTGGGTATTGACTGTGGGTCCTGCCTGGCTTCCACTGACTGTGGGTATTGACTGTGGGTCCTGCCTGGCTTCCACTGACTGTGGGTATTGACTGTCTGTCCTGCATGGCTTCCGCTGACTATGGGTATTGACTGTAGGTCTTGCCTGGCTTCCACTGACTGTGGGTATTGACTGTGGGTCCTGCCTGGCTTCCACTGACTGGGTATTGACTGTGGGTCCTGCCTGGCTTCCACTGACTGTGGGTATTGACTGTGGGTCCTGCCTGGCTTCCACTGACTGAGGGTATTGACTGTGGGTCCTGCCTGGCTTCCACTGACTGTGGGTATTGACTGTGGGTCCTGCCTGGCTTCCACTGACTGTGGGTATTGACTGTCTGTCCTGCCTGACATCCGCTGACTGTGGGTATTGACTGTCTGTCCTGCCTGGCTTCCGCTGACTGTGGGTATTGACTGTGGGTCCTGCCTGGCTTCCGCTGACTGTGGGTATTGACTGTGGGTCCTGCCTAGCTTCCGCTGACTGTGGGTATTGACTGTGGGTCCTGCCTGGCTTCCACTGACTGTGGGTATTGACTGTCTGTCCTGCCTGGCCTCCGCTGACTGTGGGTATTGACTGTGGGTCCTGCCTGGCTTCCACTGACTGTGGGTATTGACTGTGGGTCCTGCCTGGCTTCCACTGACTGTGGGTGTTGACTGTGGGTCCTGCCTGGCTTCCACTGACTGTGGGTATTGACTGTGGGTCCTGCCTGGCTTCCACTGACTGTGGGTGTTGACTGTGGGTCCTGCCTGGCTTCCACTGACTGTGGGTCCTGCCTGGCTTCCACTGACTGTGGGTGTTGACTGTGGGTCCTGCCTGGCTTCCACTGACTGTGGGTATTGACTGTGGGTCCTGCCTGGCTTCCACTGACTGTGGGTCCTGCCTGGCTTCCACTGACTGTGGGTGTTGACTGTGGGTCCTGCCTGGCTTCCACTGACTGTGGGTATTGACTGTGGGTCCTGCCTGGCTTCCACTGTTACGCTGGACTTTTGCTTGCACAGTGCTGCTGCTTCTTGCTTAAGTAACTGCAAGTATAAGAGAGATGTTGCTCTGTTTATCTTTCTTGCCCAACTCCCCACCTCCCCCTTCCCCTTCCCCTCCCTCCTGTACTCACCTAATTGTACTCACCTAATTGTGGTTGCAGGGGTCGAGACTCAGCTCCTGGCCCCGCCTCTTCGCTGTCTGCTACTGGGTCTCTGCTCTCCCTGCTCCATGAGCTTTATCATACCTTGTCTTAAAACTATGTATGGTTCCTGCCTCCACTATATTTTTCTCTAGTCCATTCCACTTCCTGACTACTCTGTGGCTGAAGAAATGTTTCCTGACATCCCTTTGACTCATCTGAGTCTTCAGCTTCCAGTTGTGTCCCCTTGTTTCTGTGTTCCCTCTCTGAAACAACCTGTCACTATCTACCTTGTCAATTCCCCGCAGTATTTTGTATGTCGTTATCATGTCTCCTCTGACCCTTCTTTCCTCCAGTGTTGTTAGTCCTATTTCCCTCAACCTTTCTTCATAAGACAGACCCTGAGTTGTGGAACTAACCTTGTCGCAAATCTTTGCACTTTCTCTAGTTTCTTGACGTGCTTGACCAGGAGTGGGTTCCAGACTGGTGCTGCATACTCTAGTATGGGCCTGACGTATACGGTATACAGTGTCTTGAACGATTCCTTGTTAAGGTAACGGAACGCTAATCTTAGGTTTGCCAGTCGCCCATATGCTGCCGCGGTTATCTGGTTGATGTGTGCTTCCGGAGACGTGCTTGGTGTTATACTCACCCCAAGGTCTTTCTCCTTTGATGAGGTTTGTAGCCTTTGTCCACCTAGCCTGTACTCTGTCAGCGGTCTTCTTTGCCCTTCTCCGATCTTCATGACTTTGCATTTGGTGGGGTTAAATTCGAGAAGCCAGTTGCTAGACCAGATGTCAAGCTTGTCCAGGTCACTTTGAAGTCCTGCTTGGTCTTCATCCGATGTGATTCTCCTCATTAATTTCACATCATCTGCGAAAAGAGACACTTCTGAGTCTATCCCATCCGTCATGTCATTCACATATAGCAAGATTAGCACTGGTCCTAGGACTGACCCTGCGGTACACCGCTCGTCACAGGCGCCCACTGTGATACCTCATCACGCACCATGACCCGTTGTTGCCTCCCTGTGAGGTATTCCTGGTCCATTCCAGTGCCCTTCCTGTTATACACGCTTGGTCTTCCATCTTTTTACTAATCTCATGTGAGGAACTGTGTCAAAGGCCTTCCTGCAGTCCAAGAAAATGCAGTCAACCCACCCTTCTCTCTCTTGCCTTACCTCTGTTACTTTATCATAGAACTCCAGGAGGTTTGTTACACAGGATTTGCCTTCCTGAAACCGTGCTGTCTGGCGTTGATTAACCTGTTCTGCTCCAGATGCTCCACCATTCTTTTTCTGATGATTTTCTCCAAGACTTTGCACACTATACACGTAAGTGACACCGGTCTGTAGTTTAGTGCCTCTTTTATGTCTCCTTTTTTAAAGATGGGGACTACGTTGGCCTTTTCCATATCTCAGGTAGCTGCCCAGTTTCAAGGGATGTGTTGAAAATTTTGGTAAGTGGCACACTCAGAACCTCAGCTCCTTCCCGAAGGACCCATGGCGAGATATTGTCCGGACCCATTGCCTTTGAGGTATCAAGGTCACTGAGTAACTGCTTCACCTCCCCTCAGATGTGTGTATTCCCTCAGCACTCGATACATCCCTTGTTGGTGATGCACCCGTCCTGTCTACCCAACTGCCTCCCTTCCTCCACTGTGAATACTTCCTAAACCTCGAGTTGAGCTCCTCACTACCTCTTGATCATTACTTGTGAGTTCCCCATCTTCCCTCCTCAGCCTTATCACCTGATCCTTTACTGTTGTCTTCCTTCTGATGTGGCTGTACATCAGTTTCGGGTCAGACTTGACTTTCGATGCTATGTCGTTTTCGTACTGTTTCTGGGCCTCCTCCGTACCTGTGCATACTCGTTTCTAGCTCTTCGACTAATCTCCTTGTTTGCTTGGGTTCTTTGCCTTCTGTACCTTCTCCATTCTCTGGCACTCTGAGTCTTTGCCTCCCTACATCTTTGGGTAAACCAGGGGCTCTTTCTTGTCTTCCCATTTATTCTCTTTCCTTTGGGTATAAACCGTTCCTCTGCCTCCTTGCACTTTGTCGCTACGTATTCCATCATTTCATTTACTGACTGTCCTTCCATTTCCCTTTCCCACAGAATCTCCTGCAGGAAATTCCTCATACCTGTGTAGTTCCCTCTTTTATAGTCTGGTATGTCTCTTTCAGCACCATTTTCCCTCTCCACCTGTAGCTCTACTATGTACTCAAAGCTCAGCACCATATGGTCGCTGGCTCCCAGGGGGCTCTCGTGTGTTATGTCCTCGATATCTGAGCTATTCAGGGTGAATACAAGGTCCAGCCTTGCTGGTTCGTCCTCTCCTCTATCTCTGGTCGTGTCCCTGACATGTTGGTGCATCAGGTTTTCCAGTACCACGTCCATCATCTTGGCTCTCCAAGTTTCTGGACCCCACGTGGTTCTTGGTTCTCCCAGTCGATCTCTTTGTGGTTGAAATCGCCCATGACCAGTAACTTCGCTCTGCTCATGTGCGCTTTCTTGCCACCTCCGCCAAGGTGTCCACCATTGCTCTGTTGTTCTCGTCATATTCCTCTCCTGGCCTCCTGCAGTTTTGTGGTGGGTTGTACATCACTGCAATGACTATCTTGTGCTCCCCAGACTGGATGGTACCTACTATAAAGTCCCTTTCTCTACACACCTCCATTCCTGCCATTTCCTCAAATCTCCAATGATTCCTTACGAGCAGTGCGACCCCTCCTCCCCCCCTGCTCCTTCTATCTTTCCTCAGGATCTGATATCCTTGTGGGAAGATTGCATCTGATGTGCCTCATTTAGTTTAGTTTCTGTGACTGCTATGATGTCTGGGGACATTTCTCCTATTCTTTCATTCCACTCTTCATACTTATTCGTGATTCCATCTGCATTTGTGTACCAAACCTTCAGCCTCGTTTCCAATACTGTGGCCCTAGGGGATCTTGGCTGGATGGGGGTGTTTGCAGGGTTCCCATGGAGGGTTGTTGCATGGGTGGGGGGTTGTATGGTTGGGGTGTGGTCTGATTGGGTGGGGTTTGTGCTGGGGTGGGGTAGTGGTGATGATGGGTTTAGGGTTGCTGGGGTGGGGACAGGGGACATGATGTGTGTGTGCGATGTTAAACTATATGGTTGCCGTTGGGTTGCTGTGGTTTGAGGCCCTCCGTGAGTGCTTCCGGTGGGTGTGGTTGTCCTTCTGCTTGGGCCTGGTGCCCCTGTACCTCGCTGTCTCCATCTCTCTCTCCTCCTTCGCTTTCTTATCCTCTCCTTTTGGGCCTCCTTTCTTCCTGTGTTCTGTCCCGATCTAGGTATACATCGTGGTACTCCTGGCTCGCCCTCAGCCGTGCTTTCTCTTGTAGGATCATGGTACGGGCTGATTCTGCATTGAAGATTACTTTGAGGGTCGATTTCTTCCCCTTGTGTACCACCCGATTCTCCGAAAATTTGTCACCTGGGACGTGTCTCCCCTGTTGCTAGCATAATACCTATAATCCTTTCCTTCTCCTCCTGTTTCCTTCTGTCATGGGTGACCCTTCGACTTCCTTAAGGCCGTAGATAAAGATGGACTTCTCCCTTTCCTCCTCCCACTGTGTCTCCCTTTGCCTCATCAGAGATGCATTAGCATCTTCCGGTTCTGTCATGGTTGTAGCCCCTGTGTTCCTCTGTGTGTCTGGCCTACTCATTTGCCCAAGTCCACTGCTGTATATTGTTGGGGCCTCTGCGTTTAGTGCACCTGCGGCTTTGACTACCCTCTCATGTGTTGTTACTGTGCCCTCATGCTTTGCTTCTGTGGAGCCCTTCTTGTCCCTGGTTGCTTTATCTATATCCCTCTCGTGTGGTGTTAGTATCCTACTCATCTTGTATCGGACCCCATGTGTGTCTGACAGTGCCTGAGCATACAAGAGTTCTTTTTTCTCCGCATTCCCTATGACTGTGTCAGATGCCCCACGTGTGTTTGTCAGTGCCTGTGCATACTGATTTGTGTGTGTGTGTGTGTGTGTGTACGTGTGTACTTACCCATTTATTGTTGCACAGGTCGATTCTCAGCTCCTGGCCCCGCCTCTCATTTTTCTACTTGCTAGATTCACTCCCTCGCATTGTCGTGGGCACTGTCGTACCTGTTCTTAAACTATGTATGGAGTCTGACTCCGCCACTTCCTCCACTTGTTCAATCTTTCTAATTACTTCGAGGCCGAAGAAATACTTCCTGACATCCCTGTGGCTCATCTGCATATTTATCTTCCTGCTGTGCCCTCGAGTACCTGTTTCCCGCCTCTCAACCTATCACTGTGTATCCTATCAATTCCTCTGGGTATTTTGTGTGTTGTTATCGTGTCTCCCCTGCTGCTTCTCTCCTCCAGGGTCGTCAAGTTCAGTTCCTGAGTTCTGGGACTAGTTTTGTTGCATACTTCCACATTTTCTGCAGTTTCTTAATCTGCTTCCCCGAGTGTGGGCTCCACACTGGTGCTGCGTACTCGAAACTGGTCCTGACAGATATTGCTTAAAGTGCTCTAAATTACTCTTTGTTAAGATTCCTGAAGGCTGTTCTTACTTGCCCCAGACGAGTATTGACTGCAGTGTTATGCAGGAGTCGAGTTACAGCTCCTGGTCCCTCTACGCATTCACTGATGTCTGGCCTCGTTGTCTTGTTAAAACAAAAAATAGCTTTCACACATTTTTCGACCTTCAAGGAAGGGCTGGTGAAGGGCTCATGATCCGAGGACTTGGAATTGCTCTCCTCTTCCCGGATTCCAACATGATTACCTCCCCTGGTCCAGGTATCGTATCACCCTTACTGGTTTAGCGCTTGCCCATACCAATTATAATAATCTGTATTTGTTACAGGAAGCTTCAGATCAGCACTGTAATTGCTGTATTTGTTACAGGAAGCTTCAGATCAGCACTGTAATTGCTGTATTTGTTACAGGAAGCTTCAGATCAGCACTGTAATTGCTGTATTTGTTACAGGAAGCTTCAGATCAGCACTGTAATTGCTGTATTTGTTACAGGAAGCTTCAGATTAGCACTGTAATTGCTGTATTTGTTACAGGAAGTTTCAGATCAGCACTGTAATTGCTGTATTTGTTACAGGAAGCTTCAGATCAGCACTGTAATTGCTGTATTTGTTAAAGGAAGCTTCAGATCAGCACTGTGATTGCTGTATTTGTTACAGGAAGCTTCAGATCAGCACTGTAATTGCTGTATTTGTTACAGGAAGATTCAGATCAGCACTAATTCTTGTATGATCTTGTGTATTTCAGGAAGCCTTCAGATCAGCACTAATTCTTGTATCATCTTGTGTATTTCAGGAAGCCTTCAGATCAGCACTAATTCTTGTATGATCTTGTGTATTTCAGGAAGCCTTCAGATCAGCACTAATTCTTGTATGATCTTGTGTATTTCAGGAAGCCTTCAGATCAGCACTAGCACTGAAGAGGATGGTGGGAAGTATGAATGTGTTGCTGAGAACAGCGTAGGCACTGCCTTCAGCAACCTGGTCAGCCTCTACGTCAGGGGTGAGTACTCTGTCTATGTCAGGGGTGAGTACTCTACCTGTCTACCCCATCTACGTCAGGGGTGAGTACTCTCTATATACCCCATCTACGTCAGGAATAAGTACTCTCTACCTATCTACCCCATCTACCATATATATATATATGTCGTGCCTAATAGGGAAAACTGGTCAATTAACAAAAACTCATTTAAAATTAATTCCTTTCTAAAATTTTCTCTTATACTTTTAAAGATATATTTTTTTAATTATGTTAATGTAAAAATTAATAATTTTGTACCAAAAGAACATTAGAAAACTTACCTAACTTATTATAACAAGCACAATTTAATTTAGGCTAATCCAACTAAATATATTTTAGTTAAGTTTACAATAATTTAATAATAAACAAACACAATGAAATATTTTTTTTTTCGTTAGGTTCAGAATTATTTTTTACGAAATTATTGCATACACAAATTTTCGTTTGCCTTATTCGGCAAGAAGAGCGTTGCTGTTTAAGCCAAAACAGCAAGTTTTACCTATTCGGCACCACACAAACACACACACACACATAGCCAGGAGCTTTGATTCGACCCCTGCAACCACAACTAGGTGAGTACACACACACACACACACACACACACAGCCAGGAGGTATGACTCGACCCCTGCAACCACAACTAGGTGAGTACACACACACACATACATAGCCAGAAGCTATGACTCGACCCCTGCAACCACAACTAGGTGAGTACACACACACACACACACACACACACACACACACACACACACACACACACATAGCCAGGAGCTTTGACTTGACCCCTGCAACCACAACTAGGTGAGTACACACACACACACACACATAGCCGGGAGGTATGAATCGACCCCTTCAACCACAACTAGGTGAGTACACACACACACACACATAGCCAGAAGCTATGACTCGACCCCTGCAACCACAACTAGGTGAGTACACACACACACACACACACACACACATAGCCGGGAGGTATGAATCGACCCCTGCAACCACAACTAGGTGAGTACACACACACACACACACATAGCCAGAAGCTATGACTCGACCCCTGCAACCACAACTAGGTGAGTACACACACACACACACACACATAGCCGGGAGGTATGAATCGACCCCTGCAACCACAACTAGGTGAGTACACACACACACACACACACACACACATAGCCAGAAGATATGACTCGACCCCTGCAACCACAACTAGGTGAGTACACACACACACATAGCAACACTGACACACTTGCATATTCATCTCTCTCTCATGTACGCATTAATGAGACATACGTGTATGCACCGGAATGACGTACACACGAATGCAATACCAGTGCGCATGAGCGCGCGTGTACACGATCTGAATGAGGAAGTTGTCTGAGCAGATCCCCTACACAGCTTAAAGTGTGCGTATGATTGGTCCCTAGACAGCAGATATCAGTGAAAGTGTGGCAGGACCGGGAGCTATGGTTCAACACCCTCATACAAACACACACACACACACACACACACACACAGGTACAGAGGGAGGCCCAGAAACAGTACGAAAATGACATAGCATCGAAAGTTAAGTCCGACCCGAAACTGATGTACAGTCACATCAGAAGGAAGACAACAGTGAAGGACCAGGTGATAAGGCTGAGGAGAGAAGATGGGGAACTCACAAGTAACGATCAAGAGGTATGTGAGGAGCTCAACTTGAGGTTTAAGGAAGTATTCACAGTGGAGGAAGGAAGGCAGCTGGGTAGACAGGATGGGGTGCGTCACCAACAAGGGATGTACCAAGTGCTAGAGGGCATACACACAACTGAGGAGGAGGTGAAGCAGTTACTCAGTGACCTCGATACCTCAAAGGCGATGGATCCGGACAATATCTCCCCGTGGGTTCTTCGGGAAGGAGCTGAGGTACTGAGTGTGCCACTTACCATAATATTCAACACATCCCTTGAAAATGGGCAGTTACCTGAGGTATGGAAGAAGGCCAACGTAGTCCCCATCTTTAAAAAAGGAGACAGAAAAGAGGCACTAAACTATAGACCGGTGTCACTTACATGTATAGTGTGCAAAGTCCTGGAGAAAATCATCAGAAAAAGAATGGTGGAGCACCTCGAGCTGAACAGGATAATAAACACCAGACAGCACGGATTCCGGGGAAAGGGAAATCCTGTGTAACAAACCTCCTAGAGTTCTATGATAAAGTAACAGAGGTAAGGCAAGAGAGAGAAGGGTGGGTTGATTGCATTTTCCTGGACTGCAGGAAGGCCTTCGACACAGTTCCTCACATGAGACTAGTAAAGAAGTTAGAAGAACAAGCATGTATAACAGGAAGGGCACTGGAATGGATCAGGGAATACCTCACAGGGAGGCAACAACGGGTCATGGTGCGTAATGAGGTATCACAGTGGGCGCCTGTGACGAGCGGCGTACCGCAGGGGTCAGTCCTAGGACCAGTGTTATTCCTGGTATATGTAAATGACATGACGGATGGGATAGACTCAGAAGTGTCTCTGTTCGCAGATGATGTGAAATTAATGAGGAGAATCACATCGGAAGAGGACCAAGCAGGACTTCAAACAGACCTGGACAAGCTTGACATCTGGTCTAGCAAATGGCTTCTCGAATTCAATCCCACCAAATGCAAAGTCATGAAGATCGGAGAAGGGCAAAGAAGACCGCTGACAGAGTACAGGCTAGGCGGACAAAGGCTACAAACCTCGGCAAAGGAGAAAGACCTTGGGGTGAGAATAACGCCAAGCACGTCTCCGGAGGCACACATCAACCAGATAACTGCGGCAGCATATGGGCGACTGGCAAACCTAAGATTAGCGTTCCGTTACCTTAACAAGGAATCGTTCAAGACACTGTACACCGTGTACGTCGGGCCCATACTAGAATATGCAGCACCAGTCTGGAACCCACACCTGGTCAAGCACGTAAAGAAACTAGAGAAAGTGCAAAGGTTTGCGACAAGGTTAGTTCCACAACTCAGGGGACTGTCCTATGAAGAAAGGTTGAGGGAAATAGGACTAACAACACTGGAGGACAGAAGGGTCAGAGGAGACATGATAACGACATACAAAATACTGCGGGGAATTGACAAGGTAGACAGTGACAGGATGTTCCAGAGAGGGAACACAGAAACAAGGGGACACAACTGGAAGCTGAAGACTCAGATGAGTCAAAGGGATGTTAGGAAGCATTTCTTCAGCCACAGAGTAGTCAGGAAGTGGAATAGTCTAGAGAAAGATATAGTGGAGGCAGGAACCATACACAGTTTTAAGAAGAGGTATGATAAAGCTCATGGAGCAGGGAGAGCAGAGACCCAGTAGCGGGCAGCGAAGAGGCGGGGCCAGGAGCTGAGTCTCGACCCCTGCAACCACAATTAGGTGAGTACACACACACAAAAGCCAAGGAAGCATAAAATACCTTTGACAGCTAGTCTCTCTCTCTTTCTCCCTCTCTCTCTCTCTCCATCTTCCTCTCACCCTCTCTCTCTCTCACTCTCACTCTCCCTCTCACTCTCCCTCTCTCTCTCCCTCTCTCACTCTCCTCTTTCCTCTCTCTCTCTTCTCTCTCACTCTCACCCTCACTCTCACCCTCTCTCTCTCACTCCCTCTCTCACTCACTCACTCTCCCTCTCTCTCTCTCTCTCTCTCTCTCTCTCCCTCTCTCTCTCTCCCTTCCTTTCTCTTACTCTCTCACTCACTCTCACTCTCTCTCTCACTCTCACTCACTCTCTCTCGCTCACTCACTCACTCATCTCTACTCACTTTCTCTCTATCTCACTCTCTCTCACTCACTCACTCTCATTCACTCTCTCACTCACTTTCTCTCTCTCTCACTCTCTCACTCACTCACTCTCATTCACTCTCACTCACTCACTCTCTCACTCACTCACTATTTCTCCTCTCTCTCTCTCTTCTCTCTCCTCTCACTCACTCACTCTTCTCTCTCTCTCTCACTCTCACTCACTCTCTCACTCTCTCACTCTCTCTCTCTCTCCTCTCTCTCCTCTCTCACTCTCTCTCTCACTCTCTCACTCTCTCTCTACTCTCTCTCTATTCTACTCTCTCTCACTCACTCTCTCACTCTGTCACTCTCTCACTCTCACTCTTTCACTCACACACTCTCACTCTCTCACTCTCTCTCTCTCACTCACTCACTCTTTCACTCTCACTCTCTCACTCTATCTCACTCTCTCTCTCACTCACTCTCTCCTTCCTTCACTCTCTCTCACTCTTTCTCACTCTGTCACTCTCAATCTCACTTTTCACTCTCACTCACTCTCACTCACTCACTCTCACTCTCACTTTTTCACTCTCTCACTCACTCTCACTCTCTCTCACTGTCACTCTCACTCACTTTTTCACTCTCTCACTCACTCTCACTCTCACTCACTCACTCACTCTCACTCTGTCACTCTCTCTCTCACTCTCACTCACTCACTTTCTCTCTAACAAACGGCAGTTATCCTTCTAACTCGTTTATTTTTAAATTATTAAAAAAAAAATCTGTGGTTCGACGTAAAGGGGAAGCAATGGCCCATTTGGGCCATTAATGGCCACAATGGCCACCATTTACGTGGAGCCTGACTCACTAAAAAGTAGATATAGTCTAAAAGATAACTAGAATCAGCAAAGTTATTTAGGTAATCTAGAAATAATACCTTAACAGTCATGGTATTAGACAGGATATCATAAGTCATGGTATTTGACAGCATACCATAAGTCATGGTATTAGACAGCATACCATAAGTCATGGTATTAGACAGCATACCATAAGTCATGGTATTAGACAGCATACCATAACAGTCATGGTATTAGACAACATACCATAAGTCATGGTATTAGACAGCATACCATAAGTCATGGTATTAGACAGCATACCATAACAGTCATGGTATTAGACAGCATACCATAACAGTCATGGTATTAGACAACATACCATAAGTCATGGTATTAGACAGCATACCATAACAGTCATGGTATTAGACAGGATACCATATGTCAAGGTATTAGATAGGATACCATATGTCATGGTATTACACAGGATACCATAAGTCAAGGTATTAGACAGGATATATAGTTAAAATTAAGCCTCTCCCTCATAAGAACTGACAGACCTTTAAATCATCCATGTTTAAATATCTGTTGCAATGACAGGAAGCTGTCATGTAGCTAGGAGTCTGTTGCTAGCCTGCCCTAGCAACCACCTGATCATGCAGTCTGTTGCTAGCCTGCCCTAGCAACCACCTGATCATGCAGTCTGTTGCTAGCCTGCCCTAGCAACCACCTGATCATGCAGTCTGTTGCTAGCCTGTCCTAGCAACCACCTGATCATGCAGTCTGTTGCTAGCCTGCCCTAGCAACCACTTGATCATGCAGTCTGTTGCTAGCCTGCCCTAGCAACCACCTGATCATGCAGTCTGTTGCTAGCCTGCCCTAGCAACCACCTGATCATGCAGTCTGTTGCTAGCCTGCCCTAGCAACCACCTGATCATGCAGTCTGTTGCTAGCCTGCCTAGCAACCACCTGATCATGCAGTCTGTTGCTAGTCTGCCCTAGCAACCACCTGATCATGCAGTCTGTTGCTAGCCTGCCCTAGCAACCACCTGATCATGCAGTCTGTTGCTAGCCTGCCCTAGCAACCACCTGATCATGCAGTCTGTTGCTAGCCTGCCCTAGCAACCACCTGATCATGCAGTCTGTTGCTAGTCTGCCCTAGCAACCACCTGATCATGCAGTCTGTTGCTAGCCTGCCCTAGCAACCACCTGATCATGCAGTCTGTTGCTAGCCTGCCCTAGCAACCACCTGATCATGCAGTCTGTTGCTAGCCTGTCCTAGCAACCACCTGATCATGCAGTCTGTTGCTAGCCTGCCCTAGCAACCACCTGATCATGCAGTCTGTTGCTAGCCTGCCCTAGCAACCACCTGATCATGCAGTCTGTTGCTAGCCTGCCCTAGCAACCACCTGATCATGCAGTCTGTTGCTAGTCTGCCCTAGCAACCACCTGATCATGCAGTCTGTTGCTAGCCTGCCCTAGCAACCACCTGATCATGCAGTCTGTTGCTAGCCTGCCCTAGCAACCACCTGATCATGCAGTCTGTTGCTAGCCTGCCCTAGCAACCACCTGATCATGCAGTCTGTTGCTAGTCTGCCCTAGCAACCACCTGATCATGCAGTCTGTTGCTAGCCTGCCCTAGCAACCACCTGATCATGCAGTCTGTTGCTAGCCTGCCCTAGCAACCACCTGATCATGCAGTCTGTTGCTAGCCTGTCCTAGCAACCACCTGATCATGCAGTCTGTTGCTAGCCTGCCCTAGCAACCACCTGATCATGCAGTCTGTTGCTAGCCTGCCCTAGCAACCACCTGATCATGCAGTCTGTTGCTAGCCTGCCTAGCAACCACCTGATCATGCAGTCTGTTGCTAGCCTGCCCTAGCAACCACCTGATCATGCAGTCTGTTGCTAGCCTGCCCTAGCAACCACCTGATCATGCAGTCTGTTGCTAGCCTGCCCTAGAAACCACCTGATCATGCAGTCTGTTGCTAGTCTGTCCTAGCAACCACCTGATCATGCAGGCTGTTGCCAGCCTGTCCTAGCAACCACCTGATCATACAGTCTGCTGCTGCTGCTTGCACATGCTTGCAATTTGCACATCTGTGTGTGTGTGTGTGTGTGTGTGTGTGTGTGTGTGTGTGTGTGTGTGTGTGTTCCTCTCGCCTCCCTCACTCCCCCACATTTCCCTTCCCCCCACACTCTAAAATACAACCTGGAACTAGACAAACATTACTGATCCAGATCACGAGGCGGAATTATCATATGAATACTTTATCACGGTTCTCACCCTTAACCCCTACCCCTCCCCTCACCCAACTCTCCCTCCCCTTTTCTGCCCCTTCTTCATCTTCCCTTCCCTCACCTCCCACTCACCCTCTTTCCCTTTAACAACACTCAACCCTTCCCACTCTTATTCAGTTCCTCTCACTCCCCATTCCACTCCCATTCTTATTCCCTACTCCACTCCCACTCTTACTCCCCTCTCCACAAACTCCCACTTTCACTCCCCACACCACTCCCACTCACTCCCCACTTCACTCCCACTCATTCCCCACTCCAAGTGCCAATCAGCTCACTCTGATTGTGGGGACAGTTCTCTTAGTATAATTCATGTTTATCATGGACTTCAGCCTATGTCTCTCTCTCTCTCTCTCTCTCTCTCTCTCTCTCTCTCTCTCTCTCTCTCTCTCTGTCTCTGTCTCTGTCTCTCTCTCTCTCTCTCTCTCTCTCTCTCTCTCTCTCTCTCTCTCTCTCTCTCTCTCTCTCTCTCTCTCTCTGTCTCTCTCTCTCTGTCTCTCTCTGTGTTTTCCTGCTGCCGTGTTGACAGACAAAAGCTGGCTTATTGATCATCTTAAACACTGCATGTTTAACAAAAGTGGGAAAGTGTGCTAGCTCTAAGATTGTGGGGGAGTGTATGTAGTTGTGGAGGAAGGGGGGAAGGATGCTGGGTGGGAGAGATGACCCACTCAGTGTTCTTTTGGTCATGTAACAGAGGCCTTACCCTGGCTCGCTCTCTAAGAGTTGCTACCTCTGCCTCGTTCACCTGAAAGTCTTGGCGTTACCTGTAACATGCAAATAGGCAAGAGGTGAAGTTGAAGCCATCTGTGAGCTATCTTTTAGCTAGCTGTGAACCAGCTGTGGGTCAGCTGTGAACCAGTTGTGGGTCAGTTATGCTCCAGCTGTGGGTCAGCTGTGAATCAGTTGTGGGTCAGTTATGCTCCAGCTGTGGGTCAGCTGTGAATCAGTTGTGGGTCAGTTATGCTCCAGCTGTGGGTCAGCTGTGAGCTATCGATTTCATTTGGTCGGCTGACTTTGTTTTGTTGATGTCATTATGCTGTATGAACGTGTTCCAGACTCGAGTCATTCTAGGAATGTATGATCTCAGAGGAAGTGATGTTCTGAAGATAGGTACAGCCAGATTGTACTTGTTAGCTGCCCGTCTTGTGGTGTAGTAGCTGTCTTCTCACTGCCCGTCTTGTGGTGTAGATGTTAGGTGGGTGTTCTGGAGATGTGGACGGTCGTAGTGAAACTATATATATTGATAGAATCTATGAGGGGAGCCCAGCAGCCTATGCCTTCTCTAGTCTGGCGTAACGGAAACTGAGAAAGTATGCCTGGGGCCCAGCGCTCACGAGCGGGACTCGTGACGTCACAGCTAGCTAGGGAGCCTAGCTGAGCAGGGATCATATAATATAGCTGATACTAACTACGATACTAACTGATACTAACTAACTACAGTATATTACATAGGGATTCAGTAACACTACTGACATAGAAGCTTTCTTCTCACTGCCCGTCTTGTGGTGTAGAAGATGTTTTCTCACTGTCCATCTTGTGGTATAGAAGCTGTTTTCTCACTGGCCGTCTTGTGGTATAGAAGCTGTTTTTTCACTGCCCATCTTGTGGTATAGAAGCTGTTTTTTCACTGCCCGTCTTGTGGTATAGAAGCTGTTTTCTCACTGCCCGTCTTGTGCTATAGAAGCTGTTTTCTCACTGCCTGTCTTGTGGTATAGAAGCTGTTTTCTCACTGCCCGTCTTGTGGTACAGAAGCTGTTTTCTCACTGCCCGTCTTGGGGTGTAGAAGCTCACTTCTCACTGTCCTCGTAGTGGAACCAAGTTTGGTACCTTGGCAATATTGACCCTGTATATAACAGTAAGACTACCCATATCTCTCCAGTGTTGAACTCTGCTAGATTGACACATCTATCCAGGTTGGGTCCAGGCGAGAGATGAGTTGTCTGGCTCTGTTTTCCATTCTCTCCAAAAGTGGTAGATGAGATGTGATGGGGGAGGACAGGCAGCCCAAGACAGTGGAACATTCTCAAGGTGTGTCCACACTTGTGCCTCGTACACTTTTGCAGCCTCTGCTGTCGAGCAGGTTCAAGATACACCTTATCTTTTTGACTCCCTTGTTTGCAAGATTTACTCTGTGGTTCTTCATAAATATTTTGGAGTCAGATTTCATCCCTAGGATATCCACCAGATCCCAAGTTTGTAATATTCTTCCAGTCATTCGTAGCACTGCTCCAGCATTACCATCATGGTGCCTAGACACCATAAAGTGTGTTTTCTCAGAAGCAAATGTAACCTTTCATGGTTTTCCCATCCGATAAAGCTGTGATTGATGTAACTGTGAGTAGCTGGTATTTCCTCTCTTGCTAGGTAGTGCTGATAGATGCGAGTTAGAAGTGATGCTAGCTGGTCCACACATCTCAGTATTCTTGGTCTCGTCTTATCCGGGCTCACAGCCTTTTCTTGGTCCAGGATTTTAGGAGGAGAGTCACCTTATCCTGAGTTATTCTCACCAGTGACAACTTTGACACAATTCTTGCAGCTAGCAAAGGACATTACCTTGCTAGATCAGAGATTTGCATTTTGAGTGTTCAGCAAACAGTTCGTCTTTTTCTTGATTGCTAGCGGAGGCAATCCGATCTTGTCAATTTAGAGGTGGAATACTTTCACCAGGTGAATATCCCAGTCGGTTCCTGACCAAGGAACACCAGGTTTTGAAGGCCACTCTTCCTGATGCCAGCTTTCCTATTATATGTGTCAGCCTCCCATCTAGACATGACCCTCTTTTGGACTTCTCCCATATGCTAACAGGTTTGCCTGTGCAGGTTCCTGTTATAGATAGTGGGATGCCTCTTATACCTTCTCCAAGCCTTGTACTTAGCAGTATCAGCCTCTCTACAACGAAAGTCAAACCAAGGCTGATCTTAAGGCTTCAACACAACTACATCCTTCACCGGCAGTTTGTTATGATTAAGAATGTTTAGTGAAGGCATTCACTTGGTTGTCAGCATCACCTTGGAGAGGATCATTCCAATCGTAGGTAGCGAGCTCAGAGCGAAGTGCTGGCCAGTTTCCTCTTTCCCACAGCCAGGTTGTCCGTGTAGCTTCTGCACCTCGTTGTGTTAGTCTTGTGGTCAGACGATCCAACCTAGCCAAGGGGTTGACCAGTGACTACGCCTTCAGATAGATCACTCACTGCTGGGTCGAGGGAGGAGCCACACATGTGAGGAGGGAAATCAACAACATTTATCATGTAAACACTGGAAGGTGATCAGAGTCCCTCTGTATAAGATGTTGGTTGAGGTCACCAACAATTATATGTTGATATTTATGTTGGAGCAGAAGGAAGTCCACATTTTCCATCAGGAAGTAGATGTGGTCTGCATGTTGGCACTGAGGTCTGTACATTGCACATGCTAGTACAGAGGTACTAGTGTTTATGTACAGTTTGAACATCACTCCCAGGTGAGTAGGGTTGGCGACATCAATGTGCTGGGTATGTACACTTTTAGACAACCACACAGCAACGCCTCCTTCAGTGACACTTGTAACTCAAATATGACACTTGTAACTCGAGGCCTGGTCATGGACGGGGCCGCGGGGGCGCTGACTCCCCGAAACACCCTCCAGGTACACTCCATGACATGTCTTGTCGCATCCACCAGGTGTAGCCATCAACTCTCTCTCTCTCTCTCTCTCTCTCTCTCTCTCTCTCTCTCTCTCTCTCTCTCTCTCTCTCTCTCTCTCTCTCTCTCTCTCTCTCTCCCTCTCTTTGAAATACTCAACACAAGGGCATTAAATTGACCCATGCAGCAACACGAAGTATTTTCTTCAAATCCGGAGTAAAAGGTAAATTGTCAATTAAGGTCAATTTACTTGTTTCCTTTACAGGTGAATTGACTGTGGGGCGTAATTGGGCCTCCTTTCCCTCCCCCTCTCACCCCTTCCCCATTCCTTCCCCCTCACTCCCCATTCCTTCCCCCTCACTCCCCATTCCCCATCAAGTCACAGCTCCCACCTGTCGACGGTCTAAATGATTTTCAGAAATACTGAAGTGATGTATTTCTTCTTGTATGCCAACAGTGACACTTGTATGTCAACAGTGACACTTGTATGCCAACAGTGACACTTGTATGTCAACAGTGACACTTGTATGCCAACAGTGACACTTGTATGTCAACAGTGACACTTGTATGTCAACAGTGACACTTGTGTGCCAACAGTGACACTTGTAAGTCAACAGTGACACTTGTGTGCCAACAGTGACACTTGAATGTCAGCAGTGACACTTGTATGCCAACAGTGACACTTGTATGTCAACAGTGACACTTGTATGTCAACAGTGACACTTGTATGTCAACAGTGACACTTGTATGTCAACAGTGACACTTGTATGTCAACACTGACACTTGTATGCCAACAGTGACACTTGTATGCCAACAGTGACACTTGTATGTCAACAGTGACACTTGTATGTCAACAGTGACACTTGTATGCCAACAGTGACACTTGTATACCAACAGTGACACTTGTATGCCAACAGTGACACTTGTATGTCAACAGTGACACTTGTATGTCAACAGTGACACTTGTATGCCAACAGTGACACTTGTATGTCAACAGTGACACTTGTATGCCAACAGTGACACTTGTATGCCAACAGTGACACTTGTATGTCAACAGTGACACTTGTATGTCAACAGTGACACTTGTGTGCCAACAGTGACACTTGAATGTCAGCAGTGACACTTGTATGCCAACAGTGACACTTGTATGTCAACAGTGACACTTGTATGCCAACAGTGACACTTGTATGTCAACAGTGACACTTGTATGTCAACAGTGACACTTGTATGCCAACAGTGACACTTGTATGTCAACAGTGACACTTGTATGCCAACAGTGACACTTGTATGCCAACAGTGACACTTGTATGTCAACAGTGACACTTGTATGCCAACAGTGACACTTGTAACTCAACAGTGACACTTGTAATTAGCCCAGCTCATAAGGATTTTGAAGTAGGATTAGATTCTTTAATGAAAGAGGATTGGATTCTTTAATGAAAGAGGATTTAATTCTTTAATGAAAGAAGATTAGAATCTTTAATGAAAGAGGATTGGATTCTTTAATGAAAGAGGATTGGATTCTTTAATGAAAGAGGATTGGATTCTTTAATGAAAGAGGATTTCATTCTTTAATGAAAGAAGATTGGATTCTTTAATGAAAGAAGATTGGATTCTTTAATGAAAGAGGATTGGATTCTTTAATGAAAGAGGATTGGATTCTTTAATGAATGAAGATTAGAATCTTTAATGAAAGAAGATTGGATTCTTTAATGAAAGAAGATTGGATTCTTTAATGAAAGGATTGGATTCTTTAATGAAAGAAGATTGGATTCTTTAATGAAAGAAGTTTGGATTCTTTAATGAAAGAAGATTAGAATCTTTAATGAAAGGATTGGATTCTTTAATGAAAGAAGATTGGATTCTTTAATGAAAGAAGATTGGATTCTTTAATGAAAGAAGATTGGATTCTTTAATGAAAGAAGATTGGATTCTTTAATGAAAGAAGATTGGATTATTTAATGAAAGAAGATTGGATTCTTTAATGAAAGAAGATTAGAATCTTTAATGAAAGGATTGGATTCTTTAATGAAAGAGGATTGGATTCTTTAATGAAAGAGGATTGGATTCTTTAATGAAAGAGGATTGGATTATTTAATGAAAGAAGATTATAATTTTTAATGAAAGAAGATTGGATTCTTTAATGAAAGGATTGGATTCTTTAATGAAAGAGGATTGGATTCTTTAATGAAAGAGGATTGGTTTCTTTAATGAAAGAAGATTAGAATCTTTAATGAAAGAAGATTAGAATCTTTAATGAAATGATTGGATTCTTTAATGAAAGGATTGGATTCTTTAATGAAAGAGGATTGGATTCTTTAATGAAAGAGGATTGGATTCTTTAATTGAAAAGGATTGGATTCTTTAATGAAAGGATTGGATTTTTTAATGAAAGAAGATTGTATTCTTTAATGAAAGAAGATTGGATTCTTTAATGAAACAAGATTGAATTCTTTAATGAAAGAAGATTAGAATCTTTAATGAAAGGATTGGATTCTTTAATGAAAGAGGATTGGATTCTTTAATGAAAGAGGATTGGATTCTTTATTGAAAGAAGATTAGAATCTTTAATGAAAGAAGATTGGATTCTTTAATGAAAGGATTGGATTATTTAATGAAAGAGGATTGGATTCTTTAATGAAAGAGGATTGGATTCTTTAATGAAAAAGGATTGGATTCTTTAATGAAAGAGGATTGGATTCTTTATTGGTATTGGACTCCCTGTGAGGGTCATTCACTCTGGAGTGGTCCAGACTCGAACCTCCGAACCTTGGAAGGAGGTTCAAGCCTGGAAGAAGGAGGAGGAGGAAGTATAGGAGGAGAAGGAGAGAGGTAAAAGAAAAAGATGGGGAGAGAGAGAGGATGAATAGGAGGAAGAATAGCAAAAAGGAGGAATAACAGATATTTAGAGAGAGGAGGAATAGGAGAAGTAGAAGGAGGAGGGGAGAAGACGAAGAACAACAAAAACAACAACACTAGGGTAGTGTTGCATGCCGCCAGCAACAACAACAGCTTGATTGACCGGGCCGTCACCCCCCCCCCCACTCAGCTAGTATAATGTATGCGTGCGCATGCGTATGTAAACACAGTAATAACATAAATACCCAGCCGTTAATTAATTACTTTATTATAAAAGTAATTACCGGTATAAATCACCCCAGGGGAGTAATCTTGCTTTAAATTAACCTAATCACCACAACAGGTAAATCCCCTGATCACCCTAGGCTTGTGACTGGTCAGTTATCCCTAATCACCACAGCAGATAAATCCCCTAATCACCCCAGGCTTGTGACTGGTCAGTTATCCCTAATCACCACAGCAGATAAATCCCCTAATCACCCTAGGCTTGTAACTGGCCAGTTATCCCTAATCACCACAAGTAAATCTCCTAATCACCCTAGGCTTGTAACTGGCCAGTTATCCCTAATCACCACAACAGGAATGACCAGGAAGAATTAAGAATGATCAAGAAGAATTAGGAATGACCAGGAAGAATTTGGAATGATCAGGAAGATTTAGGAATGATCAGGATGAATTAGGAATGATCAGGAAGAATTAGGAATGACCAGGAAGAATTAGGAATAACCAGGAATAATTAAGAATGATCAGGAAGAATTAGGAATGACCAGGAAGAATTAGGAATGATCAGGAAGGATTAGGAATGATCAGGAAGAATGAGGAATGACCAGGAAGAATTAGGAATGACCAGGAAGAATTAAGAATGATCAGGAAGAATTAGGAATGACCAGGAAGAATTAGGAATGATCAGGAAGAATTAGGAATGATCAGGAAGAATTAGGAATGACCAGGAAGAATTAGGAATGATCAGGAAGAATTAGGAATGATCAGGAAGAATTAGGAATGATCAGGAAGAATTAGGAATGACCAGGAAGAATTAGGAATGATCAGGAAGAATTAGGAATGATCAGGAAGAATTAGGAATGACCAGGAAGAATTAGGAATGATCAGGAAGAATTAGGAATGATCAGGAAGAATTAGGAATGACCAGGAAGAATTAGGAATGATCAGGAAGAATTAGGAATGATCAGGAAGAATTAGGAATGACCAGGCAGAATTAGGAATGATCAGGAAGAATTAGGAATGATCAAGAATGACTAAAAATCCGTCAAAATGTTTGTTTAAGCACAAGTGAGAAAGTCGCATTTTTTTGCAAACTGGAAATTTTGAAGACTGAGCCGCAAATTTGCACACTGGAACATCTCCTTACTAGAAGAACCCTAGATGATCTACCTGGAGTCTACCTGCAGGCTTCCTGGAGTCTACCTGCAGGCTTCCTGGAGTCTACCTGCAGGCTTCCTGGAGTCTACCTGCAGGCTTCCTGGAATCTACCTGCAGGCTTCCTGGAGTCTACCTGCAGACTTCCTGGAGTCTACCTGCAGGCTTCCTGGAGTCTACCTTCAGGCTTCCTGGAGTCTACCTTCAGGCTTCCTGGAGTCTACCTGCAGACTTCCTGGAGTCTACCTGCAGGCTTCCTGGAGTCTACCTGCAGGCTTCCTGGAGTCTACCTTCAGGCTTCCTGGAGTCTACCTTCAGGCTTCCTGGAGTCTACCTTCAGGCTTCCTGGAGTCTACCTTCAGGCTTCCTGGAGTCTACCTTCAGGCTTCCTGGAATCTACCTGCAGGCTTCCTGGAGTCTACCTTCAGGCTTCCTGGAGTCTACCTTCAGGCTTCCTGGAGTCTACCTGCAGACTTCCTGGAGTCTACCTGCAGGCTTCCTGGAGTCTACCTGCAGGCTTCCTGGAGTCTACCTTCAGGCTTCCTGGAGTCTACCTTCAGGCTTCCTGGAGTCTACCTTCAGGCTTCCTGGAGTCTACCTTCAGGCTTCCTGGAGTCTACCTTCAGGCTTCCTGGAATCTACCTGCAGGCTTCCTGGAGTCTACCTGCAGACTTCCTGGAGTCTACCTGCAGGCTTCCTGGAGTCTACCTTCAGGCTTCCTGGAGTCTACCTTCAGGCTTCCTGGAGTCTACCTGCAGACTTCCTGGAGTCTACCTGCAGGCTTCCTGGAGTCTACCTGCAGGCTTCCTGGAGTCTACCTGCAGACTTCCTGGAGTCTACCTGCAGGCTTCCTGAAGTCTAGCTGAAGGCCTCCTTGTACCTGGCTGGATCAACCAGGCCACCAGCAGCAACAGCCTGGTTGACCAGACAAGCACCATTCAAGCCTGGCCCAGGACCGGGCCAGGCTTTAGAAACACTCTCATAACGCATCAGAGGTATATCACAGGTATCCCTTAAATCATCATTAATATTTCTGCTACATTTAAGACCATTCTCAGTTAATTCTAACTAAATATTACTTACGGATTCGGTGTCGTGGTGATTACGGGGATTACTTTTAACCGATCAGTAAGGCTTAAGGGATAGTGTAATCACCCTCTGGTCACTGGATTACTTTGAACTTGGGGGGATTGGGTAATCGCTGGCTGCCCAGTGAATCGTATTTGTTGCTTAGGCTGATAAATGGATTTACATGTAATCCCTAACTAAATCACATCGATGCGGGAAAGGTCTTCCCTTGTTGGGATGGGATTTACCCCGTGTGAGACTGACGATAATGTCAACACTGAGAGATGAGTGTGAGGGCACCAAGACTTTTCAACATTCTTCCCTTTATAAAGGAGAAATAAGGCTTGATAAAGCTCTACACAGTGAAACATGGCTTGATAAAGCTCTACACAGAGTGAAACATGGCTTGATGAAGCTCTACACAGAGTGAAACATGGCTTGATAAAGCTCTACACAGAGTGAAACATGGCTTGATAAAGCTCTACATAGTGAAATATGGCTTGATAAAGCTCTACACAGAGTGAAACATGGCTTGATAAGCTCTACATAGAGTGAAACATGGCTTGATAAAGCTCTACACAGAGTGAAACATGGCTTGATAAGCTCTACATAGAGTGAAACATGGCTTGATAAAGCTCTACATAGAGTGAAAAATGGCTTGATAAAGCTCTACACAGAGTGAAACATGGCTTGATAAAGCTCTACATAGTGAAACATGGCTTGCTAAAGCTCTACATAGAGTGAAAAATGGCTTGATAAAGCTCTACACAGAGTGAAACATGGCTTGATAAAGCTCTACACAGAGTGAAACATGGCTTGATAAAGCTCTACACAGAGTGAAACATGGCTTAATAAAGCTCTACACAGAGTGAAACATGGCTTAATAAAGCTCTACACAGTGAATCATGGCTTGAAGCTCTACACAGAGTGAAACATGGCTTAATAAAGCTCTACACAGTGAAACATATCTTGATAAAGCTCTACATAGAGTGAAACATGGCTTGATAAAGCTCTACATAGGGAAACATGGCTTGATAAAGCTCTACATAGAGTGAAACATGGCTTGATAAAGCTCTACATAGGGAAACATGGCTTGATAAAGCTCTACACAGAGTGAAACATGGCTTGATAAAGCTCTACATAGTGAAACATGGCTTGATAAAGCTCTACACAGTGAAACATGGCTTAATAAAGCTCTACACAGAGTGAAACATGGCTTGATAAAGCTCTACATAGTGAAACATGGCTTGATAAAGCTCTACATAGAGTGAAACATGGCTTGATAAAGCTCTACATAGAGTGAAACATGGCTTGATAAAGCTCTACACAGAGTGAAACATTGCTTAATAAAGCTCTACACAGTGAAACATGGCTTAATAAAGCTCTACACAGAGTGAAACATGGCTTGATAAAGCTCTACAGAGTGAAACACGGCTTGATAAAGCTCTACACAGAGTGAAACATGGCTTGATAAAGCTCTACATAGAGTGAAACATGGCTTGATAAAGCTCTACACAGAGTGAAACATGGCTTAATAAAGCTCTACACAGTGAAACATGGCTTAATAAAGCTCTACACAGTGAAACATGGCTTGATAAAGCTCTACACAGAGTGAAACATGGCTTAATAAAGCTCTACACGGTGAAACATGGCTTAATAAAGCTCTACACAGAGTGAAACATGGCTTAATAAAGCTCTACATAGAGTGAAATATTGCTTAATAAAGCTATACACAGTGAAACATTGCTTAATAAAGCTCTACACAGTGAAACATGGCTTAATAAAGCTCTACACAGTGAAACATGGCTTGATAAAGCTCTACACAGAGTGAAACATGGCTTGATAAAGCTCTACACAGTGAAACATGGCTTGATAAAGCTCTACACAGTGAAACGGCTTGATAAAGCTATACACAGTGAAACATGGCTTGATAAAGCTATACACAGAGTGAAAAAAATTTGTAGTGAATATTATTATGAGAGAGAGAGAGAGACAGACAGACAGACAGACAGACAGACAGACAGACAGACAGACAGACAGACAGACAGACAGACAGACAGACTTTAAAAGTGTAAAGAACTTTTGCATCTCAGTAATTAAAAAACTGAATAATTATACTGAACAAGACAAAAACCTGGATAAAAGGTTTTATCATTGTTGTGTGTGTGTGTGTGTGTGTGTGTGTGTGTGTGTGTGTGTGTGTGTGTGTGTGTGTGTGTGTATGTGTGTGTGTGTGTGTGTGTGTGTGTGTATATGTGTGTGTTTGTTTAATTGTGTGTATTCACCTAATTCACCTAATTGTGGTTGCAAGGGTCGGGACATAGCTCCTGGCCCCTGTATGTGGGGGCATGTAGGCGAGAGAGGTATGGAAGAGTAAGAGAAAGAAAAGAGGGATAAGCTCCGGAGAGAGAGAGAGGCAGTGTGGGAGAAAGAAGGGAGAGAGAGAGAGGCAGTGTGGGAGAAAGAAGAGAGAGAGAGAGAGCAGTGTGGGAGAAAGAAGAGCAGTGTGGGAAAAGAAAGAAGAAGGCAGTGTGGAGAAAAGAAGAGAGAAATGAAAGAGAGAGAACAGTGTGGGAGAAAAGAGAGAGAGAGGCAGTGTGGGAGAAAGAAGAGAGAGAGCAGTGTGGAGAAAGAAGAGAGAGAGAGGCAGTGTGGGAGAAAGAAGAGAGAGAGGCAGTGTGGGAGAAAGGAAAGAGCAGTGTGGGAGAAAGAAGAGAGGCAGTGTGGGAGAAAGAAGGGAGAGAGAGAGGCAGTGTGGGAGAAAGAAGGAGAGAGAGAGGCAGTGTGGGAGAAAGAAGGAGAGAGAGAGGCAGTGTGGGAGAAAGAAGAGAGGAGTGTGGGAGAAAGAGGAGAGAGAGGCAGTGTGGGAGAAAGAAGAAGAGAGAGAAGGCAGTGTGGGAGAAGAAAGGAGAGAGAGAGCAGTGTGGGAGAAAGAAGGGAGAGAGAGAGCAGTGTGGAGAAGAAGAGGGAGAGAGAGGCAGTGTGGGAGAAAGAAGAGAGAGAAGAGGCAGTGTGGGAGAAGAAGGGAAGAAGAGAGAGAGCAGTGTGGGAAAAGAAGGAGAGAGAGAAGGCAGTGTGGGAGAAAGAAAGCAGTGTGGGAGAAGAGAAGCAGTGTGGGAGAAAGAAGAGAGAGAGACAGTGTGGGAGAAAGAAAGAGAGAGAGAGGACAGTGTGGGAAAGAAGGAAGAAGACAGTGTGGAGAAAGAAGAAAGAGAGAGAGACAGTGTGGGAGAAAGAAGGGAGAGAGAGAGCAGTGTGGGAGAAAGAAGAGAGAGAGAGAGACAGTGTGGAGAAAGAAGGAGAGAGAGAGAGACAGTGTGGGAGAAAGAAGAGAGAGAGAGACAGTGTGGGAGAAAGAAGGAGAGAGAGACAGTGTGGGAGAAGAAAGGGAGAGAGAGACAGTGTGGGAGAAAAAGAGAAGAAGACAGTGTGGGAGAAAGAAGGAGAGAGAGAGACAGTGTGGAGAAAAAGAAGAGAGAGAGCAGTGTGGGAGAAAGAAGGAGAGAGGACAGTGTGGGAGAAAGAAGGAGAGAGAGAGACAGTGTGGGAGAAAGAAGGGAGAGAGAGAGACAGTGTGGGAGAAAGAAGGAGAGAGAGAGAGAGCAGTGTGGGAAGAGAAGAGAGAGAGAGAACAGTGTGGGAGAAAGAAGGAGAGAGAGCAGTGTGGGAGAAAGAAGGAGAGAGAGCAGTGTGGGAGAAAGAAGGAGAGAGAGAGACAGTGTGGGAGAAAGAAGGGAGAGAGAGAGAGACAGTGTGGGAGAAAGAAGGGAGAGAGAGAGAGACAGTGTGGGAGAAAGAAGGGAGAGAGAGAGAGGCAGTGTGGGAGAAAGAAGGGAGAGAGAGATAAAAGTGGGATCAGATTGGGAGAGAAAGAGATCTGGGAGGCGGAATTGAGGATTTAAAGGCCTCGAGGATGAGGTGTGAGGAGACACAGATAGGAGAAGTTATTAAGAAGTTGGGGAGAAAGAGAGAGATGCAGTTTGGAAGTGGGGAGGAGCTTGGGAGGGAAGGTCGGGGAAAAAAAAGAGTATGCAGATGACTCCTCTCCCCTCCCCCTCTTCCCTCCCCCTCCCCCTTTCCCCTGCCCTTCCCCTCTCCCCTTCCTCCCTTCCCCAACACCCGTGAAGGGGGAAGTCTAGGCATGATACATGGAGGTGAGGTTATTGTTGGGGCGGGTGTGGGGGAAGGTTGAATCAGGTGGGGGAGGTGGGGTGGTTAGCGGGGTGGGGAATATAGAGGAGAGGGAGGAAGGGGAAGGAACGTAGCAAGTTTGGTTATTGGTGCCTACCTGACTGATGGCGGCCTACTGTGCGAGAGAGAGGGAGGGAGGGAGAGAGAGGGAGGGAGGGAGAGAGAGGGAGGGAGGGAGGGAGGGAGGGAGAGAGAGGGAGGGAGGGAAGAGAGGGAGGGAGAGAGAGGAGGGAGAGAGAGGGAGGGAGAGAGAGGAGGGAGGGAGGGAGAGGAGGGAGGGAGGGAGAGGGAGGGAGGGAGGAGAGAGGGAGGGAGAAAGGGAGAGAGAGAGAGGGAGGGAGAGGGAGGGAGAGAGAGGGAGGAAAAGATGGATGGTTGGTTAATAAATTTGTGAAGCAAAAAGAAAGAAAAACAATTCCATGTTCTCAGTCCTCGTGATAACACACACACACACACACACACACACACACACACACACACACAAACACACACACACACACACAACAAACACACACACACACACACACACACACCAGTTACTGGACAGGCTACAAGCCTGGTCCAGTAACTGGCTCCTTGAATTTAACCCTGCCAAATGTAAAGTCATGAAGATCGGGGAAGGGCAAAGAAGACCGCAGACAGAGTATAATCTAGGTGGCCAAAGACTGCAAACCTCACTCAAGGAAAAAGATCTTGGGGTGAGTATAATACCGAGCACATCTCCTGAGGCACACATCAGATAACTGCTGCAACATACGGGCGGCTGACAAACCTAAGAATAGCGTTCCAATACCTCACTAAGGAATCATTCAAGACTCTGTACACCATATACGTCAGGCCCATACTGGAGTATGCAGCACCAGTTTGAAACCCACACCTGGTCAAGCACGTCAAGAAATTAGAGAAAGTGCAAAGGTTTGCAACAAGACTAGTCCCAGAGCTAAGGAGATTGTCCTACGAAGAAAGGTTAAGGGAAATCGGCATGACGACACTAGAGGACAGGAGGGTTAGGGGAGACATGATAACAACATATAAAATACTGCGAGGAATATATAAGGTGGACAGAGACAAGATGTTCCAGAGAGGGGACACAGAAACAAGGGGTCACAATTGGAAGTTGAAGACTCCTA
Organism: Cherax destructor; assembly: GCA_009830355.1. Taxonomy (NCBI): domain Eukaryota; kingdom Metazoa; phylum Arthropoda; class Malacostraca; order Decapoda; family Parastacidae; genus Cherax; species Cherax destructor. The sequence continues at coordinate 191,414 of WNWK01002789.1, forward strand.
TGAGTCAAAGAGATGTTAGGAAGTATTTCTTCAGTCATAGAGTTGTCAGGAAGTTGAATAGCCTAGAAAGCGACATAGTGGAGGCAGGAACCATACATATATTTAAGACGAGGTTTGATAAAGCTCATGGAGCAGGGAGAGAGAGGACCTAGTAGCAATCAGTGAAGAGGCGGGGCCAGGAGCTATGACTCGACCCCTGCAACCACAAATAGGTGAGTACACAAACACACACACACAAGGGGATCTGGACAGACTACAAGTCTGGTCAAACAAATGGCTCCTGGAGTTTAACCCCAGTAAGTGTAAGGTCATGAAGATTGGCGAAGGACACAAAAGACCGCAGATGGAGTACATGTTAGGGAATCAAAGGCTGCAAACGTCACTTAAAGAAAAGGATCTTGGGGTAAGCATTATAACGAACATGTCTCCTGAGGCACACGTCAATCAAATAACTGCTGCAGCATATGGGCGCCTGGCTAACCTCAGATTAGCGTTTAGACATCTGAGTAAGGAGTCATTTACGACATTGTACACCGTGTACGTCAGGCCTATACTAGAGTATGCAGCACCAGTATGGAACCCTCACCTAGTCAAACACGTCACGAAATTGGAGAAAGTGCAAAAATTTGCAACACGTTTAGTCCCGGAACTGAGAGGTATGTCTTATGAGAAGAGGTTAAGGGAACTCAACCTGATGGCACTAGAGGATAGGAGAGATAGGGGGAACATGATAACAACATATAAAATACCATAGGACTGAAAAATTACCTGGGTGGGCTGAACTGGAATGACCTGACAGTGGGTCAGGTAGGTGGTGATTGCCAATATGACGTTTTCCAGAGAATAGTTCTAGCTGCTCAGACAACTTACGTTCCTAATAGAGAAATCAGATCAAACGAAAATGATCCTAAGTGGATGAACAATAGATTAAAACATCTCATTGGTCAAAAGAGAGGCATATATAGGCGAATCAAAAGAGGAGAGGGGCAATTAAGTAATCAATATATTCAGTTAAAGAGAGAAATAAAAAAGGGAATAAGAAAAGCAAAAAGAGACTATGAGGTTAAAGTTGCAAGAGAATCGAAAACTAGCCCAAAAGGATTTTTTCAGGTATACAGAAGTAAGATTAGGGACAAGATAGGCCCACTCAAAAGTTACTCAGGTCAGCTCACCGTCAGTGATAAGGAAATGTGTAGAATTTTTAACATTTACTTCCTGTCAGTTTTTACACAGGAAGATACTAGCGATATTCCAGAAATAATAAATTATGTAGAACAGGACGATAGTAAACTATACACGATTAAGGTCACAAGTGACATGGTCCTTAGACAAATAGATAAATTAAAACCTAACAAATCCCCAGGCCCTGATGAACTGTATGCAAGGGTTCTAAAGGAATGTAAAGAGGAGCTTAGCAAACCTATGGCTAATCTTTTCAACATATCATTGCAAACTGGCATGGTGCCAGATAAGTGGAAAATTGCAAATGTAATACCTATTTTCAAAGCAGGAGACAGGTCCTTAGCTTCGAACTATAGACCAATAAGCCTAACCTCCATAGTGGGAAAATTTATAAGAACATAAGAAAGGAGGAACACTGCAGCAGGCCCGTTGGCCCATACTAGGCAGGTCCTTCACATTCCATCCCACTAACAGAATATTTGTTCAACCTAATTTTCAATGCTACCCAAGAAATAAGCTTTGATAATTTTATTTACTCATGTGCAATTCCCACTCAAATCCAACCCCTTTCACTCATGAATTTATCCAACCTAAATTTAAAACTACCCAAGGTCCTTGCTTCAATAACCCTACTAGGCAGACTGTTCCACTCATCAACTACCCTATTTCCAAACCAATACTTTCCTATATCCTTTCTAAATCTAAACTTATCTAACTTGAATCCATTATTGCGGGTTCTCTCTTGGAGAGATACCCTCAAGACCTTATTTATATCCCCTTTGTTAATACCCATTTTCCACTTGTATACCTCGATCATGTGTCCCCTCATTCTACGTCTTACAAGTGAATGTAATTTAAGTTTCTTCAATCTTTCTTCGTAAGGAAGATTTCTAATGCTATGTATTAATTTAGTCATTCTACGCTGAATGTTTTCTAACGAATTTATGTCCATTCTGTAATATGGAGACCAGAACTGAGCTGCGTAATCTAGGTGAGGCCTTACTAATGATGTATAAAGCTGTAATATAACCTCTGGACTTCTGTTGCTAACACTTCTTGATATAAATCCCAGTAATCTATTTGCCTTATTACGTACGCTTAGGCATTGCTGTCTTGGTTTAAGGTTGCTGCTTACCATCACCCCCAAGTCCTTCTCGCAATCTGTATGGCTAAGTTCTACATTATTTAACTTATAAGTGCTTGGGTTATGGACACTCCCGAGCTTTAGAACTTTGCATTTATCTACATTGAACTGCATCTGCCATTTTTCTGACCAGGAATTGAGTTTGTCTAAATCCTCCTGTAGTTCACTGACATCTACGTCTGAATCGATTATTCTACCTATCTTCGTGTCATCAGCGAATTTGCTCATATCACTAGAAATTCCCTTGTCAAGGTCATTTATATATATTATAAACAACAACGGGCCCAAAACCGATCCCTGAGGAACACCACTTGTTACAGATCCCCACTCGATTTAACCCCATTTATGCACACCCTCTGCTTCCTATTGGTGAGCCATGACTCGATCCATGACAACACTTTTCCCCCAATGCCATGAGCAGCCACT
>WNWK01002790.1:0-194098 GCA_009830355.1 Cherax destructor
TAAGGCAACGTTAGGTATTAATACTGTAGCTCTAGCACCCTAATATAGGTAGTTATAGGCCTGAATAGGCAAGCATTAGGTTATGTTAGCTAGAGACAACTGGCAGCCCACACGAATCTAGGCAGTGTGGTGGTCAGAAATTATGACCTACGTCCTTACCAGACCAGACTTCACACGAACAAGACGTGCTGATATTAGGCAGCACCCCCCACGTGACCCAACATCTGTCCTGGGGCCCTGGAGGAGATCCCGAAGTACCGTGGACATCTGCCTCCATCCAGACCCTGTCACAGTAAGACTAGGCTTTCTTTCTCTCAGTATCTGGCCAGTTTTCTGGGGGAAACGTTAGTGAGTTATCTGTGGGTCTTAGGCGGACGGACGACTGTGTTGGTATGTACCAGCGTCGTCTCTTAAGTTCAAGTCTGGAAGCTAGTGTTACTTACTGTATATTGCTCAAGGGCTTCCCAAGGAACCAGGGAACTCTGAGGTGCAGACAGGACACTAATTACACCATCTTTTGCAGACAAAGTTTCTTCACTGCACATGGTGTTAGGAGGGGTTATATATAAGGAAGACCAGGACACATAGCCACCCCTTTTTCCCAAGTAAGTAATCTCCCTTCTAGTATTGTGTAGGCAGTGTGGGATTCCCCTTACTGCAATCAGCTAGAAATTTGTACCATAGCCACTTGTAAGTCTGAGAGAAGTGTCTCAGAGTGTCGGTGTCAACAGTGCTTGCCCAGAGTGCAACTTACAGGAGGCCAATCCAAACAAGTTTCTACAATACATAATCTACTTTATTGGAATGACATCATTCCTTTATCTGTGTTTTTATATTGTATAAAAAAGTTTTCAGTTTTGGAGATGAGTCATATGTTCTGTGCTATTACGTTATTATACACTGGTGAATAGGTATGTTTTTGCTTACTGTGTAACTTAATTATTGATGTTAATGATCAACAGTGTGTGTAGTTTCGTAGGGGTTGGCGCTGTTAGTATAATTATTATATTGTTACAATTGATGTGTTTATATTGTCTTCTAATGTTGTAATGTAATAAATAAAGTTTCATTGGGTCGTTGTCTGTACTTTACAGACGTGTGAATAATAAGCACTTGGGGATGACTATATTTAGTATATTTTGTTATACTGTCATTTACGTCATTTAGTGGCTGTTTGTGATTTATGTCCTTCGGGATTATGTACATATGGTTATTATTTTTTCCTGTTCATGGATGGTAAGCATTGAGTGACAAGTTTTTCTGGTTTTCTGCATTGTTTTTATGATTTGTATGTTTTCTTTAGTAGGGAAAATTTTGTTAACCTTTGTTGTTGTTTTGCCAAGCACAGTTAGTGCTTATATTTTAAGTTATCACTCTGTCTTCTGTCTCCGTATTGTCATGTGTTTTGTAATTGTTTTTTTCAATAAAATATAAAAAAAAAAGTTCTGCAGTGAAGTTACTTGTTGAAGCCTCATCATGGAGTCGAAAGTTAATTAGTTTAATATATTTATTATGCACCCCATACACATCCTGTGGGCGGTAGTCAAAAGATTACAGAGGTACATAATGGGTCCAGGGACTGGGCCCCAAAGTTTTGATAGCTGAGCAAGTTACAAAGGTAATGAACTCAGGTAGATCTGGTCACAATCATGACAAGTTACAAAGGTATTTACAGATTACAGGAGAACTTATATTCCGTTGGTTGCTTACAAATGTTTGTTAGTAGTCAGTAGTGTTGTCTGTGAGTATCCCCGCTTTTAGGGGGGCTAGTATGTTTGTCCATATATGGTCAATATATGGACAGACTATGGAGGTATATTGATCCATGGAGGTATATTGATCTATGAAGGTATATTGATTTATGTAGGTTTATCGATCCCTGGAGGTATATTGATCAATAGAGGTATATTTATGTTGGCATATTGATCCATGGAGGTATATTGACTTATGGAGGTATATTTATAGAGGTATATTGATTCATGGAGATATATTGATCCATGGAGGTATAGTGATTCATGGAGGTATATTCATATTCTAATTCTTTATTTCAGCATTGTACAATGTTTGTAGATGGAGGTACATTAATTCCCATTGTTCCTCGTTTTAATACAACTTTTTCGCATTGAGTTATTTAGTTCTATTAATTTTTTAATGTTATAATCATGGGTGACCTCGTTTACCTGAGTGCTGGCTTCTAATAATAAAATATTACGGAAGGTCCCAGTGGAAATAGATCACTGACCTTTTTTTTTTTTAGATGGGGTGAAGTTATTCTGGGTAATTTAGACTTATGTTACTATGTAAGACAAGTCTAAATTACCTAAAACTTTTGTAACTGCACCCAAATGTACTTAAGTTCACCCATGGTGGTATATTGATTCAGGGAGGTGGGAGGTACTCTTCCCTTCCTTTCATCAAATGTAGCTGCTTACTATTCTCCTCAGGCGCTGTATGATATCTCCAGGTTTAGCGCACTTCCGTGAATGCGGTAATTAATAATATAAGACTATTTGAAATAGAAAATAAATGTCATAGTGAAGGGATAGTGAGTCGTTCGTGTGTCATGACGTCAGAAACAGATTTTATGAACAGATACTTCCTAGAATTTTCCATGATGTAGCTGTTTTGGCCCATGTGGGTATAGAGCTTAGTTTTGATTGTAATAATAGTTCCTATGATATCTACATAATACTAAAGTGGAAAAAAAACGTATAAAATCCAAGGGGTAGTGAGTCGTTCGTGTAGCGTTAAGGGATAGTGTTCGATGCAGAGTGACGTCACAAAGCTGGATTATGGCCCAGCAGAAACAACAAACAAACAAACAAATTTTATTTCATTGCAGATTGCAGATTACATGGGTATCGGAAGTTACAATGTAAATTGAGTGCAAGGAGAGCCACTGACATGCCATGGCATTAGGGGCAGCTTATTCTAGTCCTTAAAAACTATGTACTTAATATTAGAGAAATTTATTGAGTTTATTCTAGTTAAAAATTATTTTCAAAATTACAATATGATGAAATTTTACTGTTTAAATTATTATATAATGATATTAGATATTAGATTGTTACAGGTGTTAAGATTCTTGAATGATAATATGGAATTGAGATTATCTTAAGGAAAATAACATTGAGCATTTTTGACATTAACGGGTAGGACATTAGTTTTTGTCATATCTACGCAACTACATTGTACAAAAAATAATGTACAAAATGTAATTAAAAACTTAATTAATGTGTAAGAGTGAAAGCTAATTTAAAAAAAATAGTATGTAAGTTATAGGATTAGTTTTAGGATTAGCATTAAACATTAGAATTAGTTTGCCCGAAATGCATTTACATAGTAGTGGCTTTCTCTTGTCCGTAACAATATTGTATTATGTGTAAATTACGGTGGCCCGTGGCCTGGTGGCAAAGCTCTCGCTTCACACGGTAAGGATCCGGGTTCGATTCCCTGCAAGGGTAAAAACATTGGGCGTTCTCCTTTACACCGGTTGTCTATGTTCACCCATCAGTAAAATAGGTACCTGTGTTAGTGGACTGGTGTGGGTCGCATCCTGGGACAAAATTGACCTAATTTGCGGAAAATGCTCTGCATAACAAGGTGCTTTCTATAATAATAATATTTTTATTTCATTGCAAGTTTACATCGAGATTTTGTAATTACAATTATGAATTGCAGTGCAACGAGCCACTATCATGCCATGGCATTATGGGCAGACTAAATCTAATGGATAATAGACTACTTAATACTAGAGAAATTAATTAAGTTTGTTATAGTTAAACATTAGTTTATATTTATAGCAGATAATAAGTTTACTCAAATTACAATCTGAGGATGTTACATTGTGGTTATATTATGGGAAAATAACACTGAATGTTGTTGAAAGTAGTTTATAGTATGAGAATGCTTCAAGTTGGTAGTATGCCATTGATGTCAGCTAGGACTGTATACCTTGTACATGTACTTGTAGTAAATAAAATTATTATTATTATTATTATTATTATATTATTATTATTATTATATCTATGAATAACCTAAAAAATATATAAAATTTGAATTTGAAGTGCAAGTGCATCGACTGCAATTGTAGTATAGCCACATCAAAACTGCAACCTAATGAAGTGTAAACCTAAGTATTGTACCTTCTGAGTACACTGATAATAAATAAATATTAGATAAGTGTGAGAGTGTTTTGATTATTATTTGATATCTTTATTATGCACCCCATACCCATCCAGTGGTCGGGTGTTCGTGTAAGGCTGGTGACGTCACAGGTTGGATCCGGATTCCTGGCTGTTGAGTGACTGGTTCACACGTTACCTCGGCTTAACTAGACGTGTCATGTCCTGCTGACTGATAAAATCACTAATTTTACTCCCTCCCAGTAAGTCTCAGCTTCCTAGCTTTGTTTTAGGGGTGTGTGATACATGGTGGTGGTGGAGATGAAGCCGGGAGGTGTATATAAGGGCAGTTTGTGGCCATTAGAGGCGAATGTTGTGTAATAATGGTAGTGCCGGTAGTGAGGCCCAGCTGGCTGCTACCATTACTACCACTGATTGAGCTTTTATTGTAATTATTAAGTCCTTGGAAGGGGGCCGCTTTGTCGCGGGTGAAAGGCTCTTGATCTGAGGAACTGAAGCTATTCTCTAGATCTTAACTTTAGTACGTGTTATTCTTTCCCCATGCAATGTGTGATCCTACAGGTTTAGCGCTTCCCCTGCATAGCAGTGCATTTTTTAGACTATGAATGGGTTATATTAATGCTGGTGGAGGCTCATGATCCATGGAATGGGAACTGGACTTCCCCCTTAGATCTAAGCCTTTTACTCATGGGATTAACGCTTCTCAATTTTATTACATCCGTCAAAGTGGCGGGTAGTGACGGGCTCTTGATGCAAGGCAATTGAGCTATCCTTTCCTCCTAGGCTCTACCCTGATCATCTCTTATTCCACAGTCACTATGGCTTACATATATAATAATAATAATAATAATATAAATGATACTACTCTTCTCTTGGTATCAAACAGTTATACAACATCTTCAATATTTTCCTACAGAAGAGTGCTATGTACATATTGCAACAATATGCAAGTGCTAACCTATCATAACAATCTAACCTACACCTAAATTATGTTGTTGGCTACCTCATTATATTTGCTGATATTTTACCAACTTGTTGAACCCACCTACATATGTTGCACGATACAAATAATACTAATAATGCTACTAATAATAAAACTACTACTAATAATAATGCTACTACTAATAATAAAATTAGTACTAACAATAATATTACTACTGATAATATTAATACTAATAATATGATGAAATTGGCAAGAATTTTTTTTGGTTGATGAACTTATTGTCAATGCATCCGGACAGTTGTCTTCATAATAGTTGCTTTTGTCTCTTACTTCATTTTATTATGACCCGCGGCCTGGTCCCAGACCGGACCACAGGGACGTTGACCCCCAAAACCCTCTCCCCAGATACTACTACTACTAATACTACTACTACTACTACTAATAATAATAATACTAATAATAATACTAATAATACTACTACTACTAATACTACTACTACTACTAATAATACTACTAATAATAATACTACTAATAATAATACTACTACTACTAATAATAATAATAATAATAATATAATACTACTACTACTACTATATACTACTAATAATACTACTACTAATAATACTACTACTACTACTAACTACTACTAATAATACTACTACTAACTACTAATAATACTACTACTAATACTACTACTACTACTACTAATAATACTACTAATACTACTACTACTACTAATACTAATACTAAACTATGACAGCTAACACCATACACGTGGCTACTCGACGTACTAAGTTCTACTCTAGACTCAGCGTAGCCACGCCATACTGACTACTAGCTACCTACTCTACTTAGACACTCTGACTCTCTCTACTACTACTGGCTCTACTACTCTCTACTACTACTACTCATCACTACTGACTGACTACTAGCTGCTACTACTACTAGCTAGCTGCTACTGCTGCTACTCTGACTCTGCTAGCTCTGCTGCTGCTCTCTGCTCTGCTGCTGCTGCTGCTGCTGCTGCTGCTGCTGCTGCTGCTGCTGCTGCTGCTGCTGCTCTGCTGCTCTGCTGCTGCTGCTGCTGCTGCTGCTGCTGCTGCTGCTGCTGCTGCTGCTGCTGCTGCTGCTGCTGCTGCTGCTGCTGCTGCTGCTGCTGCTGCTGCTGCTGCTGCTGCTGCTGCTGCTGCTGCTGCTGCTGCTGCTGCTGCTGCTGCTGCTGCTGCTGCTGCTGCTGCTGCTGCTGCTGCTGCTGCTGCTGCTGCTGCTGCTGCTGCTGCTGCTGCTGCTGCTGCTGCTGCTGCTGCTGCTGCTGCTGCTGCTGCTGCTGCTGCTGCTGCTGCTGCTGCTCTGCTGCTGCTGCTGCTGCTGCTGCTGCTGCTGCTGCTGCTGCTGCTGCTACTGCTCTGCTGCTGCTGCTCTCTCTGCTACTGCTACTCTGCCTACTCTCTCTCTCTGCTCTCTCTCTCTGCGCCTGCTGCTCTGCTCACTCTACTACTCTCTACTCTCTACTACTACTACTACTGATTACTCTATTCTTATACTACTGGCTACTGTTACCACCACTACTATTACTACTACTGTTACCACTGCTACTGTTACCACTACTACTATGACTACTGTTACTATTACTACTATGACTACTGTTACTATTACTACTACTACTACTGTTACTATTACTACTACTACTACTGTTACTATTACTACTACTACTACTGTTACTATTACTACTACTACTACTGTTACTATTACTACTACTACTACTGTTACTATTACTACTACTGTTACTACTTACTACTACTGTTACTATTACTACTACTGTTACTATTACTACTACTGTTACTACTACTACTACTGTTACTACTACTACTACTACTACTGTTACTACTATTACTACTACTACTGTTACTACTAAAGTGGACCCCCGGTGTTCGTGCCTTATTCGTTCCAGAATGCTGTTCAAGTGCCGTTACCAAACAAATTTGTTCCCATAAGGAATAATGTAAATTAGACTAGTCCATTTAGACCCCCAAAAATACACTTACAAAAACACTTACAAAAATACACTTACAAAAATACACTTACATAATTGTTCGAGTTTGGAGCATCACAAACACGGGGTCCACTGTACTACTACTGTTACTACTATTACTACTACTACTGTTACTACTATTACTACTACTACTGTTACTACTATTACTACTACTACTGTTACTACTATTACTACTACTACTGTTACTACTATTACTACTACTACTGTTACTACTATTACTACTACTACTGTTACTACTATTACTACTACTACTGTTACTATTACTACTACTACTGTTACTACTATTACTACTACTACTGTTACTATTACTACTACTACTATTACTACTATTACTACTACTACTATTACTACTACTACTGTTACTATTACTACTACTACTGTTACTATTACTACTACTACTACTGTTACTATTACTACTACTACTACTGTTACTATTACTACTACTGTTACTACTATTACTACTACTACTGTTACTACTATTTCTACTACTAATACTGTTACTACTATTACTACTACTACTACTGTAGAGATAATACAGCCTCTCCTCAATTAACAACGGAGTTCCATTCCTAAGACCAGGTCGGTAAACGAATTCGTCGCTAAGCAAGGAGCATACTATAATTGTAGTGGGTTTGTGTCAACCATCAAAGATGGTTGACACAAATGTTATAAATGGTTGCACCATTTATAAAAAATTTAGTATACATATGTATTTTTAAATGTTTATACAGTAGTGTACTGTATATTGTAAGAAACAGAATAGAGGAAATCAGCTCTAATATACATTATTTAGGTATGCATACTGGTCAGAGAACCCGTCGTAAGTCCGAGTCGTTGGTAAACAAGTATACATTGCTAAGTGACGAGAGGCTGTATTTAGAATTAAACTAAGGATAATATAACAAACTCAAGCAATGTGATGTTTTTTTCATCTCTTACTTTCAAGGAAAAAACTTACTTCCCCCAAAAAATTCTGTTCCTGCAGTATCTAGGACACATTATCCAGGTGGTGGGCTCATTAACTTAAGATACTTGTTATAAATGTAATTGAATTACCTTCTAACATGCAATAATTTAGTTAGGGGGAAAAGGCAGACCAAAAAAAATGTCATCCCAGTGGCCATCAAGTTACAGTGGACCCCCGGTTTTCGTGATGCTCCAAACTCGCCCTTTTATGTAAGTGTATTTTTGTAAATGCTTTTGGAAGTGTATTTTTGGGGGTCTAAAAGGACTAGTCTACTTTACATTATACATTATTTCTTATGGGAATAAATTTGTTTGGTAATGGCACTTGAACAGCATTCTGGAACTAAAAAATCATGAAAACCGGGGGTCCACTGTACTTTGCTAGCCATAGTCACCTTGCAAGCCATGAAATCTTCCTCACTGGCTGTTATGTCATCTTTCTGGCCATGTAAATTCATGTCATAGGCCTCAAGGCAAGGACTTAAGTTCAAGACGGTGCCTAATCAACTGGGCTGTGGTTCGTACATTGGACCATGTGTGGCCAACAGCAACAACTTGATTGATCAGGCCTTGATCTACTGTGAGATCTGGTTTAGAACCAGGCCACAGGGGTGATCCAAATATACCTTATGAAAGTTACAAGTACTGTAGTTTTACAGTTCTTATAAAGGGTACAAGCTATTTGAAAAGTTACTAATTATTTGGATAATGTCAGACATACTAAAACTATTTGCATAATGAGAGAGAAAAAACTCCGACCGTTTTTTTCCGTTTAAAATAGCGAATTTGCAGTCTATTTTCGTATGGTATTTATTGATGTATTCTCGTTTTCTTGGTCTCATTTGATAGAATGGAAGATATATTACAGAAATAGAGATGATTTTGATTGGTTTGACAATGACAATTACCTTGAAATTGAGCTCAAAGTAGCGAAAATGTTCGATTTTTGACGATGTTCAAGAGTAAACAAATCACACCTTGCGTCCAATATACATCAACTGGCGAGTCTAATATTCATGCACAAGTGCTCTGATATTAGTTATACCATTTATACAATGATGCAGTTGTATACATAACAGTAAATCTAATATTTTTTGTGAGAATAAAAATTCAAAATGAAAAGCAAAAGTAATGTAAGAGGGGCCTGGAGACGTGACTAATGAACAGAGAAGATGTTATATTAGTGCCAGGAATGTCTGTCTTGTTTATTCTGGACCCTATTTTGAAATTGGCATCGTTTGAAATTTGTGTGAAATTGGCCAAATTGTCATTTTCTGACCACTATTTTGGGTAGTTGAAATTGGTAAATAGGCGGTTTCTTGTACTCAATCGATAGAAGAAATGGAGTTCTAGCGAAATAGCTATAATTTTAGTAGACTGAAAAATTGGAATTTGCCGAAAATAGGGCTCAAAGTGGGCGAAATCGCTGATGCGTATACCTGGAGTTTACTTGGAGAGAATTCCAGGGGTCAATGCCCCCGCGGCCCGGTCCATGACCAGGCCTCATGTTGGACCAGAGCCTGATCAACCAGGCTGTTACTGCTGGCCGCACGCAGTCCAACGTATGAACCACAGCCTGGCTGGTCAGGTACCGACTTTAGGTGCCTGTCCAGTGCCTGCTTGAAGACAGCTAGGGGTTTGTTGGTAATCCCCCTGATGTATGCTGGGAGGCAGTTGAACCATCTTGGGCCAATGACATTTATTATGTTGTCCCTTCACGTGCTAGTGGCACCCCTGCTCTTCATTGGGGGGATGTTACATTGCCTGCCGAGTCTTTTGCTTTCGTAGGGAGTGATTTTCGTGTGCAAGTTTGGTACTAATCCCTTGATAATTTTCCATGTGTATATAATAATGTATCTCTCCCGCCTGCGTTCTAGAGAGTACAGGTTTAGGAACTTCAAGCGTTCCCAGTAATTGAGGTGGTTTATCGCAGTTATGCGTGCCGTGAAGGTTCTCTGCACATTTTCAAGGTCAGCAATTTCACCCGCCTTGAAAGGTGCAGTTAGTGTGCAGCAATATTCCAGCCTAGATAGAACAAGCGATCTGTAAAGTGTCAACATGGGCTTGGCATCCCTGGTTTTGAAGGTTCTCATTATCCATCCTGTCATTTTTCGAGCAGATGCAATTGCTACGGTGTTATGGTCCTTGAAGGTGAGATCCTCTGACATGATCACTCCCAGGTCTTTGACATTAGTTTTTTGCTCTATTGTGTGGTTGGAATTAGTTTTGTACTCCAATGAGATTTTAATTTCTTCACTTTTTCCGTATCTGAGTAATTGAAATTTCTCATCATTGAACTTCATATTGTTTTCTGCAGCCCATTTAAAAATTTGGTTTATGTCTGCTTGGAGTCTTGCAGTGTCTTCAATGGTGGACACTGTCATACAGATTCGGGTGTCATCTGCAAAGGAAGACACAGCACTGTGGCTTATATCTTTGTCTATGTCTGATATGAGGATGAGGAACAGGATGGGAGCAAGTACTGTGCCTTGTGGAACAGAGCTTTTCACATTAGCTGCCTCAGACTTTACTCTGTTGACTACTACTCTTTGTGTTCTACTTGTTAGGAAATTATAGATCCATCTACCAACTTTTCCTGTTATTCCTTTATCATGCATTTTGTGTGCTATTACACCATGATCACACTTGTCAAAGGCTTTTGCAAAGTCTGTGTATATAACATCTGCATTTTGTTTGTCTTCTAGAGCATCCAGGACCTTGTAGTGGTCCAGTAGTTGGGACAGACAGGAGCGGCCTGCTCTAAACCTATGCTGCCCTGGGTTGTGCAATTGATGTGTATCAAGATGAGTGGCGATCTTGCTTCTTAGAACCCTTTCAAAGATTTTTATGATATGGGACGTTAGCGCTATTGGTCTGTAGTTCTTTGCTATTGCTTTACTGCCCCCTTTGTAGAGTGGGGCTATGTCTGTTGTTTTTAGTGACTGCCGGACGACCCCAGTGTCCATGCTCCCTCTCCATAGGATGTTAAAAGCATGTGATAGGGGCTTCTTGCAGTTCTTGATGAACACGGAGTTCCATGAGTCTGGGCCTGGAGCGGAGTGCATGGGCATGTCATTTATTGCCTTTTCAAAGTCATTTGGCGTCATGGTGATGTCAGATAGGCATGCGTCTGTCAAGTTCTGTGGCACTCATAAAAAATTCATTTAGGTCTTCGATTTTCAGTCTGGTTAGCGGCTCGCTAAAAACTGAGTCATACTGGGACTTAAGTAACTCATTCATTTCCTTGCTGTCATCTGTGTAGGACCCATCCCGTTTAAGTAGGGGCCCAATACTGGATGTTGTTCTCGACTTTGATTTTGCATAAGAAAAGAAATACTTTGGGTTTCTTTCAATTTCATTTATAGCTTTTAGTTCTTGCCGCGTTTCTTGATTCCTGTAAGATTCCTTTAGTTTTAATTCAATGTTTGCTATTTCTCTGACTAGTATCTCCCTACGTATTTCAGATATATTGGCCTCCTGTAGCCGCTCCGTTATTCTTTGCCTTCGCCTGTATAGGGAGCGCCTCTCTCTTTCTAGTTTGCATCTTCTCCTCCTTTTCCTTAAGGGAATTTGCCTTGAGCAAACCTCTAGTGCCACAGAGTTAATTTGGTGTAGACATAGGTTAGGATCCGTGATGCTTAGGCAATCTTCCCAGTTTATATCATTTAGGACTTGGTTTACTTGGTCCCACCTTATGTTTTTGTTATTGAAGTTGAATTTGGACAAAGCTCCCTCGCGGCTGATCACATTTTGTTGATCTGGGGCTCCCCGCATGCATGTCTGGACCTCTATTATGTTGTGATCTGAGTATATTGTTTTTGCTATGATGACATTTCGTATCAGATCATCATTGTTGGTGAAGATGAGGTCCAGCGTATTCTCTAATCTTGTGGGCTCTACTATATGCTGGTTTAAGGTGAACTTGGTGCAGAGATTTAAAAGTTCATGCATGTGTGAATTTTCATCTGAGCTGCCTCCTGGTGTTATCTCTGCTACCACATTGTTTGCAATGTTCCTCCATTTTAGGTGCCTGAGGTTGAAATCCCCAGTAGCAAGATGTTGGGGGCAGGAGCTGGAAGATTTTCCAGACAGTGGTCAATTTTCAGAAGCTGTTCCTGGAATTGTTGGGACGTTGCATCCGGGGGCTTGTAGACAACCACGATGACCAGGTTTTGATTCTCGACCTTTATTGCTAATACTTCAACTACATCATTTGAGGCATTTAGTAGTTCTGAACATATAAGTGACTCTGTGATATACAGGCCAACCCCCCCTTTTTGCCTGTTCACTCTGTCACACCTGTATAGGTTGTAGCCCGGGATCCATATTTCATTGTCCAAGTGATCTCTTATGTGGGTCTCTGTGAAAGCCGCAAACATAGTATTTGACTCTGTAAGCAGTCCACGAATGTAAGGTATCTTGTTGTTTGTTGCTGGCTTTAGACCCTGTATATTAGCAAAGATGAATGTAGTTGGATTGGTGGTATGTGGGGGAGGTCTTTTTTTTCCTGGCACTAGTATCTGTTGTATTGGAGTGGAGGCCATTGTCTGTGATTCCACTCCAGAAATGATTGCAGTTGGTGTACAATTTCTGTCATTTCCTGCCAGCTTTTTTTCCTTCCTGGTACTAAAAACCTCTCTCCGGAGTGGCTGTGGGTACCCAGGTTTTGCCATGATCTGGATGTTCTGTGTCGCCTCGTACCCTTTAGGTGGTATGCCTGGCAATATAAGTTATAGCACTGTCTTTCCTGAATTGATGGGTGGCACATTTCAGGGTGGAAAAACTTACAGGACGGGAGGTTGCATTTGCCTGTTTTCATATGGGAACGGCATTTTCTGGGGTGATCATAATTGCATGTCCCATCTGATTTCCCAGATTTTCCATGCCTGCAGATACCAAGTGCATAATATTCACATAGGCCTGGTTTCCGTTTGCCCTGTTTTTTTGTGACTGTGTTCCCCATTGGTGGGTGTGTTCCTGTCTTGTGTCTGTCTTCATTACTAGTGCTAACAGTGGAGCCTTCAACTGTTTCCGGTAATTTATCTTCAGTATTTCCCTGGGCATCCCCTTGTTAACTATCTACCATGGTATTGCTAGTTTGTAGCACTGTTTTTTGTGTGTCCTTGTCTACACCTGTTTCCCCATCATTTATTTCACTAGAGCTCCTGTCCCTCTTCAGGCCACCATCATTTATTTCTCCATTCTCACATTTACTCTCAACCATTTTAACATCTGTACCAGGGGCGGTAGCACCATCTGGCCCTGATTTTTTTCTTTCCCAACTGTTATAGAAAGCTGTCATGTTTTTTATGAAGTCCGATTTGGTGTTGTCATCTTTTAATATCAATGTGATTTTATTCCACAGTTCGGTCTCATTTGGACATACCCAAAAACACTTCCCTTGTTTAATATCTCGTGTAGTAGATTCTTGGATGTCTACACAAGGGGCATGGCAGCATTTACCACAAAAGTTGCATGTAATCCATGCACTGGAACGTTTGTTTGTGTTTTTGCATACTACACAGGGTTTCATGGTTGATTTTGTTAGTTGTTTTACTGTATATTCTACTAATGGCTTCCCTGAAGTGGTGATCTGTCTATTTGTATCGTATCTATTTTATTTGCATGTGTAAGTGTTTGGACAATCTTACCGCTTTAAGTTTTTGTTTGGGTGTATCTTACCGCTTTAAGTTTTTGTTTGGGTGTTTGATAAGGTCCCCTAAAACTCTGTCTGCTTATTGAATCCAGACAAGGATACCAGTTTTGAATCCAGTCAATGGTTTCCTTATTTCTTGGATCTGACGAGATCCACTTATTTAATGAATCCTGTATGGATTGTTTGGGTTACGCGAGACAGACCACTGGAAGATGATTAAACAGAGTAATAATGATCAGTATGGTACAAAAGTATAACTTGCGTGTTGGAGATAAAAACCGGTCCTTCTGGCAGCTCCTACTGTGACGGGCGGCCGTACCTCTGGCACCCTGGTTTACCTCTGGCACCCTGTTTACTTCTGGCACCCTGGTAAACCTCACCCCGGTTTAACACCTGGGTTTCTGTGCACTTATGGTTCACTCTACTGGGTTTAGTTTTTGTTTTTACTACACCACAACACTGCTGGTTTTCTATGATGACTGGAAGATATATGGACTTATGTTGGTGAAATCGTTCACTGACAACTCACAACTCGACACTGTTTATCGTATTTTTCAGCTGGACAAATTACGTATTTCCTCAAGATTGAGCACCTTTTCGTATTTCATAGATTTTTATATCAATGTAATCACTAGATTTTGGTCAGGTATACTAACAGTTTAAAATTATCAATACACGGACCTGCGTGGTAAGGACCCGGCGGCCGCTGGCAACTGATTTCAAACACGAAACTCGTTAGGCCTACACTTCCACCTTAGTTTTCACTTTAACATCTATTAACTTATCTGTATACTACGGCACCACTGAGATATTCCCTATACAGATCTATCTTCACCCTATTTTCAGGGAGACTTTCCTTCCTCTGACAAATATACGTTCTGTTTTATTATTTCACATGGCACTTAAGTTCCCCTCTGAGATTATGGCACTAAGTTCTTGCACACTAATTCCCTTGTTTTTTGACTCGGTATAACTGTTTTCTGCCTGATTTGTTGCGAGCACTGGAGGGATGTACCTTATAAGATCACTGGCACAGTTTTAAGGTTCTAGCACGTAGAAGAGACCGCGAAAACACGAAAAAACACTTAACAAGACGGACGCGTGTAGACGGATGGTGGTAGCGTAAATGTCATCAATACCACTAACTTCACAAAAGCATAATTCCGTTAGTTTTCGATCAAATTTCATAATTTTGGTGGCGTTATGATCGGAAAAAGATTCTCTATCATTCCATAAGATTTTTTTTTTTTCCCAAAAAAATTTCGACCCCCGGAACAGGTTTCCGAGAAGGCCTGTCGACCCCCAAAGGGTTAAAATAAGAAACTAGAAATAAATATGGTATGAATTGCCTGGAAGTTAATATTAGTACAGTGGTCCCTCGGTTTTCGCCGAAAATTCGTTCCAGAATACTGCTCAAGTGCCATTACTGAACGAATTTACTTAATTAAGAAATAATGCCACGTAGGTTAGTCTATTTCAGACCCCCAAAAATACACTTGCAACAGCACTTACGAAAATACACTTACATAAATGTTTGAGTTTGGAGATGCACGAAAACCGAGGGACCACTGTACATGCAAATTTGTAGAGATAGTAGATGACCTGGATGTCATGTTTGGAAAAAAATAAGTGGCCGAAATAAGTAGTTGCACTAGCACATGAGCATTAATGTTTGTCACAAGAGGTTACAATAAATAATATAGACATTAATTATTTACACTCATTCAAGTCATAAATCACATGAGGTTTAGTAGGTATTTTCTAACAAACATTTTATGGGTGGTCTGGTGGCTTGAGCTCTCGCTTCACACACGGAGGGCCCGGGTTCGATTCCCGGCGGGTGAAAACATTTCGACGTGTTTCCTTACACCTGTTGTCATGTTCATCTAGCAGCAAATAGGTACCTGGGTTGTTAGTCGACTGGTGTGGGTCGCATCCTGGGGGACAAGATTAAGGACCCCAATGGAAATAAGACAGACAGTCCTCGATAACGCACTGACTTTCTTGGGTTATCCTGGGTGGCTAACCCTCCGGGGTTAAAAATCTGAAGAAATCTTATCTTATCTTATCTTAAAGCAGTTGGCAGATACAAAGCATATTTTCCTTCCTCAGGTAGTGAGTTCCATATTTTGGGGCTTTTAATTTGCATGAAGCTCTAAAATTAGGTTGAACACGTGGTATGTCATACTTGTTCCTTGTATTGTGTCTGTGTGTCCTGTTGCAGCTCTCCAGGGAGTCTGAACACAGTCAGCTCTAGAGTTTAGTGTTGTGCAAGCATGGTATACACAGTAGTAAGTGTAAAAATTTTGCACATTGAATAGGGAAATAGAGGGCGAGTGTTGTCTAGAGCCTGATTGAGTGATCAATCTGAGGCATTGGGAAGGTCATTGATGTAAATAGCAGAGGGCCTGTGAAACTGCATTGTGGCATCCCTATTTTGATAGGTAGCGTACATATCTGAAATGTTGTTAATGGTCACATGTTGCCTCCTGCTTGCAGGTAAGAATTAATGTCTGTGAGTGCAGGGCCCCTGACTCAATAATGTTCTAGTTTGAGCAGCAAGATGTTGTCTACTGTATCAAAAGTTTATTTTTTATGTCAGTAATGAGGTACATTTGATATTTATTTTCTAGGGAGGAATAAATTAAGCTAAGCATGTTAATTATAGCATCTTTGGCACTGCAAATATTGTAACCTTTATTTTTTTCTTAAATTATTATTTTATTCACTAGTACTGTGTACTATTATGATATTGAACTATTATGATATTGAACTTTTGTACATGGGCTTGCAAGATTTAATGACTAATAGTCTTATGTTTTTGTAAAAAATTTACTAGTTAAAGGTAGCATAAATAACAAAAAAGGCACAATACCGTGACTGGAACAATACCCGCACATATAAAAAGAGAGGAGCTTACAACGACATTTCGGCCCGACTTGGACCATTTACAAAGTCACACTAACTGACTTTGTAAATGGTCCAAGTCGGGCCGAAATGTTGTTGTAAGCTCCTCTCTTTTTATATGTGCGGGTTGTGTGTGTAAAGGTAGCATGTTACCATAATTTACTGTTTGAGCATTGTATTACGTATACTGTACTGTGATGCAATCAGTTTCCCACAGGGGGAATTAAATGATAGCTCTAGGCTTTTCATGTTGAAATCAACACATCAGGAGCTTGCAGTGTTGCAGAAATGAGTAGGAAGTCCAGGTAGATGTGTTCAAGGAATGACTCTAGCTAGAACGATTCTAGCTACAGTTGTGCCCTTGAAAACATCTACCTGGACTTCCTACTCATTTCTGCAATATTGCAAGCTCCTGATGATGAGTTGATTCCAACATGAAAGTCCTAGAGCTATCATTTAACCCTTTCAGGGTCCAAGGGGGGTCTCCGAAACTCGTTCTCAGGGTCCAAGAATTTTAAAAAAAAAAAATTATTTTTTCTTATGAAATGATAGAGAATCTTTTTCCGATCATAACACCACAAAAATTATGAAATTTGATCGAAAACTAACAGAATTATGCTTTCGCGAAGTTAGCGGCAGCCATGACACTTACGCATCGGCGATTTCGCCCACTTTGAGCCCTATTTTCGGCAAATTCCAATGTTTCAGGCAACTAAAATTATAGCTATTTCGCTAGAACTCCATTTCTTCTATCGATTGACTACACGAAACCGCCTATTTACCTATTACAACTACCCAAAATTGTGGTCAGAAAATGGCAATTTGGCCAATTTCACACAAATTTCAAACGATGCCAATTTCAAAATAGGGTCCAGAATAAACAAGGCAGACATTCCTGGCACTAAAATAACGTCTTCTCTGTTCATTAGTCACGTTTCAGGCCCCTCTTACATTACTTTTGCTTTTCATTTTGAATTTTTATTCTCACAAAAAATAGAAAATTTACTGTTATGTATACAACTGCATCATTGTATAAATGGTATAAATAATATTAGAGCACTTGTGCATGAATATTAGACTCGCCAGTTGATGTGTATTGGATGCATGGTGTGATTTGTTTACTCTTGAACATCGTCAAAAATCGAACATTTTCGCTACTTTGAGCTCAATTTCAAGGTACTTGTCTTTGTCAAATCAATCAAAATCATCTCTATTTCTGTAATATATCTTCCAATCTATCAAATGAGACCAAGAAAAAGAGAATACATCAATAAATACCATACGAAAATAGACTGCAAAGTCGCTGTGTGGTGCAGGAATTTTTTTATACTGCGCACACTGACCGCACAGACCCATTCTATCACATCTAGGCCTAACAGCCTGTTTCTGCTTGATTTGAGGGCGCTAGAATTTAGGCGTACTAGTACGTCAATAACCCCAGGGCGTAAGCCGTACTAGTACGTCAATAACCCTGAAAGGGTTAACTTCTCTGTGTGGTTGTTTTGCATCTTGCATTGCTTGTTCACAATAATTGCATACTGTACTATATAATGTTATGCATCTGTGTTTAATATGGCTTTGAAATTTGAAGCAACAAAAATATTATTCCTTATCACTTGTTTCAGAGTGTGAATTTAAATGTTGTTTGTCTTCGTGTGCAGCAAGAAGTAACCATGGAAGATGCACACACTTATTCTTACGAGGATGTCCTCACTCAGTTTGCTGTAGAGCCGGAGGTTGGTCTTACTGATGCCCAAGTGAGAAACAGCCAGGAGAAATATGGGCCAAATGGTAACTGTTGTTCTTGTCTACATTTTCTCAATTGTGATATAAAATACAGTGGACCCCCGAGTAACGAAAAAACTTCATTCCAGAAGCCTGCTCAAGTGCCATTTCTGAATGAATTTACTCCCTTAAGGAATAATGTCACGTAGGTTAGTCTATTTCAGATTCCCAAAAATACACTTCCACAAGCACTTACAATATTATACTTACATAATTGTACGATTTCCGGGGTGTTCGTTACTCGGGGGACCACTGTAGTTTAAAAAAACGACAAGTTGAAGGATGAGAAACGTGTGCAACATTTGGGAATCTTTATTGAGGAAACATTTTGCCAGCCAGTGGCTTCTTCAGTCCAAAACAGAGAATTGAAGCCACTGGCTGGCAAAATGTTTCCTCAATAAAGATTTCCAAATGTTGCCCAAGTGTCTTATTCTTCATATTCTGAGTTAACTATATTGAAAATATATTGTTAACTTGTATAAAGTTTGTTTATAAATACTGTAAGTTCTAATTGGTGTGATAAAGTGTAGTTAACACTGATCGTAGAGAGGGGAAATCCCACATTTTTGTCTCCAGTACCATTTCCTCCCTCACTGTAAGTTCTTATTTAGTCCTTCACTGTCTCCCTGTAGATCTTTGTTATTAATGCTAGTCTTAGGCACATTGGCCCCAGATATGCTGTGAGCGGTAAATTTTGGCTTAGACATACGAGAATGGGTCTGTGCAGTGGTTGTGCAGTGTAAAAAAATCCTGCCCAATGCAGTGCATGATGGGAAAAACACACCTCTGAGCTTGTGTTTGGCTTTTATTGCTTTATTAGCTGTTTCTTGGTATCTGTTGATAAATTGGAAAACATAATATTGAAATAGAGATGACTTTGGTCAGTTTCTGACGAAATACATGTAACTTGAAATAGGCCACAAATTAGTGGAAATATAGATTCTTGGCAATTTTCCATAGGAAGGGTAGAGGCCCCTCGTACATCCCGGTCTGTTTTATACTTTTTTACTAAATGTTCATACTTCATGTAGAATCATCCCCAGTCATTTAAAGGATTTTTTATGAAGTGCCTAAACATTTACCAAATAATTCTAAATATTTATTTTCATATCACTCAAGGATTTTACTATAGTTGTAATTTGCATACATGGAAAATGGACATTCAAATATGTTATGTATTGTATAATCTGTTTAGTCAGAAAACTAATGGGACAGGTATTATTATTATTACTTTTGGGGCAATAAATAATTATTATAAATATTTATTATATTTGAAGTATGGTATAATACATGTACAGTACTATATTTCACTTTAGTTGATATATAAATTTTAATTTTACACTGTACTGCATTTGTTTTTACATGTACGTATGCACAGTACAAGCATACTTCACTAATATGGCGCTTTTCAATTATTTTTTTATTTTTTATTAACACATCGGCCGATTCCCACCAAGGCAGGGTGGCCCGAAAAAGAAAAACTTTCATAATCATTCACTCCATCACTGTCTTGCCAGAAGGGTGCTTTACACTACAGTTATAAAACTGCAACATTAACACCCCTCCTTCAGAGTGCCGGCAATGTACTTCCCATCTCCAGAACTCAAGTCCGGCCTGCCGGTTTCCCTGAATCCCTTCATAAATGTTACTTTGCTCACACTCCAACAGCACGTCAAGTATTAAAAACCATATGCCTCCATTCACTCCTATCAAATACGCTCACACATGCTTGCTGGAAGTCCAAGCCCTCGCACACAAAACTTCCTTTACCCCTCCCTCCAACCTTTCCTAGGCCGACCCTACCCCGCCTTCCCTCCACTACAGATTTATACACTCTGAAGTCACTCTGTCTCGTTCCATTCTCTCTACATGTCCAAACCACCTCAACAACCCCTCCTCAGCTCTCTGGACGATCGTTTTGGTAATCCCGCACCTCCTCCTAATTTCCAAACTCCGAATTCTCTGCATTATATTCACACCACCCATTGACCTCAGACATGACATCTCCACTGCCTCCAGCCTTCTCCTCGTTGCAACATTCATCACCCATGCTTCACACCCATATAAGAGCGTTGGTATAACTATACTCTCATACATTCCCTCTTTACTTCCATGGACAAGGTTCTTTGTCTCCACAGACTCCGAAGTGCTCCACTCACCCTTTTCCCTCATCAATTCTATGATTCACCTCATCCTTCATAGACCCATCCGCCGACATGTCCACTCCCAAATATCTGAATACATTCACCTCCTCCATACTCTCTCCCTCCAATCTGATATCCAATCTTTCGTCACCTATTCTTTTTGTTATCCTCATCACCTTACTCTTTCCTATATTCACTTTCAATTTTCTTCTTTTACACACCCTACCAAATTCATCCACCAACCTCTGCAGCTTCTCTTCAGAATCTCCCAAAAGCACAGTGTCATCAGCAAAAAGCAACTGTGACAACTCCCACTTTGTATTTGCTTCTTTATCTTTTAGGCCAATACCTCTTGCCAAGACCCTCGCATTCACTTCTCTTACAACCCCATCTATAAATATATTGAACAACCACGGTGACATCACACATCCTTGTCTAAGGCCCACTTTTACTGGGAAATAGTCCCCTTCCCTCCTACACACTCTAACCTGAGCCTCACTATCCTCATAAAAACTCTTCACTGCTTTCAGTAACCTTCCTCCTATTCCATACACCTGCAACATCTGCCACATTGCCCCCCTATCTACCCTATCATACGCCTTTTCCAAATCCATAAATGCCACAAAAACATCTTTACCCTTATCCAAATACTGTTCATCTATATGTTTCACTGTAAACACTTGGTCTACACACCCCTACCTTTCCTAAAGCCCCTTGTTCATCTGCTATCCTGCTTTCTGTTTTACTCTTAATTCTTTCAATAATAACTCTACCATACACTTTACCAGGTACACTCAACAGACTTATTCCCTATAATTTTTGCACTCTCTTTTGTCCCCTTTGCCTTTATACAAAGGAACAATACATGCTCTCTGCCAATCCCTAGGTACCTTACCCTCTTCCATACATTTATTAAATAATAGCACCAACCACTCCAAAATTATATCCCCACCTGCTTTTAACATTTCTATCTTTATCCCATCAATCCCAGCTGCCTTACCCCCTTTCATTCTACCCACTGCCTCACGAACTTCCCTACACCCACAACTGGCTCTTCCACACTCCTACAAGATGTTATTCCTCCTTGCCCTACACACGAAATCACAGCTTCCCTGTCTTCATCAACATTTAACAAATCCTCAAAATATTCTCTCCATCTTCCCGATACCTCTAACTCTCCATTTAATAACTCTCCTCTCCTATTTTTAACTGTCAAATCCATTTGTTCTCTAGGCTTCCTCAACTTATTAATCTCATTCCAAAACTTTTTCTTATTTTCAACAAAATTTGCTGATAACATCTCACCCACTCTCTCATCTGCTCTCTTTTACATTGCTTCACCACTCTTTTAACCTCTCTTTTTCTCTCCATATACTCTTCCCTCCTTGCATCACTTCTACTTTGTAAAAACCTCTCATATGCTAACTTTTTCTCCTTACTACTCTCTTTACATCATCATTCCACCAATCGCTCCTCTTCCCTCCCGCACCCACTCGCCTGTAACCACAAACTTCTGCTGAACACTCTAACACTACATTTTTAAATCTACCCCATACATTTTCGACCCCATTGCCTACACTCTCACTAGCCCATCTATCCTCCAATAGTTGTTTATATCTTACCCTAACTGCCTCCTCTTT
This sequence comes from Cherax destructor, assembly GCA_009830355.1. Lineage (NCBI taxonomy): Eukaryota > Metazoa > Arthropoda > Malacostraca > Decapoda > Parastacidae > Cherax > Cherax destructor. Next base: position 22,240 of record WNWK01002790.1, read on the forward strand.
TAGTTTATAAACCTTCACCTCTCTTTTACTTACTGATTCTATTTTCCTTGTATCCCATCTACCTTTTACTCCCACTGTAGCTATAACTAAAAAGTGATCTGATATATCTGTAGCCCCTCTATAAACATGTACATCCTGAAGTCTACTCAACAGTCTTTTATCTACCAATACATAGTCCAACAAACTACTGTCATTACGCCCTACATCATATCTTGTATACTTATTTATCCTCTTTTTCTTAAAATATGTATTACCTATAACTAAACCCCTTTCTATACAAAGTTCAATCAAAGGGCTCCCATTATCATTTACACCTGGCACCTTTTCAATTATATTCATGTTTATTATTTTTGGTAGTGACACAGCTTACCTGCACGATTTTTTATTTTCATATTATTTTTACTTTTAGTACAGTGGACCCCCGGATTACGCTATTAATCCATTCCAGAGGGCTTATCGCTAACCGAAAATATCGTAATCCAAATCTATTTTCCCCATAAGAAATAATGGAAATTCAATTAATCCATTTCAGACACCCAAAAGTATTAAAATAAATATTTTTTACACATTAACTTACACAGTATATGTACAGTGGACCCTCGGTTTTTGTTCACCTCCAAACTCGAACAATTATGTAAGTGTATTTTCGTAAGTGCTTTTGTAAGTGTATTTTTGGGGTATGAAATAACTAATCTAATTTACATTTGTCTTTATGGTAACAAATTCGTTCCGTAATGACACCCAAACAGCATTCTGGAAAGAATTTTCAACGAAAACCGAGGGTCCACTATATATAAATTACAACTAATACATACAACAGTGTATTAACTTCACACTTACCTTTATTGAAGAGTTGTTGATGTGTGGAAGAAGGAAGGAGGGGGGAGGAAGGAGTAGTATGCTAGTGTTTGGAAGGGGAATTCTTTTCCATTAACACTGCAGGTACCAAGTTCTTTTCTGGGGTTACTGGCCTTTTTCTTTTAATGCCACTAGGACCAGGTTGAGTGTCACTGGACCCCTCTCTAACCAAAAATCTGTCCAGGGAGCTCTGTGTCTGGCGTTTCTTTAAAACATCCCTGAAATGGGACACCACATTGTCATTGTACATGTTGCCAGCATGGCCTGCAACAGCTTTGTTAGGGTGATATTCATCCATAAAGCCTTGCACATCAGTCCATTGTGTAATGATCTCCTTCAGTTCTACCATATTTCTGACATTCTTTACCACAGGGCTGGCACTAGGAGCTTTCTTTGGACCCATGGTGGCTTATTTAGCAGTTGCAGGCACTAAAAACAGTGGAAAAATGACAAAATGTATGGTATGAATGAGTGAGTGGCGGCAGTGGCGCTCATTCGCTGGTAAACAATGGCACACTGCTGTCCCAGGGCACGTGTACGCGTCCAAGACGAATAGCGTATTCCGAGCGGATCATCGTAAACCGAGCCAATATTTTTACGGAAAAATGTATCACTAACCGAATTTAGCATAATCCGGGGGTCCACTGTACATTGTTTTTTAGGCCTATCACTATTGCACATTTAACCCTTTGGGGGTCGACAGGCCTTCTTGGAAACACGTTCTCAGGGTCGAAAATTTTTTTGAAAAAAAAAAAAATCTTGTGTAATGATAGAGAATCTTTTTCCGATCATAACAACACCAAAAGTTTGAAATTTGAATGAAAACTTACGGAATTATGCTCTTGCGAAGTTATCGGTCTCGATGTTTACGCATTGGCGATTTCACCCACAATTCCAATGTTCCAGTCCTCTAAAATCATAGCTATTTTGCTAGAACTCTATTTCTTCTATCGATTGAGTACAAGAAACTGCCTATTTACCAATTTCAACTACCCAAATTTCAAATGATGCCAATTTCGAAATAGGGTCCAGAATAAACAAGGCAGACATTCCTGGCACTAAAATAACATCTTCTCTGTTCATTAGTCACGTCTCCAGGCCCCTCTTACATTACTTTTGCTTTCCATTTTGAATTTTTATTCTCACAAAAAACAGAAGATTTACTGTTATGTATACAACTGCATCATTGTAAAAATGGTATAAATAATATCAGCGCACTTGTGCAAGAATATTAGACTCGCCAGTTGAAGTGTATTGGACGCATGGTGTGATTTGTTTACTCTTGAACATCGGCGAAAATTGAACATTTTCGCTAATTTGAGCTCAATTTCAAGGTACTTGTCATTGTCAAACCAATTAAAATCATCTCTATTTCTGTAATATATTTTCCATTCTATCACAAGAGACCAAGAAAACGAGAATACATCAATAAATACCATACGAAAATAGACTGCGAAGTCACTGTTTTAAACGAAAAAAACGGTCAGTTTTTTTTTCTCATTATGCAGTGTGTGGTGCAGGATTTTTTTATACTGCACACACTGACCACATAGACCCATTCTTTCATATACAGGCCTACCAGCCGTTTCCCGCTTAATTTGAGGCCGCTAGAATTTACGCGTACTAGTACAGCACCGACTCCTGCTCGTAAAATGTACTAGTACGGCACCGACCCCCAAAGGGTTAATAAATGATAGTGTAAACATGTTTTTAGGCTTTTATATTCACTGGCAAGTTAAAAAAAAAGACTGTGATTCACTGCATGGCAGTGGTCTGGAACCTAATCTGACGTATTAGCGAGGTATTTCTGAATATAATTGCACCAAATTCATTTATGGCTAAGGTTAGTCAAACTTTTTGTTATTGTACTATATTTTTTGGTGGTGGTTTTTGTCTGGCAACCAAATGGTTCATGTACATGAACTGGAAAAGCATAAACATGATTTCAGATGAGAGAAGATTAGTTAAAAGAGTAATCATTACAGTATTTATATTAATTTTGTTAAATTTTTGTTTCTTCTTTGTGTAGAACTACCTGCAGAAGAGGGCAAGTCTCTCCTTGAGTTGATCCTGGAGCAGTTTGATGATCTACTTGTTAAAATTTTGTTAATGGCTGCAATCATATCATTTGTAAGTATTGTATTCATCTAGTATTTATTAGTGTACATTTTCTTTGTATTATCAAGGCGGTGAATTTTAACATACACATACATTAAAAACCCAATTAATGCATGGGTTACATTCCTGGAAATCAGCGCTGTAACAGAAGTAGTGTTAATTGAAGAAAATAGTGTTATGTTTCTTAGACCTCCAAAAATACCAACCTAATTTTCTTAAATTTTGTAATTCATTAGAAATAATAGTTTGTCTTGCTGTACATTGAAATTATCGTTGCTGGGTGATCTGGAAATGTGTGGAGAGGTTATATACAGGTATCCCTCAACATTCACGTTTTCCACTTTCACGGGCTTCACACATTCGCGAATTCCCGGCCGCCAAATTCCCACCCACCAAATCATATTTAAGTTTCCCGCCACCCGAGCGTCCCTACTACCTTCCATCGGCCGATTCCCACCAAGGCAGGGTGGCCCAAAAAAGAAAAACTTTCATCATCATTCACTCCATCACTGTCTTGCCAGAGGGGTGCTTTACACTACAGTTATAAAACTGCAACATTAACACCCCTCCTTCAGAGTGTCGTATAAGGCGACTAAAATGCCGGGAGCAATGGGCTAGTAACCCCTTCTCCTGTACACATTTACTAAAAAAAACAAATAATAATAATAATTAATAATAATTGCTGTGGAGTGCTCTAAATGTCAGCTACCAAATACTGATAACATATAAAGTGCTCCAGATCAATTATTATAAATTATTATTCTAAAAACATTAAATGCTATTTTTGCATTTGTTCTTACGACAAGAGTGATTTAGGCATGTTTACCCTGATGTAAACATCTTTTATGGTGGCGGTCTGCCTGCTCTCTTACCCCTCATATAATATGCCATATATTATTCATTTCAGCATCTTTATTACAGTTCTAGGGTATTTATTATGTTTCTGATATCAATTTGGAATAAATGTAATAGATAGATAACCTTTATTACTAATATTAGTGTAATTACACAACATTTTATTAGCACTAAGGCTAACATCCAACACCCATGACGACTCACCAGACGCTGAATGTTACTGCGCCTCTCCCTCCCTCCAATAGCTCCTCCCACTTCGTAACGATGTTAGATGGTGAATTTAATGTATTTTTCTGTAAGCTTAACTCGTTGTATGTGTATTTTACTTTTTTATTGTTTTCTGTAATATATGAGTTATGCAAATTAAAATATAGTTATGAAGTTGGAGTTTCATTTTTTGTTCTAATGTATTATACATATTTAATTCAACATTTGGCATCATTACAAAGTGGGCAGAGCTACAGCAGAGGGAGAAGAAGCAGTGTGTCAGTAACTTGATTCCCCATGACACTTCACAACACTATAAAATACGTATTGTATAATTATACTATTACAGGCCTCCCTCCACAGCCAGCTCATGTCAAAATAACATGTATATAGTACATTATTTTACGATGTTTATATGTGTTTTATGATTGTTCATGGTTCAATAGGTTAAGGAAGCAGTATTGTATTATATTTCCCTACAATATATTGGGGCACCAAACAGTCGCGATTTTTCAACATTCATGAGGCTCTTGATCCCCTAACCCTCGCGAATGTTGAGGGATACCTGTACTGAAGCTAGAAGATGAGGTAAGAAGGCAGCGATGCAGTATAATGTGATCCTTTACATCTGACTAGGCCTAGTTGGATGTACAGTTGTTTGGTTTATAATAAAATACTGGCCTACTAGCAAGTTTCAGGTTAATTCTCTTCCCTCCCAAACTGTGCTCGGACCGGCGTGTTTTAGTGTCCCTTCCCTGGAATCTGCTAGGTTGTGTGTAGTTCTCGGGGAAGGGGGGTGTCATGGGCAATGGCAACAACACTAACAGCCTGGTTGATCAGACCCTGATCCATTGCAAGGCCTGGTCACGGACCAGACCATTGGAGCGTTGACCCTTGAAACCCTTAACAGGTATACCATTCCTACTAATATACAACTGTTTTACTATACCTTTGTTTTCCTAAAAAAGAAAGAACAGGGAGCACTACAACAGGTCTACTGGCTTATGCTGGGCAGGTCCTTCTCAAACCTAACCCTGTATATTTGTCCAACCTCGCACTTTCTAAATAAAGGGACTGCACTAAGCCTAATAGCCCATGCTAATGCAGGTCCTTCTCTATTACTAAACCATTGCTTTACCAAATGAGAATATGTAAAAAAAAATGAGGGGAGAGGGCCCTGCAGTAAACCTACTGACTCGTGCTATGCAGATCCTTCTCTTAGCCATTCAGACATCTCTATTGCTAAACCAATGATTTTTTCTAAATAAGAACAAGGGAGCAGTACTATACAGAACATTAGTATTTTTAATGTTTTCATCCTTTCATTGTAACACTATTTTTTTTTACCTGAGCCATTTTGTTGCTGATCATCAGACTTCTTCAGTTTTATTCACATTTTTAGGTGTAGACACTGTACCACCATTACATATTACAATTTTACCTCAATGTATATTGTAAGCCCTATTTTCAGCATTTTCTTATGTATATAACAGTATCTAAAAATTGAAGTTTGATTGCCAGTAAAGTATGCAAATTTTCTCATTGATACTGCATAAGAGTTTTCAGTGATACTTTTGTCAGTAATGATAAAAGGTGAGAAGATATTGCTAAAGGCAAGTTTAAAAGAAAGTTCTGCCAGGTAGTATACACATGTTCACTTTATTAAATTCCACATACAGTAAATAGATATTCTGATCTAGCTGTTTTTCTTCTCTTGCAGGTGTTAGCGTGCTTTGAAGAAGGCGAAGAAACCGTTACTGCATTTGTTGAACCTTTTGTTATTCTTCTCATCCTTATTGCTAATGCTATAGTTGGTGTATGGCAGGTGTGTACCTTTGTATTTCTTGTATCTTTAAAAGTGTCTTACAGGGTGTAACAAAAAATTGTTTCAAGAACTTGACTGCTGTGGCAAACATTACTGGCAACACAAAATATGTTACGGTTGACATATAAATGAATGTTTTAAAATGTAGTTTCTCTACCATCTTTGCAAAGAAAATTTGGTTGCATTCATATATACTATCTGTATCTGTAAGTAAACTGTGTATTGTAAAGAAATAATGAAATGTAGTGTTGCATAAGTTTTATCTTATGGAATGAGCGAAGTTGCCAGAGGATCCGAAATGGGGATTGTATTAGAGTGTAGGGAGGCTGATGCATTTGTGTGTGTAAAGAAGGGCATTTGAATATGATGATAAGGAGTTTAGTGGCAGTTGAAATATCATGTCTGAGATCTTTGTGATGTGTTATACAGAGAATAAGGAATGAAAAAGTTTGGTGTGGTGGTATGGAAGGTACAGTATATACAGTGAGCAGAAGATGAGCTCTTCAGATAATTTGGTTATTACAGTAAATAGAGCAAGATGGGTTAAGAGGGGTGTATAAATATGCTATAGGAGATAACATAAAGAAGGAGGGTATGAAAGGTATTGAGAGATAGGGATCAGAGCATCCAGCAATCATGTGCTATCTGAAATTTGATACAGTGGACCCCTGAGTTTCATGAGTCTCGTTTTCGTGAATTTTGCTTTTCGGCAACTTTTTTCATTGAAATGTGATTTGCCTCGGGATTTGTTGGTCGTACGGAAGGCATCCGAGCGGCCTCCCAGCGTCCGTGCGCACACAAAGGCGCCCCACACACCATTAACCCTTGACTGTTGGAGGTCCCTTTCTGAAACTGTCATTCTATGTTGGGAAATATTCGAAAAAAAAAAAAATTCTTACCAAAATGTTAGGATTATTTTGCCGATTGTTTTATGCCTAAAAATCTTTTTTTGCGATCAGTAATTACCGAGATATGGAGGCGTAAAGTTGGTAGAAAATGAGCCACGTATGGCAACAGCGGCGAATGCCGCTCACCCGGTATTATTTCATTTACTCCCATTCGAAGGTTTCTTGTATTTTCATTTTTTTTCTTTTCTAAGTAACTTATGGGGCCTGTGAGACCAAAGTATGGTGCAATGTACATATACACCCGTTGTATGCAACACAATAACAGCACAAACATTATTATTATATTGTTTACAAAACTTGTTTACACAAACCAACAATACAAAACATTGTTTATTACTATTGTTCTATAATATATATACAAATGTACAGTCACTGGACACTTTCCTAGAACTCCTGAAGCTTGTGGAATTCTTTGAAACATGGGTATATGCACAGTGGAGTTTTACTCTCCTCACACATAAAACGAGTGTCTCTGCGTTTTTGTGGGCGTTTTTTGGTATGTTTACAGACAAAACACCTCTTCTGAGCACTTTTCTTGAGAGTAGTAGCAGGCAGTTGTATGGGGTAGTGATCACCAGGCCTCAGACGAGAGGGCATGTGTTGATAATTTTGTGGGCGCTGGTCTATTGCAGGTGTTGTTCCTTGATACTTGAATATTATTTGTCAGATGACTGACAAACAAAATTCACCATATTTGGGTTTGTTGTTTGTCTTCAACTTGTACATGTTATAAGCATTCAGCATGGAAATGTCAAGAAGATGGAAAAAGAGTTTTATGTACCACTTATAACTTGCAGACACAATCAGCAAACCCAATCTGCATGTCACATTTGTCCACTAAGCGCATATTGAGGTTGTAGTCCATCACAGCTGCAGGTGTTAGAATGGGTTCATTGGTCTCTCTATTCTGCCTTCCACTGTCTACCATTTCTTGTCCGTGAACTGATGTCAACAATGTGACATCACGTTTGTCTTGCCACCGAAATGCCATGTCATTGGCAGCAAACACCTGCACTTCACCTCTACGAATGCCAGCGTCGAACCTAGGCATATGTTTACGATTTCCACGCACTGTGCCACACTCGTCTGTCATGTTCACTCACAAGAAATCACTGAGTAAAGGGCTTGTGTACCAGTTATCAGTATGTAATATATGCCCCTTACCAAGATATGGTTCCATCATTGTTCTAACCACATCACCAGAGATACCCAATAACTTTGTGGTATCTCTCAAAGTATTACTGCCAGTGTACACAATTATATCCAGAACCAGACCACTTTTTGCAATCACACAGTACAAATAACTTTATACCAAAGCGTTTCCTCTTGCTTGGTATATACTACTGATTGAACGACAGTCTGCCTTTGAACAAAATCAAAGACTCATCAATAACAAGCTTCCTGAAGGGATAAAAATACATACAGCACTTTTGTTTCAAGTACATGAACACATTCCTGATCTTATATAACCTATCGTTTCTGTCAGGCCTTGTTTTGTCTGAGAAGTGTAACATACGTAACAGTATAAAAAATTGATTCACTGGTATAATATCACTAAAACCTGGGTTTGAAATCAGGCATTCTGTCGACCAGTATGTGGTGACAGTGTGCTTATACACATGTGGCATAAGCATTATTGTGGCAAAGAACAGGTACATCTCTGCCACAGTTGTGTCCTTCCACTGGTGTAGCCGTGAATTTGGTGAAAGAAATGTTGTACAAGAATGGTATACAATACCGACAGTATGAAATAAAGACACAAGTGCAACATCTGGGTATCTTTATTGTAAACGTTTCGCCATCCAGTGGCTTTATCAATACAAATTCTTGGACACTATGTGAAGACAGTAGAACTATATACAAAAGATGAGGTTGTCAGTCCCTCAGCCTTGGAGTGGTGTGAACATCACGAAAGTCGTTGAGTTACTGGAGCAGAAGCAAGAGGCTGGCGTTTATATACTAACGTCAGGTGGAAAAGGACGTGTAGCAGACGAGGGCATAGTCACTGGAAGGCGGGATTCCCCAGTGGAGGTAGATCATACCCAAAGAGATGGGTTAGTTGTAGTAGTAGATGTCGTTGCCGTGAAGGTTATGTACAGGTCCTCAGAATCAAGATTCCATGATGTTGCAGTGTCTGACAAGTTGTACAAGAATGGTATACAATACCGACAGTATGGGACTGACAACCTCATCTTTTGTATATAGTTCTACTGTCTTCACATAGTGTCCAAGAATTTGTATTGATAAAGCCACTGGATGGCGAAACGTTTACAATAAAGATACCCAGATGTTGCACTTGTGTCTTTATTTCATACTGTCGGTATTGTATACCATTCTTGTACAACTTGTCAGACACTGCAACATCATGGAATCTTGATTCTGAGGACCTGTACATAACCTTCACGGCAACGACATCTACTACTACAACTAACCCATCTCTTTGGGTATGATCTACCTCCACTGGGGAATCCCGCCTTCCAGTGACTATGCCCTCGTCTGCTACACGTCCTTTTCCACCTGACGTTAGTATATAAACGCCAGCCTCTTGCTTCTGCTCCAGTAACTCAACGACTTTCGTGATGTTCACACCACTCCAAGGCTGAGGGACTGACAACCTCATCTTTTGTATATAGTTCTACTGTCTTCACATAGTGTCCAAGAATTTGTATTGATAAAGCCACTGGATGGCGAAACGTTTACAATAAAGATACCCAGATGTTGCACTTGTGTCTTTATTGAAAGAAATGTGTTTGCCATGGTGTACTCATAGTATATGTTGCTTTCCCTGACAATAATGTCCATCGGGGGTTCATTGAAGAATAACTGAAAGCATTCTAGTTCAGTAGCATTGTTTCCAAGTGTACACGATGGCCGTATTCCACTTTGTGTTTCATCGAAGTCATGGGGATTGGGAACAAAATTGTCACCTTGCTGCCAATCCCAGATGCGGTCTGCTGGTGGGTACTGGATATTAACAGGTGGTTGTGGTTGTGCAGGTTGTAGAAGTGTGGGGGTGGTTGAGGGTGGTTGTGGCTGTGCTGAGTTAGCAGCGTGGCCCGCTCGTGGTGCCACATGACTCGTGCCACCGCTAACACCACCACCACTACCTGCTGTCTCATGTACATTATGCATCCCCATTGTAACAATATCATCATCTTCACTATCAATTCGTGGTGTAGGGTCAAGAGATGTACTCTGAGATTTACTTCTTTTCCTTTGAATAGCATATGGCACACTGCCAGAACGCATGTAGCGTCGTACATACTGCCGTTTCACAGGAGAATATTCTCCCTCACTGTCGCCACTAGAACTGCTTTCAATAGCTTTGAAATCACTATCATCACCACTTACACTGCTCACATCAGAGTCCTCTACACGTTGAAATAGTTTCCTCTTTCGTCCTGGTACAGGTGAACGTGAATGAGACGGCCCAGCACCAGAGGTGGAAGGTTGTGGGTCATCTGGGTTTTCATCACTAATTATGTTATCCTGGGCACTGCTTTCGGTCACACCCTTTTGAAAACCATGGAATTCACTTTCATTGGCACTTCCATCGCTGTTAGAACTATCACTTGGGAAGAGAAGACCTCCAATTCGCCGGGGAGTGAGGTATTTCATACCGCGAGGCATGGTGAACAAGGACTACAAACATGGCGCTCCCACAATGCACCACTGAGTCCCCGATTTTTTTCATACTGCGCACACCCACCACGCAGACCCATTCTCTTACATGTAGGCCTACCAGCTTTCTCCTGCTTCATTTGAAGCTGCTAGCATTTACGTATATTAATACGTCCGAAACATTGGCTCGTAAGACGTATATATATGACCGAAACAGTCAGAGGGTTAAGAGTCAGTGTGGCATTGTTTCTCGGCGAGTGACCATCACCCCACGCGTTCATAAGATACATTTTGTAATATTCCATTCTTTTTTTGTGCTTGCAACTGCTAAATAAGCCACCATGGGCCCAAAGAAAGCTCCTAGTGCCAGCCCTTTGGTAAAGAAGGTGAGAAACAAGATAGAATTAAAGAAAGAACTCGTAGCAAAGTACCAAAGTGGAGGAGGAAGAGAGAGGGGAGAATGTGCCTTCTCAGTGATTCTACGATATGTACGATACTAAAGCAGCAGGAGTCGATAAAGGCTATAGCGCCAGCCAGCAATAAAGTGTAGCATTAACAGTGTAGCAAGTAAGTTAAGCAATTAAGCGATAGAAAAAGGACGACATGAAACTCCTCCAGTGTTGTTTGAGGTATATAGGGCCACTGACAACAATGTTGCTCTCTGCCAGCATCTCCAAGGTAAGTGTAAATGGTTTTTTTTTTTTTTTTTTTTTTTTTTCTCTCTCAACAAGTTGGCCTTCTCCCACCGAAGCAGGTGACCCAAAAAGAAAGAAAATCCCCAAAAAGAAAATACTTTCATCACCATTCAACACTTTCACCACACTCATACATAATCACTGTCTTTGCAGAAGTGCTCAGATACGACAGCTGAGAATAGTCCCTCCCAGCTGTCACTATCCCAGACCCCTCCTAGTGCAGGCATTGTACTTCCCATTTCCAGGACTCAAGTCAAACTAAATCGATTAACTGGTTTCCCTGAATCCCTTCACAAAATGTTACCCTGCTCACACTCCAACAGATCGTCATGTCCCAAAAACCATTCGTCTCCATTCACTCCTATCTAACACGCTCACACATGCTTGCTGGAAGTCCAAGCCCCTCGCCCACAAAACCTCCTTTACCCCTTCCCTCCAACCTTTTCTAGGACGACCCCTACCCCGCCTTCCTTCCCCTACAGATTTATACGCTCTCCAAGTCATTCTACTTTGATCCATTCTCTCTAAATGACCAAACCACCTCAACAACCCCTCTTCAGCCCTCTGACAAATACAGTGGACCCTCGGTTAACGAATACCCCGGAAATCGTGCAATTATGTAAGTATAATTTTGTAAGTTCTTGTGGAAGTGTAGTTTTGGGAATCTGAAATAGACTAACCTACATGACATTATTTCTTAAGGACGTAAATTCGTTCGGTAATGGCAATTGAGCAGGCTTCTGCAATGAATTTTTTTCGTTAACTGAGGGTCCACTGTACTTTTAGTAACTCCACACCTTCTCCTAATTTCCACATTCCGAATTTTCTGCATAATATTTACACCACACATTGCCCTTAGACAGGACATCTCCACTGCCTCCAGCCTCCTCCTCGCTGCAGCATTTGCAACCCATGCTTCACACCCATATAAGAGTGTTGGTACCACTATACTTTCGTACATTCCCTTCTTTGCCTCCATGGATAACGTTTTTTGTCTCCACAGATACCTCAATGCACCACTCACCTTTTTTCCTTCATCAATTCTATGGTTAACCTCATCCTTCATAAACCCATCCGCTGACACGTCAACTCCCAAATATCTGAAAACATTTACTTCTTCCATAATCCCTCTCCAATGTGATATCCAATTTTTTTCTTTATTTAAATCGTTTGATACCCTCATCACCTTATTTATAAATTAACCCTTTGACTGTTTTGGTCGTATATATACGTCTTACGAACCAGTGTTTCGGACGTATATATACTTACAAATTCTAGCGGCTTTAAATCAATTGGGAGAAAGCTGGTAGGCCCACATATGAGAGAATGGGTCTGTGTGGTTAGTGTGCGCAGTATAAAAAAAATCCTGCAGCATGCAGTGCATAATGAAAAAAAAAACTGACCGTGTTTTTGGATTAAAATGCCGACTTTGAGGTGTATTTTCGTATAGTATTTATGGTTGTATTCTCTTTTTCGTGGTCTCATTTGATAGAATGGAAAACATATTACAGGAATAGAGATGATTTTGATTAGTTTCATGATGTAAACGATCTTGAAATTGAGCTCAAAGTAGTGGAAATGTTTGATTTTTGCCAATGTTCAAAAGTAAACAAATTACGCCACGCATCCAATACACATCAACTGGTGAGTCTAATATTCTTTCACAAGTGCACAGATATTATTTATACCATTTTTACAATAATGCAAGTCTGCATAACAATAAATCTTCTATTTTTTGTGTGAATAAAAAACAAAATAGAAAGCAAGAGTATTATAAGAGGGGCCTAAAGACGTGACTAATGAACAGATAACATCTTATTTTAGTGCCAGGAATGTCTGCATTGTTTATTCTAGACCCTATTTTGAAATTGACATCTTTTTTATTTTGCATGAAATTGGCGAACTGTTCCAATGGAAATGACCGAAAATAGGGCTCAAAGTCGGCGAAATTGCCGATGCATATATATCGCCGACATCGCTAACTTTGCGAGAGCATAATTCCATACGTTTTCCATCAAATTTCATACTTTTGGTGTCATTACCATCGGGAAAAGATTCTCTATCATTTCATAAGAATTTTTTTTTTTTCCAAAATTTTGCGACAGAATGACAGTTTCAGAATGGGGCCTCCGACAGTCAAAGGGTTAAAGTGTAAATCTTTCTTATTTATAAATTACGTACATTGTTTTTGTGAATAGTGGTGGTGCCCTGTGCTGCCACCTACACCACCACTAATATGTACGGCTTATGTCTCAGTGGCCCTTATAAACCCAACAACAACTCCACCACCACCACCACTCATGACATACGTAATGACATGTTTTATTCATTCTAGAGTATATACGTATCATGTTTCTATGTTATTAATATTGTTTATTATGTCATATTAGATGAATTCTGATAAATAAATAAGCCATAGAGTTGATATTAGCTCGTCATATTTAAGTATTTTGTCCTGCCTCCAAACATCTCCCTCTCCCAACAAGAGTCTTCAATAAAGGTATGTAATAGGGATTTAAATGTTCATTTATCCATTTAATTAGTGCTTTATATTTATTTCTCATTGTTTTCTGTATGTAAATCTATATTTAATCTCTAAAAAAATTATTTTTTGTTAATACTTTTGGGTGTCTGGAACAGATTAATGGGAAAATGGTTTCGCAATTCATGAATTTCGCCTTTCGGCAGACTCTCTGGAATGGATTAATCACGAAACTCGGGGTCCACTGTATTCTGTTGAAGTCAAAGCTTAGTAACGTCTGTGAAGGAATAGAGGCAACCAGTTAGCTGGACTGGAGTTTTGAAAGTGAGAATTACAGTGCATGTGCTTTTCACACCAGGTTGGGAAGTTGAGTTTTGTGTCAAGAATGGCCGTAAATATCTGCCCCTTTAGAAAGATCTGAGGTACAGTAATAAGGGATGGGTAATTAGTTTTCTTCTTTGGTTGGAAATGTTTGATGCATTAAAAATTAAAAAATTAAAAATATTTTTCCACTTCAGGAACGCAATGCAGAGTCTGCCATCGAGGCCTTAAAGGAGTACGAACCAGAGATGGGAAAGGTGATACGTGCCGGCAAACTTGGTGTACAGAAGATACGTGCAAGGGAGATAGTCCCAGGAGATATTATCGAAGTGTCCGGTGGGTTATTTTTGCTTATGTTTGTAAAGACTTTAAAAATTGTAAAACTGTTCTGGAATTTTGATGTTAAATTTTTGGTTAGCACTGATATGAACAGTTATGTGAGTGTGAAGCTTGGGTTTTAAACATTGAAGGAAGGAAGAGGCTGGAGGCAGTGGCAGTTGTGTTAAGAGTGATGTTCAGTGTGAATATTATGTAGAGAGCTCAAAACTTGGAGGTTAGGTGTGGAGTTACCAAAAGATATAGTTCAGAGCATTGAAGAGGGGTTATCAAGGTGGTTTGGGCACTTAGAAAGGATGAAACAAAAATAGGTTAACTAGGGGGTTATATAAATCTGGGGTGATAGAAAAGAGGGGTGTAGGGGTCATCGCAAGAAGGAATGGATGGAGGAGTAAAGGAGGCTTTTGAGTGCTATGGACTTGAACATCTAGCAGGCTTGTGAGAGCATGTTAGATTGGAGTGTTGTTGGGTTGTGAAAAAGGTAACATGAAGGGATTTGTGGAATCTGGTTAGCTGAACTTGAGTCCTGGAAAATATAGTGCCTGCACTCTTACTTTGGAGGGCCATTTAAACTGTAATGTCATGCTTAGGACAAGACAGTGAATCGGTGACAGTATATAGACATTGTCATTTTTATATTACAGTTGGTGACAAGATTCCTGCCGATATGCGATTGATTAAGATATATTCCACTACCTTACGTATTGATCAATCCATCTTGACTGGAGAGTCCGTGTCTGTCCTTAAACATACCGATATTGTTTCTGATACAAAGGCAGTCAACCAGGTGAGTTTTTGTATTTTCTTGTCTTATAGTGGTGAAAAATGTAATAATATTTTTATATCACTAAAAATAGTTAATTCACTCCATGTACAGATGAAAGGAATCACGGTCCAATGATTTTGGAAAATGGTTATTGAGTGGATCACTAATTATTACAGTGGTACCTCGAGTTACGATATTTTTTCGTTCGAGAATGCTGTTCATGTGCCATTACCAAACAAATTTATCCCCATAAGGAATAATGTAAAATAGACAAGTCCTTTTACACCCCCAAAAATATACTTACAAAAGCATTTAAAAAAATAAACTTACATAAAAGGGCGATTTTGGGGACCATCGTAACTCGAGGTACCACTGTACCT
This sequence comes from Cherax destructor, assembly GCA_009830355.1. Lineage (NCBI taxonomy): Eukaryota > Metazoa > Arthropoda > Malacostraca > Decapoda > Parastacidae > Cherax > Cherax destructor. The sequence goes on from WNWK01002790.1 coordinate 37,612, forward strand.
ATGATCTGGGAGGGATGTTGAGTGTAATATATATATTTTTAATGAAAATTCCAAGTAAGAGTGAATTAGAAATGATGAGCTTTAACAAGTGTTGGAGTAGTAAGTCAAAATTGTGTAGGAGCTCTACACAATTCTGACTTACTGAGACGAGTTTGGGCATACTGTTGATGAAGTCACACTGGCTAAGGAGACATTGTCCTTGATGGCAGGTTTTCCTGGTCATATAGTTTTGACAGAAAAAAATAACAGTAAATGAGCTACAATGTCTTACAGTAGATAAAAGTTTGGTGACAAACCTAAAATTCTTTTTCATGCCATAGTTACAGTAAACCATTGTATCTTATATTTTTCAGTCATGTCTTTCTGAGCAGTTAATATTCATGACAGTAATGATCTCAAGTGACTTAATTATTTAGTGTGAATGCCTAAAAGTTGTTTCTTTCAGGACAAGAAGAATATTCTTTTTTCTGGTACCAATGTTGCAGCGGGCAAGGCTCTAGGGATTGTTATTGGTACAGGACTTGGAACTGCCATAGGTAAGAATGGATACTGTCATCTAAAAGTTTTCCACACAACTTGGATAAATGTGGCTATAAATGAAACTTGAGCTTTTTTCTTCCACAGTAAAGGAAATGTTAGAATGTGATAGGTCATAATAACTATTATTATTGCTTTTATTGTTGTTATTTTAAAATATATTGGCCTGCTCCCACCTATGTAGGGTGATCCAGAAAAGGGTAAACACATTCACTGTTATTCATTCATTCACTGTCTTGTCAGAAGCATGCTGACATGACAATTTAGAAGACCTTCTGACTGCAACATCACCCTACCTTTAGAGTGCAGGCACTATACTTTCCCTCCTCCAGGACTCATTTTTTTGTTATAGTCATCCTACCTTGGTGAGAAATAACTAATGAGGATGTTTCAGTTTGGAAGGTCATTTGAATTGTGATGTCTGCTCACTTCTGGCAAGACATCTACTTAATGATGATAAATGCTTCCTTATCTTTCTGGTTGCCATACCTTGGTGGGAGATGATAGGTGTGTTAATTTATTTATTTGTACTATCAATATCTAGAAAATCTCATAGTTTGTGTTTGTTTCAGGTAAAATTCGTACTCAGATGGCAGAGACTGAGGATATCAAGACTCCTTTACAACAAAAGCTTGATGAGTTTGGTGAGCAGTTATCCAAAGTTATATCTGTCATTTGTGTAGCTGTCTGGGCTATCAACATTGGACATTTCAATGATCCTGTCCATGGTGGATCATGGATCAAGGGTGCTATTTATTACTTCAAGATTGCTGTTGCCCTGGCTGTTGCTGCCATTCCTGAAGGTCTCCCTGCTGTCATTACTACTTGTTTGGCTCTGGGTACTCGTCGTATGGCCAAGAAGAATGCCATTGTCAGATCTCTTCCCTCTGTTGAAACTCTAGGATGTACTTCCATCATCTGCTCTGATAAGACTGGTACGCTCACCACCAACCAGATGTCTGTCTCTCGTATGTTCATTGTGGATAACTATGTTGGAAATGACTGTTCACTACTTGAGTTTGAAATTAGTGGCTCTACTTATGAGCCTAACGGAGACTTATACCTGAATGGTGCTCGGGTAAGAGGCTCTGATTTTATAGGGTTGGAGGAACTAGCTACTATATCCTGTATGTGCAATGACTCTTCTGTTGATTTCAATGAATTCAAGAATGTGTTTGAAAAAGTTGGTGAAGCAACTGAGACTGCCCTAATAGTTTTGTCAGAAAAAATCAATCCCTACTCCTTATCTAAATTTGGTGTTGATCGCCGCTCAGCTGCTCTCATATGTAAGCATGATATGGAATCAAAATGGAAAAAAGAATTTACTCTTGAATTTTCAAGAGATCGCAAATCTATGTCATCCTACTGTGTTCCTACCAAACCTACACGCCTTGGAACGGGACCCAAAATGTTCTGCAAAGGAGCTCCTGAGGGAATACTTGATCGCTGTACCCATGTACGAGTTGGTAGTCAGAAATTCCCTCTTTCTGCTGGGGTAAAAGAGAAGATTTTAGCAGTCACCCGTGGTTATGGAGGAGGACGTGATACACTCCGCTGTTTAGCTCTAGCCACAATTGATAGTCCATTACCCCTTCATCAATTGGATCTTTCTGATTCCAACAAGTTCCATGCTTATGAAGTTGATATGACCTTTGTTGGTGTGGTAGGCATGCTTGATCCACCTCGTAAGGAAGTTAGAGATGCTATTCGACGATGCCGTGCTGCTGGTATTCGTGTCATTGTTATTACAGGAGATAACAAAGCTACTGCTGAAGCTATCTGCCGCAGAATAGGAGTTTTTGGTGATAATGAGGATTTGACTGGTCTTTCATACTCTGGCCGGGAATTTGATGAGCTCAGTATTGCACAGCAGAGAGCAGCCTGCATGAGAGCTCGACTCTTCTCTCGTGTGGAGCCCTTCCACAAGTCAAAGATTGTTGAATATCTTCAAGGAGAGAATGAGATCTCAGCTATGACTGGTGATGGTGTGAATGATGCTCCAGCTCTGAAGAAGGCTGAAATTGGCATTGCTATGGGTTCTGGAACAGCTGTGGCCAAGTCTGCCTCTGATATGGTACTTGCTGATGACAACTTTTCTACCATTGTGGCTGCAGTTGAAGAGGGCCGTGCTATTTACAACAACATGAAGCAGTTCATCCGCTACCTGATCTCTTCTAACATAGGTGAAGTGGTATCTATCTTTTTAACTGCTGCTCTTGGTCTTCCAGAGGCTCTTATTCCTGTCCAACTCCTATGGGTCAACCTGGTGACTGATGGTCCTCCTGCTACCGCCCTAGGCTTCAACCCTCCTGATTTAGACATTATGGACAGACCTCCACGTAAGGGCGATGAGTCCCTTATATCTGGTTGGCTTTTCTTCAGGTACATGGCTATAGGTTTCTATGTAGGTTTTGCCACTGTCTTTGCTGCGTCATGGTGGTTTATGTACGACCCTACCGGACCTCAAATCACGTATTATCAGATGTCCCACCACCTTTCATGCTTAAGTGATCCAGAAAACTTTGAAGGATTGGACTGCAGCATATTTGGTCATCCAGCTCCTATGACGATGGCCCTATCTGTACTGGTCACCATTGAGATGTTGAATGCTCTTAACAGGTAAACTGTTTTTATTTTTTAAATTGTTGCACATAATTGTTACTTGAAAAGTAATGATTACAAAAGTAGTATTGAATTTTAAGTACTGTAAACTGTAATATTACACTGATAATCAGTTGTTTGTATGTTATAAATCTGAGACTAATACTAAATTTATATCTCATTTGGTGAAAGAAACACACTCATACTTGTGATTTGCATTACTCTTATTGACAGGGTTGTAGAGTGGGTACAGGTATGCATGTATATATGCTTGCACATGTGAACATTTGCATATGTGAATGTATATATTTGTACTTTAATTTTACATGGGCCTCTAGCATCCATCATGTACTTAGTGTAAAAATATTTGATGACATGTTCTATCCAGACTGCCAATATCCCAAACCCCTCCTTTAAAGTGCAGGCATTGTACTTCCCATTTCCAGGACTGAAGTCCAGCTAACCAGTTTCCCTGAATCCCTTCACAAAATATTACCCTGGTCACACTCCAACAGCAATTGTCAGGTCCCAAAAACCATTCGTCTCCATTCACTCCTATCAAAACGCTCACGCATGCTTGCTGGAAGTCCAAGCCCCTCTCCCACAAAACCTTTACACCCTCCTGCCAACCTTTTCAGGGATGACCCCTACCCTGCTTTCCTTCCCCTACAGATTTATACGCTCTCCAAGTCATTCTACTTTGTTCCATTCTCTCTAAATGACCAAACCACCTCAACAGCCCCTCTTCAGCCCTCTGACTAATACTTTTAGTAACTTTTTTTTTTTTATTATTATTAACACATCGGCCGATTCCCACCAAGGCAGGGTTTCCTGAAAAAGAAAAAAAATCATCATCATTCACTACATCGCTGTCTTGCCAGAGGGGTGCTTTACACTACAGTTATAAAACTTCAACATTAACACCCCTCCTTCAGAGTGCAGACACTGTACTTCCCATCTCCAGGACTCAAGTCTGGCCTGCCGGTTTCCCTGAATCCCTTCATAAATGTTACTTTGCTCACACTCCAACAGCACGTCAAGTATTAAAAACCATTTGTCTCCATTCACTTCTATCAAATATGCACACGCATGCTTGCTGGAAATCCAAGCCCCTCGCACACAAAACCTCTTTTACCCCCTCCCTCCAACCTTTCCTAGGCCGACCCCTACCCCGCCTTCCCTCCACTACAGATTTATACACTCTCCAGGTCATTCTGTTTCTTTCCATTCTCTCTACATGTCCGAACCACCTCAACAACCCCTCCTCAGCCCTCTGGATAATAGTTTTGGTAATCCCGTACCTCCTCCTAATTCCAAACTCCGAATTCTCTGCATTATATTCACACCACACATTGACCTCAGACATGACATCTCCACTGCCTCCAGCCTTCTCCTCGTTGCGACATTCATCACCCATGCTTCACACCCATATAAGAGTGTTGGTATAACTATACTCTCATACATTCCCCTCTTAACTTCCATGGACAAAGTTCTTTGTCTCCACAGACTCCAAGTGCACCACTCACCCTTTTCCCTCATCAATTCTATGATTCACCTCATCCTTCATAGACCCATCTGCTGACATGTCCACTCCCAAATATCTGAATACATTCACCTCCTCCATACTCTCTCCTCCAATCTGATATCCAATCTTTCGTCACCTAATCTTTTGTTATCCTCATCACCTTACTCTTTCCTATATTCACTTTCAATTTTCTTCTTTTACATACCTTACCAAATTCATCCACCAAACTCTGCAACTTCTCTTCAGAATCTCCCAAAAGCACAGTGTCATCAGCAAAAAGCAACTGTGACAACTCCCACTTTGTATTTGATTCTTTGTCTTTTAACCCCACACCTCTTGCCAAGACCCTCGCATTCACTTCTCTTACAACCCCATCTATAAATATATTGAACAACCACGGTGACATCACACATCCTTGTCTAAGGCCTACTTTTACCGAGAAAGAATCTCCCTCTCTCCTACACACACTAACCTGAGCCTCACTATCCTCATAAAAGCTCTTCACTGCTTTCAGTAACCTACCTCCTATTCCATACACCTGCAACATCTGCCACATTGCCCCCCTATCCACCCTATCATACGCCTTTTCCAAATCCATAAATGCCACAAAAACCTCTTTACTCTTATCCAAATACTGTTCACCTATATGTTTTACTGCAAGCACTTGGTCTACACACCCCCTACCTTTCCTAAAGCCACCTTGTTCATCTGCTATTCTGCTGTCCGTCTTACTCTTAATTCTTTCAATAATAACTCTACCATACACTTTACCTGGTATACTCAACAGACTTATTCCCCTATAATTTTTGCACTCTCCTTTGTCCCCTTTGCCTTTATACAAAGGAACAATACATGCTCTCTGCCAGTCCCTAGGTACCTTACCCTCTTCCATACATGTATTAAATAATAGCACCAACCACTCCAAAACTATATCTCCGCCTACTTTTAACATTTCTACCTTTATCCCATCAATCCCAGCTGCCTTACCCCCTTTCATTCTACCCACTGCCTCACGAACTTCCCCCACACTCACAACTGGCTCTTCCACACTCCTACAAGATGTTATTCCTCCTTGCCCTATACACGAAATCACAGCTTCCCTGTCTTCATCAACATTTAACAACTCCTCAAAATATTCCCTCCATCTTCCCGATACCTCTAACTTTTTTTTTTTTTTTTCAACAAGTCGGCCGTCTCCCACCGAGGCAGGGTGACCCAAAAAGAAAGAAAATCCCCAAAAAGAAAATACTTTCATCATCATTCAACACTTTCACCACACTCATACATAATCACTGTCTTTGCAGAGGAGCTCAGATACGACAGCTGAGAATTGTCCCTCCCAGCTGTCACTATCCCAGACCCCTCCTTTAAAGTGCAGGCATTGTACTTCCCATTTCCAGGACTCAAGTCCAATTAAATCAATTAACTGGTTTCCCTGAATCCTTTCACAAAATGTTACCCTGCTCACACTCCAACAGATCGTTATGTCCCAAAAACCATTCGTCTCCATTCACTCCTATCTAACATGCTCACACATGCTTGCTGGAAGTCCAAGCCCCTCGCCCACAATACCTCCTTTACCCCTTCCCTCCAACCTTTTCTAGGACGACCCCTACCCGCCTTCCTTCCCTACAGATTTATACGCTCTCCAAGTCATTCTACTTTGATCCATTCTCTCTAAATGACCAAACCACCTCAACAACCCCTCTTCAGCCCTCTGACAAATACTTTTAGTAACTCCACACCTTCTCCTAATTTCCACATTCCGAATTTTCTGCATAATATTTACACCACACATTGCCCTTAAGACAGGACATCTCCACTGCCTCCAGCCACCTCCTCTCTGCAGCATTTGCAACCCATGCTTCACACCCATATAAGAGTGTTGGTACCACTATACTTTCGTACATTCCCTTCTTTGCCTCCATGGATAACGTTTTTTGTCTCCACAGATACCTCAACGCACCACTCACTCACCTCTAACTCTCCATTTAATAACTCTCCTCTCCTATTTTTAACTGTCAAAGCCATTTGTTCCCTAGGCTTCCTCAACTTATTAAACTCACTCCAAAACTTTTTCTTATTTTCAACAAAATTTGTTGATAACATCTCACCCACTCTCATTTGCTCTCTTTTTACATTGCTTGATCACTCTCTTAACCTCTCTTTTTTTTCTTCATATACTCTTCCCTCCTTACATCACTTCTACATTGTAAAAACCTCTCATATGCTAACTTTTTCTCCCTTACTACTCTCTTTACATCATCATTCCACCAATCGCTCTTCTTCCCTCCTGCACCCACTTTCCTGTAACCACAAACTTCTGCTGAACACTCTGTCACTACATTCTTTAACCTACTCCATACATCTTCGACCCCATTGCCTACACTCTCACTAGCCCATCTATCCTCCAATAGTTGTTTATATCTTACCCTAACTGCCTCCTCTTTTAGTTTATAAACCTTCACCTCTCTCTTACTTACTGCTTCTATTTTCCTTGTATCCCATCTACCTTTTACTCCCACTTTAGCTACAACTAAAAAGTGATCTGATATATCTGTGGCCCCTCTATAAACATGTACATTCTGAAGTCTACTCAACAGTCTTTTATCTACCAATACATAGTCCAACAAACTACTGTCATTACTCCACACCTAATTTCCACACTACGAATTCTCTTCATAATATTTACACCACACATTGCCCTTAGACACGACATCTCCACTGCCTCCAGCTGCCTCCTTGCTGTAGCATTTACAACTCATGCTTCACACCCATATAAGTGTGTTGGTATCACTATACTCTCGTACATTCCCTTCTTTGCCTCCATGGATAATGTTCTTTGTCTCCACAGATACCTCAATGCACTGCTCTCTTTTTTCCTTCATCAATTCTATGGTTAACCTCATCCTTCATAAACCCATCTGCTGACAAGTCAACTCCCAAATATCTGAAAACATTCACTTTTTCCATACTCCCTCCCTCCAATGTGATATCCAATTTTAATTTATCTAAATTGTTTGATACCCTCATCATCTTACTCTTATCAATGTTCACTTTCAACTTTCTACCTTTACACACCCTCCCAAACTCGTCCACTAACCTTTGCAACTTTTCTTTAGAATCCCCCAAAAGCACAGTATCATCAGCAAAAGGTAACTGTGTCAACTCCCATTTTGTATTTGATTCCCCATAATTTAATCCCACCCCTCTCCCCAACACCCTAGCATTTACTTCTTTTACAACCCCATCTATAAATATGTTAAACAACCATGGTGACATTACACATCCCTGTTTAATACCTACTTTTACTTTGAAGTAAAACACACCCTAACCTGAGCCTCACTATCCTCATAAAAACTCTTTACAATATTTAGTAATTTACTACCTATTCCATACACTTACAATATTTGCCAAATTGCTTCCCCATCCACTCTTATATGCCTTTTGTAAATCCATAAATGTAATGAAAACTTTTCTACATTTATCTAAATACTGTTCACATATATTCTTCAATGTAAACACCTGATCTACACATTCACAACCCTATTCTAAACCCTAATGCTCATCTGCAATCCTGCACTCTGTCTTACCTCTATTTCTTTCAATAATAACCTGGTACCCATGTACCCCACTGAGGTGGGGTGGCCCAAAGAGAAAAACAAAAGTTTCTCTTTTTAACTTTAGTAATGTATACAGGAGAAGGGGTTACTAGCCCCTTGCTCCCGGCATTTTAGTAGACTCTTCGACACGCATGGCTTATGGAGGAAGAATTCTGTTCCACTTTCCCATGGAGAACTCAGTAAACTTATTCCCCTATAATTTTCATAATCTTTTTTGTCCCCCTTCCCTTTATATATAGGAATTATACACACTCTTTGCCAATCCCTAGGTACCTTTCCCTCTTTCATACATTTTTTAAACAAAAATACCAACCACTCCAACACTATATCTCAACCTGCTTTTAACATTTCTGTCATGATCCCGTCAGTTCCAACTGCCTCACACACCTCCCCACACTCACAACCTGCTCTTCTTCACTCCTTAAAGATGTTAAGATGTTATACCTCCTGGCCAGTGCATGGAATTACTGCCTCCCTTCATCAACATTTAAAAGTTCCTTAAAATATTCCCGCTATCTACCCAATACCTCCAGCTCTCCATCTACTAACTCTCCTACTCTGTTTTTAACTGACAAATGCATTCGTTCCCTAGGCTTTCATAGCTTGTTTATCTCACTCCAAAAAATTTTCTTATTCCCGGCAAAATTTTTTGACAGTGCCTCTTCTACTCTATCATTTGCTCTCCTTTTGCACTCTCTCACCACTCTCTTCACCTTTCTTTTACTCTTCATATACTCTCCCCTTCTTATATCACTTATGCTTTGTAAAATCCCCTCATAAGCTACCTTTTTTCTCTTTTATTGCACCCTTTACCCTTTCATTCCACCAATCACTCCTCTTTCCTCCTTCACCCACCCTCCTATAGCCACGAACTTCTACCCCACATTCTAATACTGCATTTTTAAAACTATCCCATCCCTCTTCAAACCCCCCATCACTACCCATACTTGCACTAGCCCACCTTTCTGCCAATAGTTGCTTATATCTCACCCTAACTTCCCTTAGTTTATAAACTTTCACCTCTCTCTTACTTACTGTTGCCGTTTTCCTTTTGTCTCATCTTCCTCTTACTCTAATTGTAGCTACAACTAGATAATGATCTGATATATATGTTGCCCCTCTATAAACATGTACATCCTGAAGCCTACCCATCAACTTTTTTTTTTTTTTTTTTTTTTATTAACACATCGGCCGATTCCCACCAAGGCAGGGTGGCCCGAAAAAGAAAAACTTTCATCATCATTCACTCCATCACTGTCTTGCCAGAAGGGTGCTTTACACTACAGTTATAAAACTGCAACATTAACACCCCTCAAGTCCGGCCTGCCGGTTTCCCTGAATCCCTTCATAAATGTTACTTTGCTCACACTCCAACAGCACGTCAAGTATTAAAAACCATATGTCTCCATTCACTCCTATCAAATACGCACACATGCTTGCTGGAAGTCCAAGCCCTCGCACACAAAACTTCCTTACCCCTCCTCCAACCTTTCCTAGGCCGACCCCTACCCCGCCTTCCCTCCACTACAGATTTATACATCTCGAAGTCACTCTGTCTCGTTCCATTCTCTCTACATGTCCAAACCACCTCAACAACCCCTCCTCAGCTCTCTGGACAATCGTTTGGTAATCCCGCACCTCCTCCTAATTTCCAAACTCCGAATTCTCTGCATTATATTCACACCACACATTGACCTCAGACATGACATCTCCACTGCCTCCAGCCTTCTCCTCGTTGCAACATTCATCACCCATGCTTCACACCCATATAAGAGCGTTGGTATAACTATACTCTCATACATTCCCCTCTTTACTTCCATGGACAAGGTTCTTTGTTTCCACAGACTCGAAGTGCTCCACTCACCCTTTTCCCTCATCAATTCTATGATTCACCTCATCCTTCATAGACCCATCCGCCGACATGTCCACTCCCAAATATCTGAATACATTCACCTCCTCCATACTCTCTCCCTCCAATCTGATATCCAATCTTTCGTCACCTATTCTTTTTGTTATCCTCATCACCTTACTCTTTCCTATATTCACTTTCAATTTTCTTCTTTTACACACCCTACCAAATTCATCCACCAACCTCTGCAGCTTCTCTTCAGAATCTCCCAAAAGCACAGTGTCATCAGCAAAAAGCAACTGTGACAACTCCCACTTTGTATTTGCTTCTTTATCTTTTAGCCCAACACCTCTTGCCAAGACCCTCGCATTCACTTGCTGTAGACAGCAACCACCCAGGGAGGTACTACCGTCCTGCCAGGTGACTGTGAAACAGAAACCTGAAACTGTTTTACATGATGGTAGGATTGCTGGTGTCTTTTTTCTGTCTCATAAACACGCTGGATAACAGGTATATCTAGCTACTTCTACTTACACTTTGGGTCACACGACACTGGCATACACATGCATATATATACATACACACATCTAGGTTTTTCTTCTTTTTCTTAATAGCTCTTGTTCTTTTTATTTTCTCTATTGTCCATGGGGAAGTGGAAAAGAATCTTTCCTCCGTAAGCCATGCGTGTCGTATGAGGCGACTAAAATGCCGGGAGCAATGGGCTAGTAACCCTTCTCCTGTACAAATCTACTAAAAAGAGAAGAAGAAAAACTTTATAAAACTGGTTGTCTGAATGTGCGTGGATGTAGTGCGGATGATAAGAAAGAGATGATTGCCGATGTTATGAATGAAAAGAAGTTGGATGTCCTGGCCCTAAGCGAAACAAAGCTGAAGGGGTAGGCGAGTTTCAGTGGGGAGAAATAAATGGGATTAAGTCAGGAGTATCTGAGAGAGTTAGAGCTAAGGAAGGGTAGCAATAATGTTGAAGGATCAGTTATGGAAGGAAAAGAGGGAATATGAATGTGTAAATTCAAGGATTATGTGGATTAAAATAAGGGTCGGATGCGAAAAGTGGGTCATAATAAGCGTGTATGCACCTGGAGAAGAGAGGAGTGTAGAGGAGAGAGAGATTTTGGGAGATGTTAAGCGAATGTATAGGAACTTTTGAACCAAATGAGAGAGTAATTGTGGTAGGGGACCTAAATGCTAAAGTGGGAGAAACATGCAGAGAGGGTGTAGTAGGTAAGTTTGGGGTGCCAGGTGTAAATGATAATGGGAGCCCTTTGATTGAACTTTGTATAGAAAGGGGTTTAGTTATAGGTAATACATATTTTAAGAAAAAGAGGATAAATAAGTATACAAGATATGATGTAGGGCGTAATGACAGTAGTTTGTTGGACTATGTATTGGTAGATAAAAGACTGTTGAGTAGACTTCAGGATGTACATGTTTATAGAGGGGCCACAGATATATCAGATCACTTTTTAGTTATAGCTACAGTGGGAGTAAAAGGTAGATGGGATACAAGGAAAATAGAATCAGTAAGTAAGAGAGAGGTGAAGGTTTATAAACTAAAAGATGAGGCAGTTAGGGTAAGATATAAACAACTATTGGAGGATAGATGGGCTAGTGAGAGTGTAGGCAATGGGGTCGAAGATGTATGGGGTAGATTTAAAAATGTAGTGTTAGAGTGTTCAGCAGAAGTTTGTGGTTACAGGCGAGTGGGTGCGGGAGGGAAGAGGAGCGATTGGTGGAATGATGATGTAAAGAGAGTAGTAAGGGAGAAAAAGTTAGCATATGAGAGGTTTTTACAAAGTAGAAGTGATGCAAGGAGGGAAGAGTATATGGAGAGAAAAAGAGAGGTTAAAAGAGTGGTGAAGCAATGTAAAAAGAGAGCAGATGAGAGAGTGGGTGAGATGTTATCAGCAAATTTTGTTGAAAATAAGAAAAGTTTTGGAATGAGATTAATAAGTTGAGGAAGCCTAGAGAACAAATGGATTTGACAGTTAAAAATAGGAGAGGAGAGTTATTAAATGGAGAGTTAGAGGTATCGGGAAGATGGAGAGAATATTTTGAGGAGTTGTTAAATGTTGATGAAGACAGGGAAGCTGTGATTTCTGTGTAGGGCAAGGAGGAATAACATCTTGTAGGAGTGTGGAAGAGCCAGTTGTGGGTGTAGGGAAGTTCGTGAGGCAGTGGGTAGAATGAAAGGGGTAAGGCAGCTGGGATTGATGGGATAAAGATAGAAATGTTAAAAGCAGGTGGGGATATAGTTTTGGAGTGGTTGGTGCTATTATTTAATAAATGTATGGAAGAGGGTAAGGTACCTAGGGATTGGCAGAGAGCGTGTATTGTTCCTTTGTATAAAGGCAAAGGGGACAAAAGAGAGTGCAAAAATTATAGGGGCATAAGTCTGTTGAGTGTACCTGGTAAAGTGTATGGTAGAGTTATTATTGAAAGAATTAAGAGTAAGACAGAAAGCAGGATAGCAGATGAACAAGGGGCTTTAGGAAAGGTAGGGGGTGTGTAGACCAAGTGTTTACAGTGAAACATATAGGTGAACAGTATTTGGATAAGGGTAAAGAGGTTTTTGTGGCATTTATGGATTTGGAAAAGGCGTATGATAGGGTAGATAGGGGGGCAATGTGGCAGATGTTGCAGGTGTATGGAATAGGAGGAAGGTTACTGAAAGCAGTGAAGAGTTTTTATGAGGATAGTGAGGCTCAGGTTAGAGTGTGTAGGAGGGAAGGGACTATTTCCCAGTAAAAGTGGGCCTTAGACAAGGATGTGTGATGTCACCGTGGTTGTTCAATATATTTATAGATGGGGTTGTAAGAGAAGTGAATGCGAGGGTCTTGGCAAGAGGTGTTGGGCTAAAAGATAAAGAAGCAAATACAAAGTGGGAGTTGTCACAGTTGCTTTTTGCTGATGACACTGTGCTTTTGGGAGATTCTGAAGAGAAGTTGCAGAGGTTGGTGGATGAATTTGGTAGGGTGTGTAAAAGAAGAAAATTGAAAGTGAATATAGGAAAGAGTAAGGTGATGAGGATAACAAAAAGAATAGGTGACGAAAGATTGGATATCAGATTGGAGGGAGAGAGTATGGAGGAGGTGAATGTATTCAGATATTTGGGAGTGGACATGTCAGCAGATGGGTCTATGAAGGATGAGGTGAATCATAGAATTGATGAGGGAAAAAGGGTGAGTGGAGCACTTCGGAGTCTGTGGAGACAAAGAACCTTGTCCATGGAAGTAAAGAGGGAATGTATGAGAGTATAGTTATACCAACGCTGTTATATGGGTGTGAAGCATGGGTGATGAATGTTGCAACGAGGAGAAGGCTGGAGGCAGTGGAGATGTCATGTCTGAGGTCAATGTGTGGTGTGAATATAATGCAGAGGATTCGGAGTTTGGAAATTAGGAGGAGGTGCGGGATTACCAAAACGATTGTCCAAAGAGCTGAGGAGGGGTTGTTGAGGTGGTTTGGACATGTAGAGAGAATGGAACGAGACAGAGTGACTTCGAGAGTGTATAAATCTGTAGTGGAGGGAAGGCGGGGTAGGGGTCGGCCTAGGAAAGGTTGGAGGGAGGGGGTAAAGGAAGTTTTGTGTGCGAGGGGCTTGGACTTCCAGCAAGCATGTGTGAGCGTATTTGATAGGAGTGAATGGAGGCATATGGTTTTTAATACTTGACGTGCTGTTGGAGTGTGAGCAAAGTAACATTTATGAAGGGATTCAGGGAAACCGGCAGGCCGGACTTGAGTTCTGGAGATGGGAAGTACAGTGCCGGCACTCTGAAGGAGGGGTGTTAATGTTGCAGTTTTATAACTGTAGTGTAAAGCACCCCTCTGGCAAGACAGTGATGGAGTGAATGATGATGAAAGTTTTTCTTTTTCGGGCCACCCTGCCTTGGTGGGAATCGGCCGATGTGTTAATAAATAAAAAAAACCACGGTGACATCACACATCCTTGTCTAAGGCACACTTTTACTGGGAAATAGTCCCCTTCCCTCCTACACACTCTAACCTGGCCTCACTATCCTCATAAAAACTCTTCACTGCTTTCAGTAACCTTCCTCCTATTCCATACACCTGCAACATCTGCCACATTGCCCCCCTATCTACCCTATCATACGCCTTTTCCAAATCCATAAATGCCACAAAAACATCTTTACCCTTATCCAAATACTGTTCACCTATATGTTTCACTGTAAACACTTGGTCTACACACCCCCTACCTTTCCTAAAGCCCCCTTGTTCATCTGCTATCCTGCTTTCTGTTTTACTCTTAATTCTTTCAATAATAACTCTACCATACACTTTACCAGGTACACTCAACAGACTTTTTTTTTTTCAACAAGTCGGCCGTCTCCCACCGAGGCAGGGTGACCCAAAAAGAAAGAAAATCCCCAAAAAGAAAATACTTTCATCATCATTCAACACTTTCACCACACTCATACATAATCACTGTCTTTGCAGAGGAGCTCAGATACGACAGCTGAGAAAAGTCCCTCCCAGCTGTCACTATCTCAGACCCTCCTTTAAAGTGCAGGCATTGTACTTCCCATTTCAGGACTCAAGTCCAACTAAATCAATTAACTGGTTTCCCTGAATCCCTTCACAAAATGTTACCCTGCTCACACTCCAACAGATCGTCATGTCCCAAAAACCATTCGTCTCCATTCACTCCTATCTAACACGCTCACGCATTCTTGCTGGAAGTCCAAGCCCTCGCCCACAAAACCTCCTTTACCCCTTCCCTCCAACCTTTTCTAGGACGACCCCTACCCCGCCTTCCTTCCCCCACTGATTTATACGCTCTCCAAGTCATTCTACTTTGATCCATTCTCTCTAAATGACCAAACCACCTCAACATCCCTTCTTCAGCCCTCTGACAAATACTTTTAGTAACTCCACACCTTCTCCTAATTTCCACATTCCGAATTTTCTGCATAATATTTACACCACACATTGCCCTTAGACAGGACATCTCCACTGCCTCCAGCCTCCTCCTCGCTGCAGCATTTGCAACCCATGCTTCACACCCATATAAGAGTGTTGGTACCACTATACTTTCGTACATTCCCTTCTTTTCCTCCATGGATAACGTTTTTGTCTCCACAGATACCTCAATGCACCACTCACCTTTTTCCTTCATCAATTCTATGGTTAACCTCATCCTTCATAAACCCATCCGCTGACACGTCAACTCCCAAATATCTGAAAACATTTACTTCTTCCATAATCCCTCTCTCCAATGTGATATCCAATTTTTCTTTATTTAAATCATTTGATACCCTCATCACCTTACTCTTATCTATGTTCACTTTTAACTTTCTACCTTTACACACTCTCCCAAACTCGTCCACTAACCTTTGCAACTTTTCTTTAGAATCTCCCATAAGCACAGTATCATC
Organism: Cherax destructor; assembly: GCA_009830355.1. NCBI lineage: Eukaryota > Metazoa > Arthropoda > Malacostraca > Decapoda > Parastacidae > Cherax > Cherax destructor. The sequence goes on from WNWK01002790.1 coordinate 53,161, forward strand.
AGCAAAAGTAACTGTGTCAACTCCCATTTTGCATTTAATTCTCCATAATTTAATCCCACCCCTCTCCCCAACACCCTAGCATTTACTTCTTTTACAACCCCATCTATAAATATATTAAACAACCATGGTGACATTACACATCCCTGTCTAAGACCTACTTTTACCGGAAATAATCTCCTCTCTCCTACACACCCTAACCTGCGCCTCACTATCCTCATAAAAACTCTTTACAGCCTTCAGTAACTTACTACCTATTCCATACACTTGCAACATTTGCCACATTGCTCCCCTATCCACTCTATCATATGCCTTTTCTAAATCCATAAATGCAATAAAAACTTCTCTACCTTTATCTAAATACTGTTCACATATATGCTTCACTGTAAACACTTGATCTACACATCCCCTACCCACTCTAAAGCCTCCTTGCTCATCTGCAATCCTACTCTCTGTCTTACCTCTAATTCTTTCAATAATAACCCTGCCATACACTTTACCTGGTATACTCAGTAAACTTATTCCCCTATAATTTTTACACTCTCTTTTATCCCCTTCCCTTTATATAAAGGAACTATACATGCTCTCTGCCAATCCCTAGGTACCTTCCCCTCTTTCATACATTTATTAAACAAAAATACCAACCACTCCAGCACTATATCCCCCCCTCCTTTTAACATTTCTGTCATGATTCCGTCAATTCCAGCTGCTTTACCCCCTTTCATTCTACGTAATGCCTCACGCACCTCCCCCACACTCACATCCTGCTCTTCTTCACTCCTAAACGATGTTGTACCTCCCTGGCCAGTACATGAAATTACCGCCTCCCTCTTTTCATCGACATTTAAAAGTTCCTCAAAATATTCCCGCCATCTACCCAATACCTCCAGCTCCCCATCTACTAACTCCCCTACTCTGTTTTTAACTGACAAATCCATTCGTTCCCTAGGCTTTCTTACCTTGTTTATCTCACTCCAAAATTTTTTCTTTTCAGCAAAATTTCTTGACAGAGCCTCTCCCGTTCTTTCAACAGACTTATTCCCCTATAATTTTTGCACTCTCTTTTGTCCCCTTTGCCTTTATACAAAGGAACAATACACGCTCTCTGCCAATCCCTAGGTACCTTACCCTCTTCCATACATTTATTAAATAATAGCACCAACCACTCCAAAATTATATCCCCACCTGCTTTTAACATTTCTATCTTTATCCCATCAATCCCAGCTGCCTTACCCCTTTCATTCTACCCACTGCCTCACGAACTTCCCTACACCCACAACTGGCTCTTCCACACTCCTACAAGATGTTATTCCTCCTTGCCCTACACACGAAATCACAGCTTCCCTGTCTTCATCAACATTTAACAAATCCTCAAAATATTCTCTCCATCTTCCCGATACCTCTAACTCTCCATTTAATAACTCTCCTCTCCTATTTTTAGCTGTCAAATCCATTTGTTCTCTAGGCTTCCTCAACTTATTAATCTCATTCCAAAACTTTTTCTTATTTTCAACAAAATTTGCTGATAACATTTCACCCACTCTCTCATCTGCTCTCTTTTTACATTGCTTCACCACTCTTTTAACTTCTCTTTTTCTCTCCATATACTCTTCCCTCCTTGCATCACTTCTACTTTGTAAAACCTATCATATGCTAACTTTTCTCCCTTACTACTCTCTTTACATCATCATTCCACCAATCGCTCCTCTTCCCTCCCGCACCCACTCGCCTGTAACCACAAACTTCTGCTGAACACTCTAACACTACATTTTTAAATCTACCCCATACATTTTCGACCCCATTGCCTACACTCTCACTAGCCCATCTATCCTCCAATAGTTGTTTATATCTTACCCTAACTGCCTCCTCTTTTAGTTTATAAACCTTCACCTCTCTTTTACTTACTGATTCTATTTTCCTTGTATCCCATCTACCTTTACTCCCACTGTAGCTATAACTAAAAGTGATCTGATATATCTGTAGCCCCTCTATAAACATGTACATCCTGAAGTCTACTCAACAGTCTTTTATCTACCAATACATAGTCCAACAAACTACTGTCATTACGCCCTACATCATATCTTGTATACTTATTTATCCTCTTTTTCTTAAAATATGTATTACCTATAACTAAACCCCTTTCTATACAAAGTTCAATCAAAGGGCTCCCATTATCATTTACACCTGGCACCCCAAACTTACCTACTACACCCTCTCTGCATGTTTCTCCCACTTTAGCATTTAGGTCCCCTACCACAATTACTCTCTCATTTGGTTCAAAAGTTCCTATACATTGCTTAACATCTCCCAAAATCTCTCTCTCCCTCTACACTCCTCTCTTCTCCAGGTGCATACACGCTTATTATGACCCACTTTTCGCATCCGACCCTTATTTTAATCCACATAATCCTTGAATTTACACATTTATATTCCCTCTTTTCCTTCCATAACTGATCCTTCAACATTATTGCTACCCTTCCTTAGCTCTAACTCTCTCAGATACTCCTGACTTAATCCCATTTATTTCTCCCCACTGAAACTCGCCTACCCCTTCAGCTTTGTTTCGCTTAGGGCCAGGACATCCAACTTCTTTTCATTCATAACATCGGCAATCATCTCTTTCTTATCATCCGCACTACATCCACGCACATTCAGACAACCCAATTTTATAAAGTTTTTCTTCTTCTCGTTTTTAGTAGATTTGTACAGGAGAAGGGGTTACTAGCCCATTGCTCCCGGCATCTTAGTCGCCTCATACGACACGCATGGCTTACGGAGGAAAGATTCTTTTCCACTTCCCCATGGACAATAGAGAAAATAAAAAGAACAAGAGCTATTAAGAAAAAGAAGAAAAACCTAGATGTGTGTATGTATATATGTATATGCATGTGTATGCCAGTGTAGTGTGACCTAAAGTGTAAGTAGAAGTAGCTAGATATACCTGTTATCCAGCGTGTTTATGAGACAGAAAAAAGACACCAGCAATCCTACCATCATGTAAAACAGTTTCAGGTTTCTGTTTCACAGTCACCTGGCAGGACGGTAGTACCTCCCTGGGTGGTTGCTGTCTACCAACCTACTACCATAACCTTTTATCCACCAATAAATAATGTAACAAACTGCTTTCATTACGTGCTAGTATATCATATCTTGTATACGTATTTATCCTCTTTTTTCATAAAATATGTGTATTACTTATTACCAAACCTCTTTCTACACATAGTTCAATTAAAGGCTCCCCATTTTCATATACTCCTGGCAACCCAGATTTACCTACTACTCCCTCTACAACATTTTTACCCACTTTAGCATTGAGATCCCTAACCACACGTACTCTCTCACTTGGTTCAAAACTCCCCATGCACTTGCTCAACATTCCCAAAATCTTTCTCTCTCCTCTGCACTTCTCTCTTCTTCAGGTGCATAAACACCTCATATAACCCACTTTTCACATCCATCCCTTATTTTACTCCACATTATCCTTGAATTTATACATTTATATTCCTTCTTTTCCTGCCATAACTTATCCTTCAACATTATTGCTACTCCTTCATTAGCTCTAACTCTGTTAGAAACCCCTGACATAATCTCATTTATTTCTCCCCAATGAAACTCTCCTACCCCCTTCAGCTTTGTTTCACTTAGTCAGGACATCCAGCTTCTTTTCATTCATAACATCTTCAACCATCTCTTTCTTATCATTGCACAACATCCACACACATTCAAACATCCCACTTTGACGGTTTTCTTCTTTTTCTTTTTAGTAGGCTATATGGGAAAAGGGTTACTAGCCCATTGTTCCCGGCATTTTAGTTGACCTTTACAACACGCATGGCTTACAGAGGAAAGGTTCGTATTCCACTTCCCCATGGATATACAATGGTACCTCGGTTAACGATATTTTTTCGTTCCAGAATGCTGTTCAAGTGCCATTACCAAACAAATTTATCTCCATAAGGAATAATGTAAAATAGACTAGTCCTTTTAGACCCCCAAAAATACACTTACAAAAGCATTTAAAAAAATAAACTTACATAAAAGGGTGAGTTTGGGGACCATCGTTAACTGAGGTACCACTGTACAGTGGACCCTCGGTTTTCGTTGAAAATTCTTTCCAGAATGCTGTTTGAGTGCCATTACCGAATGAATTTGTTCCCATAAAAACAAATGTAAATTAGATTAGTCGTTTCAGACCCCCAAAAGTACACTTACAAAAGCACTTACAAAAATACATTTACATAAATGTTCGAGTTTGGAGATGCACGAAAACCGAGGGTCCACTGTAAAAGGAAAAGTAATAAGAACAAGAACTGTGAAGATAAAATCAAAGAAAACTCAGATGAGTTGGTATACTTAAATGTGTACATGCATGTGTACTGTGACCTAAGTGTAAGTAGAAGTAGCAAGACGTATATGAAATCTTGGATTTTTATGAGACAAAAAAGACACCAGCAATCCTATCATCATGTAAAACAAATACAGGCTTCGTTTTACACTCACTTGGCAGTACGGTAGTACCTCCCTGGGTGGTTGCTTTCTTCCAACCTACTACTACTAAGCTGCTGTATCTGAGCGCCTCTGCAAAGACTGAGAGTGATGGTGAAAGTGTTGAATGATGATGAAAGTTTTTTTTTTCTTTATTTTTGGGTCACTTCCTCGGTGTGAAACGGCCAACATGTTAAAAAAAAAAAGTTTTATCCAGTCTCATTTCTTTCCCTCCCAAGAAAAAAAAGATAATCCCTTTGGACCCCATGAGGCATGTAACCAGGCCTGGCAAGTCATTTGAGCAAGTTTCCATATGCTTCTGTTAACCTTGCTGGAAATAAATACAGTGGTACCCCGAGTTTCGTACATAATTCATTCCAGAAGGCTGTTCGAGTGCCGTTAGAGATAAGAACGAATTTGTTCCCATAAGGAATAATTTAGATTAGTCCATTTCAGACCCCCAAAAATACACTTACAAAAGCACTTACAATAATACACTTACATAATTGTTCGAGTTGGGAGCAGTACGAAACTCGGGGTACCACTGTACCTGGGTATTGTCAGTCATTGAGTTGTTCCAGGAAAATGGTCAGATTCTGCTTCATAAATGTGAGGGATTCATTATTATTATTAACACATCGGCCGATTCCCACCAAGGCAGGGTGGCCCGAAAATGAAAAACTTTCGTCATCATTCACTCCATCACTGTCTTGCCAGAGGGGTGCTTTACACTACAGTTATAAAACTGCAAGATTAACAACCCTCCTTCAGAGAGCAGACACTGTACTTCCCATCTCCAGGACTCAAGTCCGGCCTGCCGGTTTCCCTGAATCCCTTCATAAATGTTACTTTGCTCACACTCCAACACCACGTCAAGTATTAAAAACCATTTGTTTCCATTCACTCCTATCAAATACGCACACGCATATTTACTGGAAATCCAAGCCCCTCGCACACAAAACCTCTTTTACCCCCTCCCTCCAACCTTTCCTAGGCCAACCCCTAAGCCGCCTTCCCTCCACTACAGATTTATACACTCGAGGTCATTCTGTTTCGTTCCATTCTCTCTACATGTCCGAACCACCTCACAACCCCTCCTCAGCCCTCTGGATAATAGTTTTGGTAATCCCGCACCTCCTCCTAATTTCCAAACTCCGAATTCTCTGCATTATATTCACACCACACATTGACCTCAGACATGACATCTCCACTGCCTCCAGACTTCTCCTCGTTGCGACATTCATCACCCATGCTTCACACCCATATAAGAGTGTTGGTATAACTATACTCATACATTCCCCTCTTAAACACATGTGCAACACTTGGGTATCTTTATTGAGGAAACGTTTCGCCACACAGTGGCTTCATCAGTCCATACAAAGGAGAATCGTGAAGAACAGGAGTATGAGGTGGTCAGTCCCTCAATCTTGAGTCGATGTTGTCAGTCCATCAAACTTGAATAGAATACAACATATGAGCGTAGAGGAAGCTTATATACTGTAGACAGGAGAGGTGCAGCAGTTGGAGGTGTCACATTTGTCCAATGTGGAAGTAGGTCGTGCCCAAGGAATAGGCAAGCAAAGAAATCCCTGTATTAAGATACTAAGATGTTACAGTGTCAGACAGGATGTAAATGAATGGTTCAGAGAACCGACGAGTTGGTTCTCTGAACCATTCATTTACATCCTGTCTGACCTGCAACATCTTGGTATCTTAATACAGGGATTTCTCGCTTGCTATTCTGGGCACGACTCTCCACATTGGACAAATGTGACACCTCCTACATGCTGCACCTCTCCTGTCTACAGTATATAAGCTTCCTCACGCTCATATGTTGTATTCTATTCAAGTTTGATGGACTGCATCGACTCAGATTGAGGGACTGACCACCTCATCTCCTCCTGTTCTTCACGATTCTCCTTTATGGACTGATGAGCCACTGTGTGGCGAAACGTTTCCTCAATAAAGATACCCAAGTGTTGCATATGTGTCTAATTTACCAACTCGTCGGTTCTCTGAACCATTCATTTACATTCCCCTCTTAACTTCCATGGACAAAGTTCTTTGTCTCCACAGACTCCGAAGTGCACCACTCACCCTTTTCCCCTCATCAATTCTATGATTCACCTCATCCTTCATAGAACCATCTGCTGACATGTCCACTCCCAAATATCTGAATACATTCACCTCCTCCATACTCTCTCCCTCCAATCTGATATCCAATCTTTCGTCACCTAATCTTTTTGTTATCCTCATCACCTTACTCTTTCCTATATTCACTTTCAATTTTTTTCTTTTACATACCTTACCAAATTCATCCACCAACCTTTGCAACTTCTCTTCAGAATCTCCCAAAAGCACAGTGTCATCAGCAAAAAGCAACTGTGACAACTCCCACTTTGTATTTGATTCTTTGTCTTTTAACCCCACACCTCTTGCCAAGACCCTCGCATTCACTTCTCTTACAACCCCATCTATAAATATATTGAACAACCACGGTGACATCACACATCCCTGTCTAAGGCCTACTTTTACCGAGAAATAATCTCCCTCTCTCCTACACACACTAACCTGAGCCTCACTATCCTCATAAAAGCTCTTCACTGCTTTCAGTAACCTACCTCCTATTCCATACACCTGCAACATCTGCCACATTGCCCCCCTATCCACCCTATCATACGCCTTTTCCAAATCCATAAATGCCACAAAAACCTCTTTACCCTTATCCAAATACTGTTCACCTATATGTTTTACTGCAAACACTTGGTCTACACACCCCCTACCTTTCCTAAAGCCACCTTCTTCATCTGCTATTCTGCTCTCCGTCTTACTCATAATTCTTTCAATAATAACTCTACCATACACTACCTGGTATACTCAACAGACTTATTGCCCTATAATTTTTGCACTCTCTTTTGTCCCCTTTGCCTTTATACAAAGGAACAATACATGCTCTCTGCCAGTCCCTAGGTACCTTACCCTCTTCCATACATGTATTAAATAATAGCACCAACCACTCCAAAACTATATCTCCGCCTGCTTTTAACATTTCTACCTTTATCCCATCAATCCCAGCTGCCTTACCCCCTTTCATTCTACCCACTGCCTCACGAACTTCCCCCACACTCACAACTGGCTCTTCTGCACTCCTACAAGATATTATTCCTCCTTGCCCTACACACGAAATCACAGCTTCCCTGTCTTCAACAACATTTAACAACTCCTCAAAATATTCCCTCCATCTTCCCGATACCTCTAACTCTCCATTTAATAACTCTCCTCTCCTATTTTTAACTGTCAAATCCATTTGTTCCCTAGGCTTCCTCAACTTATTAATCTCACTCCAAAACTTTTTCTTATTTTCAACAAAATTTGTTGATAACATCTCACCCATTCTCTCATTTGCTCTCTTTTTACATTGCTTGACCACTCTCTTAACCTCTCTTTTTTTCTTCATATACTCTTCCCTCCTTGCATCACTTCTAATTTGTAAAAACCTCTCAAAGGCTAACTTTTTCTCCCTTACTACTCTCTTTACATCATCATTCCACCAATCGCTCTTCTTCCCTCCAGCACCCACTTTCCTGTAACCACAAACTTCTGCTGAACACTCTAACACTACATTCTTTAACCTACTCCATACATCTTCGACCCCATTGCCTACACTCTCACTAGCCCATCTATCCTCCAATAGTGGTTTATATCTTACCCTAACTGCCTCCTCTTTTAGTTTATAAACCTTCACCTCTCTCTTACTTACTGCTTCTATTTTCCTTGTATCCCATCTACCTTTTACTCCCACTTTAACTACAACTAAAAAGTGATCTGATATATCTGTGGCCCCTCTATAAACATGTACATCCTGAAGTCTACTCAACAGTCTTTTATCTACCAATACATAGTCCAACAAACTACTGTCATTACGCCCTACATCGTATGTTGTATACTTATTTATTCTCTCTTTCTTAAAATATGTATTACCTATAACTAAACTCCTTTGTATACAAAGTTCAATCAAAGGGCTCCCATTTTCATTTATACCTGGCACCCCAAACTTACCTACCACACCCTCTCTACATGTTTCTCCTACTTTAGCATTTAGGTCCCCTACTACAATTACTCTCTCACTTGGTTCAAAGGTTCCTATACATTCGCTTAACATCTCCCAAAATCTCTCTCTCTCCTCTACACTCCTCTCTTCTCCAGGTGCATACACGCTTATTAAGGATTCATACTCCCTCATAGTGACCTAAGCACTCAATATTTGGGAGAATTAATAAAGCTGTTCACTTAGAAAACTAATACTGCAGTAAGGCAACATTGACATAAGGAATGGCTGCAAGGCATGATAAGTGGTTGAGGCTCTACTCCATATTGAGGTTTATTACCAAACTACCTTGCTGTTAGTATTATGTCATTTGGCTATGAGCACTAGTTTTTTTCTCCACCTGTTTCCCCCAAAAAAGTTTTTGTTACTGACTATGAACATAGTGTGGGTAATTGTGTAAATCTTGTTGTGTATTTTTACAGCTTGTCTGAGAACCAGTCGTTGCTTGTGATGCCTCCCTGGTATAACCTGTGGTTGCTGGCAGCAATGGCCTTGTCCATGATTCTACACTTCTTCATCTTGTACTTTGACATTCTTGCGGTAAGTTTGGATATAATAGAAGGGGTGATACAAGCCACTTATATGTACTGTAGCTTAAAGAACAATACACAAATTACCCGTGCTTAAGAGACTGAAATATCGTCATAAGTTTGTCTTCTATGTGTAGGTTATTTGTATACCATAGCTAACTAAAAACTGGCCCTTTGATTAATATTAGAGTTAATTGTAAAGCATTTTTTTTTTTTTTTTTTTGCTACCTTTAAGATATTTTTTAGTAGTGCAGATAAGTTAGATATGAAAAGTAATTTTGTTTTACAAAAATTATCCAGTTAAAGATGAAGGATTGGAATATTTAGCATTCTAAATTAATGAAATGGAAAAGTTTTACAGAGTTTGAAAATGGAAATAATAAAGGTGAGGTGCATGAAATGAGTCATAATTAAAGCATTCTCCTCTAATTTATAATTTGTTAAGAGAGTAGAATAGATGAAATAATAACTAACATCTCAATCTTTGTCTTTTGTACAGGTGGTATTCCAGGTACAGCCGCTTTCTGTAGCACAGTGGATCGCAGTGTTAAAAATATCCTTCCCTGTCATTATAGTTGATGAAACATTCAAGTTCTTTTCTCGTAAGTATGCTGATGGAGAGAATCCACTGTTCTCCTGCCACTGGATTGTACTAGCCTGGGCTCTGTACATCACATACATTAAAATTTATTTCTTTTAACACCAGTCACCTGTAAGTAATTAAATTGCTAAGAAGTATACTCTACAGTTATTGTATGGTATATGAACATCAGATGAATATTATTTTAGTCCTTGATACAAATCTTGCCTGAAGGTAATTACGATTATTACTGTTGGGCTATAATGAGGTTTTTACTCATGTGAATTGGCAAAATTGTTTCCAGTTGCCAATGCAAGGTACAAGTTTGAAAGGTTTAGTGCGTGTGAAAGGATTGTTGCTGTAGGTCCATAAGTACTCCAGTCGTAAGCATTATCTCCTATAATAAACCTGTTTTTCAAGGTGTGTGTTGGACTGAAAACACTTGAGTGCAAGTTAATCATGTCTCAAATGATGACTTATAAAACCAGACCTTTGAATGTTGTGGCTTTTTTTTTTATCAGGACAGTAATATAACACCTGAATCTTGGACACTGGCATATGAAGATGTGAGGAGCCTTTGTTGCAGTGTTTGTATATTTTTAAATGACAATTTTTTTTTTTATGATACTGAGGTTATGAATTATCTTTGATTCCTAACTATCATTACTTCCAATGAAAAAAACATTTATCATGGTGAGCAGATTTAGAATATAGAAAATTGCAATGTATTGGGTTTCCAGTATGTGTATGCAGTAGATTTCATTGATGTATAGATACTTTTATGGATTTAGTATGAATTCTAGCTAGCTCTCCTACTGATGGGACATTTCAAGCAGGCACAATGTGTTATGCAGTGTTGATGTGATGGAGATTTATTATGGTAGTAAACACAAGTCATTAATTATTACAGTAGGCAGTTTCTTCATGAACTTAGTTACCTGACACTTTTTTGGGTCTTTAATCAGGCCATCTCATTTTAAATCCAGTATCTGTCCTTGAATCTGCTTCATTTTATACATTCTCATACATATTGTTCAGATATACTTTAATGATCTGACATTAAGTAATTCATGTTTGAGCTCTGAAATATCTAGCATAAATTGGATATTCATTTTGAAAGTAACTTAATAAAACTAGAATAAGTTTTCCTGGGCTGGAGTTGTCAGCCATACCAGCCATATAAATACTAGGTCTCACAACTATATATTTGATAAACTTAATGGTGTAAATTGATGATATTCATATTTTTGCATGTAGTACTTGTAACTTGCTTATTTTTCATTGTAAGATCTCCAGCACTTAAGTATTTATATATTTTAATATAGGTATAGAAGAGTGATACTTAAATTTAGAAATGAGATTGTCATAAATTTTACATATTCATTTGATTAGTGTGTATACTAGAACAACTGGATGCTTCAAGAGACTTGAGAGTTTTCTAGTCATGACATAAAACAAGATTTGACTTTAGATTTTGATGCTATACTGACTAATGCACATTTAAAGCACAAAATCCTGCCCCAAATAACAAGTAGAAGGTTGTAATTCTGTTTATTTTTTAGGATTTTACAGATAGATAAATAAGTTTGATAATCCAGATTTACATCTTATGCTTCTGAGACCATTAATGTATTTGATAGAGTCTCTGTTTAGCAGTTCCTTTGTAATAGTGAGACGAGTTCAAAAATATAGAGATCATCGATTATCTGGCAATTGGTGGTTTTTGTTCTATCTGGCACCTTGGCAGATTTGCGAAAAAGAAGTGTGCATGGCAAAGGGACCATTAAAAAATATGATCATCTGATATGGGTATAAAGGCAGAATATGTAGAACAAACTTTCAGTTGGCTATCTTTACCTTAGGGTAAAGAGAGACTAAGCATGCTGCTTATTTTTTTATTGAAAGTGATTTATTACACCAACTTTAACTTTTCTTGTTAGTTCAATTGTTGCTTTGTGCTCCTTGGCCTAGACCTCCACACAGCTTATTGGCACTTCGTGACCTGTACGAGTTAAGTGCGTTGCATGATTAATAACAATAATAATGGGAGCAAGGGGTTAGTAACCCCTTCTCTAGTATAAATTACTACATTTAAAAAGAAGTACTTTCGTTTTTCTTTTGAGATCACCCTGCCTTGGTGGGATACAGCCGGTTTGTCAAAAAAAATAATAATAATAAACCCTGAGCAAAAATGTAAAATTAATAAAAGCTCGTTGTATATTTTGTGTCTTTATACCCATATACATTGGCATTATACCTCTGCATCCCGATTATCTGGAGTTGTTGAGAATTCAGTGCACCTTTCTTCCAAAGGAACCAGATAATCGTTGGTAATACATACCTATACAGCATTTGTGTTTCTAGAAAAAACTACCTTGAGAATGTCTGCTGAATATTTCTGCATTTTGAGAATAGACTAGTAAGATAGGTAAAATATTTTTAAGCATTGCCATGAAAAGTAACATGTATTTTAAATCCCATGAAAAGTAATATATATATCTTAAATTCTAGTATAATACAAACCTACCTTTCCCCTCTTTCTGTTGATCTGTCCATTTCTTTTATTTTGTATTCAAATATTTGTTTGATAAAGATTTATTCAGAAAGTGGGATATTTGCAGTAGTTAGTTTTGAATACAATATTAAATGAGCTACGAAGAAGACTTAAAATTCCAAGTAATAAAACATTCCACATATACAGTGGAACCTCAGTTTTCGTATGCCCTAGTTTTTATGTAAAACTATAGTTATTCTTTATAAAATATATTTTTTGTTAATATTTTTGGGTGTCTGGAACGGAGTAATTGGATTTACATTATTTCTTATGGGAAGTATTGCTTCTGTTTTCATACGATTTGGTTTATCGTCAGACTTTTTCAAACGGATTAATCACAAAAACCGAGGTTCTACTGTACATATTTTCATGCATATAAGTCACGGTTTTATTTTGCTTTGGGCTCTAGTTTATTTTATGAGAATTCTGGGGACCAATATGATTTTGACCCTAATCACATTTCTTAGTTGGAAATCTGGTTTACCAAACTGGCTACTTTAAAGATAGGTCCCATAGCCTCGCTGAACTTGTCAAGACTCCACTAAATAAATAGCTCCATTTACTGCTTTTGTAGTTTCTAGTAGTGTTTTAAACTGCCTCATAAAGTTCATGATGTATTATTCACATTGCATCTCTACTCTTCAATCTGTTTTCACATTTTCCATTACTTATCATTCAATTATTTTGATGCACCCAGAACCAGCCATTATAAAAATTTGCTAGCACGTATTTATAATATTGTAAACTCTTGCAAATTTTAGAATTTACTGTTACATAAAAGTACATGTGGGAAAATTTGAAGTTTAGAAGATATTTTTAAATTATACTTATTTAGAAAATATAATTTCAAAAATTTAGAATTGGTAATAAGCTTCACTCCGGCTATTAACACGTTTTCTGGTACAGGACAGAACAGTAAAGCCACTAATGTGCTGCTCATTATGCACTCAATTACAGCCAGACCTGATTAGACTTTTTTTTCTTTTGCTGTCATTATGTACTCTATGTACTGTTTTATTTTTATTATCTGCCTCGGTGGGAAACGGCCGATGTATTAAAAAAAAAAAATCTGCTGCTTCAGTTGTCTGGCAAGAAGTTATCATTTAGATATAAACTTTGTACAGTATATATCATTGTCTTGAGAACAGCAAAATGGAAAGGAGCTTCATAAGGAAATGTTTCTCTAAGGAATTTACCCTTTGCTCTCATAGGAAGACTAATGCTAAGATTTGAATGATAGTAGTCATCAATTGCAATTAAAATCAAATATATTTGATGCTCAGTACTTGAGTGTGTTTAGTTTCTCTTGGCCATGCAGGTAGAAGATCAGATACATAGAAATAAACTTAGGTCAGGTCAAGTAATTCAGTTACAAGTTCTTACTAAATGTATCACTGCCTATCTTGTTAAGAAGGTAGCTGTAGTAAAGCATCTTAGTTCATTACTGGTTGGTTTAAGCATAAGAACTATCAACTTCACAGCATGTGTGGGGGGAACAACTGCTGATAAGATCATTGCTCAATTACTTCTGCCTAAGGTATGTTGTGGTTACAATTCAAATCAGGGGTTTGATAGTGACAGGACTGGTTTTAATGGAAGTGTTTTAAAAATGAATACAGTATTCATAATGATAAGCAGCATAATTGAAAGCTGCTTTAACTCAAGATGAAATCTATGTTGGTCTGCCATTATCACTTTTGTAGAGATCTGATAAAAAACTTTTATGACTGAAGTCCTGGAAACGTGATTTTTTTTTTTTTTTTTTTTTAGCAGTTCGGCTGTCTCCCACTAAGGCAGTGTGACCCAAAAAAGAAACACTTTCACCATCATTCACACATAATCACTATCTTTAAGAGGCGCTCAGATAAGACAGTTCAGATGTCACTCCAAACAGTCAATAACCCAATGAAGGCATTGTACTTCCCACCTCCAGGATTCCAGTCCTGCTAACTGGGTTCCCTTCACAAAATATTACCCTTCTCACGCTCCAACAGATCATCAAGTCCCCAAAACCATTCGTCTCCATTTACTCCTATCTAACACACTCACAAATGCCTGCTGTATGTCCAAGCCCCTTGTGTACACAACCTCTTTTACCCATTCCCTTCCCCTCCATCTTTTCTAGGACGACCCTTACCCCTCCTCCCTTCCACTACAGATTTATACACCCTCCAAGTCATCCTGCTTTGTTCCATCCTCTCTAAATGACCATACCACCTCAACAACCTCTCCTCAGCCCTCTGAATAATACTTTTAATAACTCCACACCACCTCCTAATTTTCACACTATGAATTCTCTGCATAATATTTACACCAAACATTGCCCTTAGACATGACATCTCCACTGCCTCCAGCCTCCTCCTTGTTGCAGTATTTACAATCCATGCTTCACACCCATACATTCCCTCACCCATACATTCCCTCACCCATACATTCCCACACTCATACATTCCCACACTCATACATTCCCTTCTTTTCCTCCATGGATAACGTTCTTAGTCTCCACAGATACCTCAAGTGATTGTGCGAGTGATGGTGAAAGTGTTTCTTTCTTTTTTGGGTCACCCTGCCTCAGTGAGAGATAGCTGCTATGTTAAAATAATATAGTGCAGAATTGTTACAGGTGCAAGAACCTCTAAATAAGATATTTCAGCATAACAGTCGACATTACCCTGAGTACTGTATAAACCTCCAAGGTTCTATCCTGGGAATTTTTATATTTGGCAAACATCATATTCCTTGGTATTTGAACCAAGCAGTAATCTCTCATATCCAAAAAAAATGTTTGGAAAATATCAGTATTAGCATTTTGACAGAAAATCCTTGAGTTAATATAGAAAATGACTTTAGGCAAAAGTTATGACCTTTAAATTTTTTCATTCGATAACCAATCCTCTAAGGATGTAAATGTTGATATTTATTTATCCTTATTTGTTTATCTCTTAGATTATTCTAATTATTATTATTATTATATGTAGGAGAAGAGGTAAACCTGCAGAAGTCATATAGTGCTTGGGGGTATAGGAGGTAATCAGGTTCCATCCAAGAAAGGGGAGGAGAGGTCCAGTTCCTTGGATCAAGAGCCTCTCAACAGAATCAGTGAACCCGTCTTGATTGAATTAAGCCTATCTAGAATTTTAGCTTAATTTTAAATATATTTTTTATAAAATTTTGTTACTGACAAGTGGGAAATGGCCATTGTTAAAAAAAAAAAAATCTTAATGCCTGTTAAGAGACAAATTGGGCATGGAAATATTTCTGTAAATTTTGTACCAGGTCTCTCATTTTTCAAAAATATGTTCGCTCCAACTTAATGCACTACCTGTGTTTCATTATTATTATATTCATGGGGAAACACTGAACCTTTAGGAATTACAGTGACTGGGAGCTGGAAAGTATATTTGATGTAAGGAAGGGTAGCTCCAATGCTCTGGATAAAGGGTCTTTGAACCTCCCTTCCCCTTAAGCGTGTTTTGTTCAAATATAATAATAGTAATATAATCAGATGAAGCACTAAACTTGAGAGGGTCATACAGTGCTGCAGGGAGGAATGTGGGAGAGGAAGGTGCAAGGGTGATTAGGGAGTGCAGGGGAGGTGTGTGGGTGGGTGTTAGTGGGTGGTAGGGGAGTGAATTTGTCAAAAAATACATCACATTGGGCAGTAACATTATCTCTATCCTAAGATACAAGTTACATACATCATGATAACTGACTACATTTTTTTTATAGCCACTTGTATTGAAATAATTGTGATGTTTATTTACTCTTTAACCTTTTGAGGGGTCCAGACCCCAATCTAAAAATTCCCCATAGGGTCCAATAATTAAAAAAAAAAAATTATTTTTCTTTATGAAATGGTAGAGAATTCTTTCTGAAGGTAATAAAGCAAAAAGTACGAAATTTGATTAAAAAAAAAATCTGACAATTACGTTCTCACAAATTTTGCCGTGTCAGTGATATTTATGCATCGGCAATTTTGCCCATTTTTTAGTTCTATTTTCGGCCAAATTCATAGTTCCATTAGACCAAATTTTTAGCCGTTTCACTAGTATGTGTGCCATTTTATCTATTGAGCGCAAGAAATTGCCCAATCAACTAATTCAGCTACCCAGTAAAGTGATTGGAAATTGGTAATTTGGCCAATTTCCCACGAAGTTCAAAATATTCCAATTTCAAAATAGGGTCCAGAATAAACAATGCAGGCATTCCTGGCACTAAAATAACATTTCCTCTGTTTATTAGTTACGTTTCCAGGCTTTACACGTGAATTCTATTTTGATTTTTTATTAATAAATTTTTTTTTTTTTCACACCAGAAACTAGAAGATTTACTGTTATGCAGTATTGTAATAATTGTATAAATAATATCAGTGCATTCGTGAATGCACATCAGACCCCCAAGCTGATGTGTATTGGACGTGTAATGTTTTTTTTCTCATTATACACTGCATGCTGCGGATTTGTTTTATATGGTGCACACTTACCACATAGATGCATTCTCTCATATCTAGGCCCAAATTTACCACTCTCAGCTTATCTGAGTGAGCTAAGCTCATGACATAGTACTACAGCTTGGACCCTGGCTTCAAAGCCGTAGAACTACGGGACGGACCCTCTAAGGGTTAAGGGAGGTGCCTTGATGTCAGTGAGGGGCTATTGATCCATGGAACTGAACTTGTCCTCCCTTTCCTTCGATTGATCCTGAATACCTCCCATTCCCCAGACACTACACGACCCATACAAGTTTAGTGTTTCCCCTTGAGAAAAATAAATAGTTTTATAATTTTTAATGTACGTATGAGGAATTGTCCAAGGAAGCTAGAAATAACAAGAAGCTTAGTGGATCAACAATTACTCCATAATACACAAACAACTACAGAATTTCATATACGTACTAGCAGCAAAGAAAAGATTAACACATGCCATAATTAATTTCCCGAGAAATAAATCCCCACACGTTAGCTAGCAAAATGTAGGTCCTTTATTTCTGAGTTTCTTTAACAGTTATAAAAAATCTGTGGAGGTTCATAGGTAAGTCAGACAGGTTTAGTGCTTTCTATGAATATAATTATTAAATCATATTAAATATTTTCAAAAGTTCACAAAAGGGCTATACGTACTGAAAAGAGGAAGTATGTTGCCTTCTTAAGGAACATGTTGAAAAACAATAGCAATAGGTAACGCATTACAGGTATATACATCAGGAGGACAATTAGATTCATATAGAACATTGCCTGTCAACATAGACTATGCAAAAGCTTTAGCTCATAGTAAACAGATTGTCACTTGTTTGACCCGACTAGCCAAGTTTACCAGGAATGTTTTTGCAAAACTAACCAGGAAAAGAATCTTAGCCACAAGGTAGAATTCAAATGTATTGAACTTTCTGACTACACATTTGTAAATCATCATAATATAAGGATCATACAGCACACATTTGTAAAGATATAATTATGTCACCTGTACAGTATATGTATAGTTTTGAAAGAGAATCTTCGCTAGAAAAATATGTAATCTGGAAGAACGGATCTTTGAAGTATTATGTACATACTGCATAACTGATCCCTGGGTTTTTTCATAAAGCTTTATAAATGTTTGGCATGGACTTGTACGTATTAGCTTTAAATGAAAGGCATGACAGTAATATGTTTTGGAAATTGTGGAAAAATATTTTTCAACAGCCAGCCATAATACCGTGGCTGGAACAAATCACAACTAACCCACAAATTGAAAATAATAACTGGACACCATTTCATTCTTCTGAACCTTTGTCATTGGACGGACTGAAATGTTCTGTTTTCTTTTTTTCCCATTTGTGGGTTAGTTGAAAACTTTTCAGATGCTTTTCCAGTTTGTGGTCCAAATCCCAAGCATTTAATTATGTCCAGTCCAAGAATATATCCTATGTGTACACACTGTAGGCACTTGTGAACAAGTTTGCTCTCAGTGCTTTGTAGTACAGTGCACAAAATCATTATATTTTTGTATATAGGTAATACATAAGATTACAGGTATTTTGTAGGTTAAAATTTCTTACTGTTGAATTCACATCATTAGGACGTCATGTTCAGGTGTGTTTAGAATTGTCAGTTTGCAACATTTGCCATCAATTTTAAATAAGTGTGCTGTCAGAGAAAGTACTCTTGAAAATCAGTGCAGATGTAGGCAGGAGTATGTACATTTTTAAGTACAGTATAATAGCGTTATTTTTTTCATTCTTGTCTGAATGTAATAGTGATGCTTTGATATCTTACATTTCTCTTTTAGAAAAAAATGTATCAGGTTAAAGATGACATCTATCCAGAGGAGTTGTGGAAACCTTAAACAATTGCTTGATAAACTTGAGTGATGGTCTACTATAACACAAAATTGCATGACAAAATTCATATCTGTTTCTTGGGTGCATCTGCTAGCCTTTCCTTACAGCAGGAAAATGTAAGATTTTTTTTTGTTATATTACTTACAACACTCCCAGCAACAGCATTAGTGAAGACAGTAAATACTGATAAAATTGCACAAGCTGTAGCCGAGGAGTCTAACAAAATGTACCAAATCTACTGATATTAAGTGAAGAAAGAACATCAGATTTTCTTGTAACAGCTGCACAATAAAATGGATCATCATTTAAGGAAAGTACAGTTTTTGTCATATGTTTACACTGAAACATGTGAAGATTCTATAAAAAACAAAAAACTGACAAATTAAATGCCCTAGAAATGAAACAAGTGTTGTAGGCAGCTTTGACTCCAACAGTGGCAAGCCAGAAGACTTTTCATACCTTTGTTAATTTTCAATCTAAGGCTATAAATTCATAAAATGTAAATGTTAAAAGTTAAAGTGCCTAGTAAATAGGTAACAATTGCTTTTGTATGATATGCAAAATGCAAAAACTCAAATATTTAATGTACTTAATGGAGTGGTACCATATAAATTGCATGTAAATGTCAAACTAATTCAGTTCAACTAGCACATGCAGGCAACCCAGTACTACAGGCAAGGGTGTCCTTCAACTCGTCAGCTCTTTAAGACTACAATAAGTATGTATGCTAAATGTGTTTTAATGTTTGTAATGCAGATATTTTATTTGCAAATAAAATACTGTAGCACAATAAAATTACTTTGATATTGCAATGAAGTGAATTAAAATTAAGGTCACAGAAACCCATAATTTTTTCCACTAGAAATTAATGAGAGATTATTTTGCAGCTTAACAAGGTTTGGAATTTTGTGAAAACGTGAAGGTTTACAGTGTGTATGAAGTATAATCTAAAGGTTTTAGGGGATGGTGTACTGTATTTGTAATTTGGGACTGAAGAGTGTCACAGGGTTGACCTTTAACCCTTTGACTGTCGGAGGCCCCATTCTGAAACTGTCATTCTATGTCGGAAAATTTTGGAAAAAAAAATAAATTCTTTTTTCTTATGAAATGATAGAGAATCTTTTCCCGATTGTAATGACACCAAAAGTATGAAATTTGATTGAAAACTTACGGAATTACGCTCTCGCAAAGTTAGCAATGCCAGTGATATATACGCATCGGCGATTTCGTCGATTTTAAGCCCTATTTTACGCCAATTCAATTGGGACAGTCGACCAAACTCATAGCTATTTCTTTAGAACTCCATTTGTTCTATCGATTGAGTACACGAAATCACCAATTTACCGATTTCAACTACCCAATAAAGTGGTCAGAAAATGGCAATTTCACCAATTTCATGCAAAATAAAAAGTTGTCATTTTCAATATAGGGTCCAGAATAAACAATGCAGACATTCCTGGCACTAAAATAAGATGTTATCTGTTCATTAGTCATGTCTTTAGGCCCCTCTTATATTACTCTTGCTTTCTATTTTGATTTTTTATTCACAAAAAATAGAAGATTTACTGTTATGCAGACTATTGCATTATTGTAAAAATGGTATAAATAATATCAGTGCACTTGTGAAAGAATATTAGACTCACCAGTTGATGTATATTGGACGCGTGGCGTGATTTGTTTACTCTTGAACATTGGCAAAAATCAAACATTTCCACTACTTTGAGCTCAATTTTAAGGTCGTTTTCATCATGAAATTAATCAGAATCATCTATATTTCTGTAGTATGTTTTCCATTCTATCAAATGAGACCACAAAAAAGAGAATACAACCATAAATACTATACGAAAATACACCTCAAAGTCGGCGTTTTAATCCAAAAGCACGGTCGGAGTTTTTTTTTCTCATTATGCACTACTTGCTGCAGAATTTTTTTTATACAGCGCACACTGACCACACAGACCCATTCTAACATACGTGGGCCTACCAGCTTTCTCCCGCTTGATTTGAAGCCGCTAGAATTTTTGAGTACGTATATATACGTCTGAAACAGTGGCTCGTAAGATGTATATATACAACCAAAACAGTCAAAGGGTTAATTCCTGAATGATCTTGAATTTTACATTTGTTTTTAGGGAAAAGATATCCTATATAGTGGGACAAGTGGTGAAGCTCTGACTGGCTACATCTTCTTCGGTCCTGTGTACTATCAGAAGCTGAAGCACATGGTCATGGACAAGATGCATGCTCGTTCTAGAGGCCCTCGTGCAGTGTTGACTCGGCAGCCCACTGAGGGACGTGCTCGTGATGGAGGCCTTAGGTTAGGAGAGATGGAACGAGATTGCTTAATTGGCCATGGTGCTAGGTGAGACTATTAATGAAAATTTTTACTTAACATAAGAACATAAGAAAGAAGGAACACTGCAGCAGGCCTACTGGCCCATGCGAGGCAGGTCCAAATCTCCAACGGCTTAAGCCAATGCCCCGACCCAGCCAGGTCAGGTTACATTCACTTAAGGAAGGAGCACTGCATCTGACCTAGTAGCACAACCTAGTCAGGACCAATTCACACCCAACCGCACCCACTCATATAATTGTCCAGCCGACCACCTGGTCAGGTCACTTCCACTTAAGGAATTAGTACAGGTCAGGTTACATTCACTTAAGGAAGGAGCACTGCATCTGACCTAGTACAAGCTCACACCCATCCACACCCACTCATGTATTTATCTAACCTATTTTTAAAACTACACAACGTCTTAGCATCTATGACGGTACTCGGGAGTTTGTTCCACTCATCCACAACTCTATTACCAAACCAGTGCTTTCCTATATCCTTCCTGAATCTGAACTTTTCCAACTTGAAACCATTGCTGCGAGTCCTGTCTTGGTTGGATATTTTCAGCACGCTATTTACATCCCCTTTGTTTATTCCTGTTTTCCATTTGTACACCTCAATCATATCCCCCTAATTCTACGCCTTTCTAGAGAGTGCAGATTCAGGGCCCTCAGTCTATCCTCATAGGGAAGATTTCTGATACATGGGATCAACTTTGTCATCCTCCTCTGTACGTTTTCCAGTGCATTTATATCCATTCTGTAATACGGTGACCAGAACTGTGCAGCATAATCTAAATGAGGCCTAACCAAAGATATATAGAGTTGAAGAACAACCTGAGGACTTCTGTTATTTATACTTCTTGATATGAAGCCAAGGATTCTGTTAGCTTTATTGGAACACTTATGCACTGTTGTCTAGGCTTCAGATTACTACTAACCAGAACTCCTAAATCCTTCTCGCAATTACAAGTAATAAGATCTATATTATTCAGCTAATATGTGGCATGGTTATTGTCCTGCCCAACATTTAGAACTTTGCATTTGTTTACATTAAACTGCATCTGCCACTTCTCCGACCACTGCATCAGTCTATTCAAATCATCCTGGAGTGCTCTAATGTCCTCGTTTGAATGAATTGGACGGCCTATTTTGGTGTCATCAGCAAATTTACTTATGCTACTATTTATTCCCTCATCTATGTCGTTTATGTAAATTGTAAACAACAGGGGGCCCAAAACTGACCCCTGTGGAACACCGCTGAGACACGCCCCCATTCTGATTTCTCTCCATTTATGCAAACTCTCTGCCGCCTATTAGTCAACCATGCCTCTACCCAGGAAAAAAATTTTTCCTCCTATTCCGTGTGCCTTAAGTTTCCTCAGTAGCCTCTGATGTGGAACTTTATCGAAAGCCTTACTGAAGTCCATATACACAATATCATATTCATTACCATGATCTACTTCCTCAAACACCTTAGTGAAAAAGTTAGTAAATTCGTAAGACATGAACGCCCTTTGTAAAACCGTGTTGAGATTCATTAATCAATCTATGCTTTTCAAGATGGCTACGAATTGCCTCGGCAATTATTGATTCCATAAATTTACCAACTATGGAGGTAAGGCTTATTGGTCTATAGTTCAAGCTAAGGACCTGTCACCTGCCTTGTAAATAGGTATTACATTTGCCCTTTTCCACTTGTCTGGCACTATGCCAGTTTGTAGTGATATATTGAAAAGATTTGCCAAAGGTTTGCTAAGTTCCTCTTTACATTCCTTTAAAACTCTTGCAAACAGTTCATCAGGGCCTGGGGATTTGTTAGGTTTTAATTTCTCTATTTGTCTGAGGACCATGTCACTAGTTACCCCAATCGAGCATAGTCTGTTATCTTCCAGTTCTACATAATTTATTATTTCTGGAATTCTGCTAGTATCTTCCTGAGTAAAAACTGAGAGGAAGTAAGTATTGAAAATTTCACACATATCCTTATCACTGTCTGTGATCTGTCCTGAGTTACTCTTAAGTGGGCCTATCTTGTCCCTAATCTTACTTCTGTATACCTGAAAGAACCCTTTTGGGTTAGTCTTGAACCCCTTGCGACCTTAGCCTCATAATCCCTTTTTGCTTTTCTTATTCCTTTTTTTATTTCTCTCTTTAATTGAAAATATTGATTTCTTATCTGTCCATCCCCTCTTTTGATACGCCTATATATGCCTCTCTTTGACCAATGAGATGTTTTAATCTATTGTTCATCCATTTAGGATCATTTTTGTTAGATCTAATTTCCTACTTGGAACAAAAGTTGTCTGGGCAGCTAGAACTATGCTCTGAAAAACGTCATATTGGCAACCAAAACCACCTACCTGACCCATAGTCAGGTCATCCCAATTAGCCCACCTAGGTAATTTCTCAGCCCCATGAAGTCGGCTACACGAAAGTCTGGAACTGAGACTTGATTGCAGTTACCTGGGTAATTCCATGATATATTAAAACTAAGTGATTTGTGATCGCTTTCCCCAAGCTCTTCATTAACCTCAAGATTATTAATTAGTGATTCTTTGTTAGCAAGAACCAAATCAAGCAAGTTGCTACCTCTAGTTGGTTCTGTCACAAACTGTTTTAAAAAACAATCCTGAACCGTATCAAGAAAGTCACTAGACTCAAGATTACCTGTCACATTGTTCCAATCAATGTGTCTAAAGTTAAAATCTCCCATTAACACAACATTTTCATATCTAGACGCCTTATGAATTTCGTCCCATAGCAGCTTACTGCGCTCCCTATCCAGGCTTGGGGGTCTGTAAATCACACCCAAAATTAATTTTCACGACCCTCGAGAAACTGTAGCCAAACAGATTCTGTGTCAGCTGTTTCTAATCTTATATCTTGTCTAACACAACAATTTAAATTATCTCTGACATACATCGCCACTCCACCACCCTTCCTGTTGACCCTATCAGTGTGGAATAGTTTGTAACCCTGAATGTTGCACTCGGAAGGCATTTCTCTATCTTTCAGGTTGAACCAGGTCTCTGTTATAGCAATAATATCTATATTACCTGCACTTGCAAGTAATCTTAGCTCATCTATCTTATTTCTTAGACTCCTACTATTTGTATAGTAAACCTCAAGGGAGCTAGTCACTCGTTGCCCTCTACTATCTCTCTTTGTTTGTTGATCAATTGTTTTGCATTTACAAACAACTTTATTTTGAATCTTATCTTTTAAACATAACCCTGGGGTATCCTGGAAATATCTGCTGTTTCCAGGCCTAATACCACAGCCTGATTGTTTCCACAAACACCCATACCTCTATAATCTATCAGTTTAAAGTCCTAGACAAGTCTCGAATGACCCCTCAATCGAATTGGCTAATGCAACCACTCCAGCCCCAGAGAGATGAACCCCATCCCTTGCATACATATCACGTTTGCCATAGAATTTGTCCCAGTTATCAATGAATGGAATTGCAAGTTCCTTGCAGTACCTGTCTAGCCAGCAATTTATACCAATTGCCCTAGACATCCATTCATTGCCCACTCCTTCTAGGCAAAATGCTACATATGATTGGGATACCTCCCTTAGACCTAACGACTTCTATGGCTGACCTATACTTATCTAGTAGCTCCTGCCTTCTGCCCTTCCCAATGTCATTACCACCAGCACTAAGACAGATAATAGGCTTGTTCCCATTACCTGACATAATATTATCCAACCTGCTGACTATGTCACCAATACCAGCTCCTGGGAGGCACACCCTCTGTCTGACCTTCCTGTCTCTGTTACAAAAGGCACGGTCCATATATCTTACCTGAGAGTCTCCCACAATCAGAATATTCTTACCTTGATTAGCAGGGGAGTCAGTGGTACCTTTAACCTCACTGACCACTGAAGTACACTCGTCCTGGAGAACAGAGAATCGATTTCCTACCTTCACATCTTCACTATTAACCTTCTTTATCTTCCTTCTTCCTGAATTGTGAACCACTTGCCACTTAAAGCGGCTGCCACTTTCACTGTTGGTAACCATTTCCTCCTTACCAGCTCCAACCATCTCACACTCACTCCCACACCCATCTAGGCGAAGCTTCAGCCTCCTATTTTCCTCCTGAAGTAGTAGAACCTCCTTCTTCAACACTTCAACCTGAGATTCTAAAACACTGCAGTGAGCCATGTGCTCGGTATCACCCCACGCTGCTGTTGGTAGTATATAATTACAGTATATTGCTAAAGCTTAATTTAATTGCTTATCTCCTAGAGGGAAGTATTTAAAACTTTCAGACATACAGTTAACCTTCGATTTAACACGGCCGTTTTCCACTGAGGCAGGGTGACCCAAAAAGAAAAAAAACTTTCATCATCATTCAACACTTTCACCATCACTCATACATAATCACTGTCTTCGCAGAGGCGCTCAAATAAGACATCTTAGACATCCCTCCAAACTGCCAATATCCCAAACTCCTCCTTTAAAGTGCAGGCATTGTACTTCCCATTTCCAGGACTCAAGTCCAGCTAACCAGTTTCCCTGAATCCCTTCACAAACTATTACCCTGCTCACACTCCAACAGCTCGTCAGGTCCCATAAACCATTTGTCTCCATTCACTCCTATCTAACACGCTCACGCACATTTGCTGGAATTCCAAGCCCCTTGCCCACAAAACCTCCTTTACCCCCTCCCTCCAACCTTTTCAGGGACAACTACCCCGCCTTCCTTTGCCTACAGATTTATATTCTCTCCAAGTCTCTCTAAATGACCAAACCACCTCAACAGCCCCTCCTCAGCCCTCTGACTAATACTTTTAGTAACTCCACACCTCCTCCTAATTTCCACACTTGTTAAGTGCCTGTAAGATGGTAATTTGGGGAATTTTACACTATTTTCATTAAATTCCATTTCATAAACAAAGTGAAAAACAAACACTGTAGGTATTCCAGCTACTAAAACAACCTTCTCTCTCTCTCTCTGTCTTTAATAATAATGGTTGTAATACACCATAATTTTTAAAAGGGGTGGACCGACCGGTAAGCCAGCGGAAGGCCTCGGTCAGATGACCAAAAGCTCCAACGGCGGGTCATCATCTGACTAAGACCCACGTCAGGAAACACCTGTCCGGTGTCCTGACAAACCTACCCTGTCTTCAGGCCTTTGTTATAAACACTTGCCCTCTCTATTTTTAATTTATTGTTGCATAAAAGAAAATACCTGGTACTAGATGTTTTTCCCTATTTCTCAGCTAATAAGCCATAAGCTAGAATTTGGACATGGTTTAGGCTGTCCCTGCAATTAAAGCAGACCTAATAAAAAATCAGTAAAACAGGCCCTGGAGGGTAGGGAGGTCTCTTCCCAGGAAAATTGCCTAAAACTGGCCATGTCTCCATTTTGATGTCTGTTTCATGCCACTTCCTATGCAAAATTGTCACAAATCTTCTCAATCTCGCATGTGTCTTCCGATTTGTCCATTGGCGCCAATACAACATGAAAACCACCCTAGAAAATGTCCAGAAGTCACTATTTAAACCCAGCATACAGTCAGAAATTAGCTGTTCCCATCATGCTGGTCAGGTTTTTTTTTTTTTTTTTTTTTTTTTTGTATACTTTGCACACCCACATGTTTTCTCATGTCTACACTATGAATTATACATAGTAGTACATTGTGGATACTGATCACTATGATGCACTAGTACATGATAGGCAGCTGAAGGGTTAATTTCTACACTCCAAAACCTCTCTCTCTCTCTCTCATATTCACACCACACACTGCTCACAAACAAGACACTACCTCTACCCTCCTCCTCCTCCTCGCTGCAGTGTTCAAAACCTATGCCTCACGTCCAGAGAAATGTGTCACTATTATTCCACTACATTCCCTTTTTTTTCTTTCCACAGGCACCATAAAATACCATCTTCCTTTTACTTCTCATTTATTCTGTGATTCACCTAGTCTTTCATACTCATCTGCTGACATTTCCACTCTTAAATATCTAAATACGTACAGTACATCCACTTCCTCCTTCCTCCATCTCTCTAGTCTCATTATTGATCTGTCATCTCAATTTTTTTGTTACCCTCATTATCTTGCTCTTTTCTGTTTCCTTTTATTTTCCTAATTTTACATACCCTCCTAGAATTATTCACTAACCTTTGCAATTTGTCTAACCGAGCGAGTGTTAATGAGATTATTGGATAGGAAAATATGTTCATGCAAGACAATATTTTATATACTGTATTTTGACAGGAAAAATGGGATAGCTTGATCAAACCAATCTATATTCTTAAGGCAGTGCTGTATGACTTACAGGTTTAGTGCTTGATTACATTATATTTATACAGAAGCACTAAACCCATAAGGGTCATACAGCACTTAGTGAATGGGAGAGGGTGGAGAATCAGTTTAATCCAAGGAAAGGAAGGATTAAGTGCTATATACCAGTATCAAGCATCCCTCCTGGAATGTATCTGTATAGATGCATTATTACATATATACCCCTTCAAGGGGGAGGTGGCTGATGCTGGGGGAGCTCCCCATCCCTGAATCCTCTTGATTATCTCCAGGTGCTGTACAGCTCATGTTTAGCAGTTCTCCATGAATATACCATGATAAACTTCATGGCAGTCATACTGCGCCTTGAGGAATGGGAAGCAATTAGGTTTGATTCAACAATAATGTCAACATTTATATTATTATTATTATAATCAAAAAGAAGCGCTAAACCACAGGGGTTATACAGCGTCAACATTTATATATAATATATATATAAAGGTATATTACAGTATATGTGTTTCTACCTGCAGCATGCTGTTACTGGAACGCTTGATGATATCATCAGATGCATTTGATGTGGATGTCTGCAACTCGTGTGGTCTGCTGGGGTATTCAGGATGGTGCCATTACTGCCGCTCATCTGCAAGTGTATCTTCAATACGTATCCCTTATGCTTGTAAACTTTTGTTTCAAGAATTACAGTCAATGAATATAGTTCCTAGATTAAGATTAGAGAATTATTGTACTTAGTGGCACAGGAAAGGCAAATGCAGTACCAATATATTTTTAATTTTTAAAAGTTCTATGCATGTTTTGTAATAAATGACCAGCAATGCCCAAAACATTTGCTCCCTGTGGCAAGATTTAAGAATTACTGTGACACACACTAGCATTATACCTGTATGGAAAATTTCTTAATTAAATAACTGGAACTTATTTAATTTTATCTTACCTATGTTTAGCCTGTTCATGAAATATTTTTATTAAAAAATGTGATAAACAGATAATGGAGATTGTAATATGCAGTACAGTACTTCTATGAGAGCACCCGTCAAGGGAGGTGCCTTGATGCCAGTGAGGGGCTCTTGATCGAAGGAACTGGATTTGCCCTCCCCTTCCTTGGATCACACCTGAGCATCTCCCATTTCCCAGGCACATTATGACCCCCTACAGGTTTAGCGTTTCCCCCTAATTAAAATGAAAAAGAATTGAGAACAACAGTATAAAGTTTTTACATTCATCTCAGCCCATAATGGTAATACAGCACCTGAGGGGAGTGAGAGGCAATCAGTCTCAATCCAAGGAAAGGGAGGATGGTCCACTTTCTTGGATTATGAGTCTCTCATCAGCATTAAGGCACCTCTCTCTTGAAAAGTTTAGTGTTTAAAGGATTAAGTAAAGATGAATCTGCCCATCCTGGTACTGTATATTATCAATTATTATTCACAAGCGTTTAATGAAACATACAATATTAATACATACAACTTTATACACACTGCAAAACAATAACATCAGATATTGTAAAACACTGCATTTTGCATAACAAATGTAAGAAACATAACAAATAGGAAATAATAGATATAAAACTAAACCATTCACAATAATAAATAATGCAAAATGCGCATCAGAAGTTTATAATATGCATGTGTTAACACTTAATAGGCACGATGATACCTCAAAATCTGGATTTGAGATTTGCAAATAAGTACAATAGCCTATAAATACCAGTATATTACATGTTCCACTTTCCAAGTAGAGGTATAACATTGCACGGGCATTCTTGAGTTAGTACCCTCATGTGCCACATTCAAAAAACAATTGGAGAAGCTAGAGTATTGATGTTTAAGATATGCATTTACAACAATCTTAAATATGTGAACATTTGTGTGCAGTAGACGCTTGTTAATTTTCCGTGTCAGATGCTTTGGCTTGCCATGGAAATAAATTTAATTTCCTAATTAGACACATTAGTGTACTCGTAGGAAAGCTGTATAACCCATAGGGTCATACGGAACAGTAGTTGCTATAGTATTGAGCCCTACTTGTTACTCTCCTCCATTTTGATGTCTCATCCCTCACAGATACTCTTGCTTTTACATTCAAGCACTCCCTAACCCACTGAAGCACACTGCAATTTTCTCCAATTTCTGGACTACAGAATCAAATGTTTTCCTGAGATCCAAGAAGTTGAAATCTGCCCAGCCCTGTCTGTCTTGTTTCCTCTCTGACTGTCACAGAACTCTAATAAGTTTGAGAAGACAAGATTTTCCATCCCTGAATTTGTGCTGGTTTTCTATAAGTAATCATCTTTTCTCAAGGTGCTCCACTATCCTTTTTCTTACTATCTTCAGAACTCTCAACAGTATGCATGGTAAAGATACCAGCCTGTAGTTCAGTCTTTCTTGTCTGTTCCTGTTTTTATGTCTCACAATGACCACATTTGCTTTTTTCCAATTTTCTGGCATTTGTCCCTGGATATATTAGTTGGATACCTTAGCTATTGGATCATACAGTGGTTCTGTTCCTCTCAGCACCCATGAAGATATCAGGTCCAGTGTCTCTTCTTACATCAGGCTTATATAGTAATTTCTTCACTTATTTTGTCATGCTGATGGTTTGTAGTACCTGTTGCTCTAGTCTGTCAACAGTGCATTCTGGTAACTTACCACTTTCTTCAGTAAAGACCTTTGAATCTTTTGCTAAGTTCTTGGCAATACTACTGCCATTCTCCATCAGCATCTCATCATCCTTCAGCTTTATCACTTGGTCTTGTTGTCTTATGTGGCTGTGGAGTATTTTTGGTTCTCTTGTGGCCTTTGATGCTATAGTGTTTGTCATTAAAGCATGCTGGCCCACTATAAAATAGGATGTCCTTCAACCATCTACAAAGTGATTAGCACACATTCTTCAGGGTTTCACGGGGTAAATTTCTTCACAATTGAGCCATCTACTTTTTCTGTTTCTTTTCTTACATTTTGGTATAAATCTTTACTTTGCCTCTTGGCACTTTGTTTCTAATACTGCCATCATTTTTTGTTCATTGTCCTCCAGGTCTCTTTTCTAGTGCACCTCACTAAGGAAGTTTCTCATTCCATCATACCTCTCCTCCCTTCTGTAGTCCTGTCTCATTTCTCACTTCCTTTCTTTCCCCATTCCCATTTCCACAAGGTACTCAAAACTTAGTACCTAGTGGTTTCCTATAAGTAATCTGAGTTGATTACTACTACCTAGTGGTACCCTATAAGTAATTTCACCTATGTCATAATAATTGTGTAAAAATTAGGTCAAATCTTGCTGACTCATGTTCTCCCTTCACATGTCTTGGAAAATTCTTCATTACTACTTTCACATGTCTGGACCTCCATGGGGGTCCCAGTTTTCCCAGTCTATCTCCTTGTGGTTGAAATCTCTTAGTACTCGTAGTTTAGTTTTGCTCTCTTTGCCGCTGTCTCCAGTAATGTATGTAAATCATTGTCCTGTTATTCTAATCATACTCCTCTCTTGGTCTTGTAATGTTTGATGTTTGGTTTTATATCGCTGCCACTATCACTGATTCTCCTGACATTAGTGTTATATAATCTCTCGAATCCAATTTCCAGTGGTTTCTGACTGTCAGTGTCGTCCTATGTTTTCCCTTTCTTTTACTATGTGGTAGCCCATGGAAATATCACATTTGTTATTATTCCATATTATTATAATCAAAAGAAGCACTAAACCACTATTATTCCATAGAGCTTAATTTCTGTAATAGCTATAATATCAGGGTTTTCCTCTTTCTTTCATGACTTCACTTTTGTTGGTGACATCTACCTCTTTACTCTTCTCTGAGCAAACCATTTTTTTTTTACTTCATTTCTGGAGATACTTGGCAAGAATTCTCTGTGGAATCCTGTGGGATTTCCTGAACTCTTAACCTTTGTAGTTCCCCTTACCTTCCCAGTTAAGCTGCCTGTTTCCTGTTCTATTCCTCTGTTGCTTCCCTCTCCTTTCTCAAGTCTCCCTTTCTGCCTTTCTCTCCTCCTGTCGTGTCTCTTCCTTTACAGAGCATTTCAAATTTGTGAGATACCCATAGATTCGATTTCCTGTTCTTTGCTTCTTGCTCTATAAACATAATTTGCAATGGCTCTTGTCTTTACCTTTGTATATACATATATGTACTGTATTTGTACCAACAAAACCCCACAGATTCTACCTCTCACTTGTAGCTTACATTTCTTCCATCAGGTCTTCAGTTTCGTAGGTTCCTCTTTCCTCTCACATTCTCTTACTTCATTTAATTTGAAAACTGAGAACTCTGTGCCTCATGTTCTCCTCTTTCTGTATATTTGACTATTTGTGGTTGAATCTCAGGTCTTGGCTTTGTTTTTGTCCTGAGATCATTCTACTTCTTGACCACCTGAGGTTGAAAAAATACCTCCTGACATCCCAGTAGCTCATCTGGATCTTTAACTTCCAGCTGTGCCTCAGAGTACCTGATTCCCACCTCTCCCTATCAATTCACATGATCATTTTGTATGTTATTGTGTGTTTTAGCTTTTACTTTTAGCCAGCAGGCATGACCAACAGAGTAACACTATTATGCTATGATCAGACAGAGGTGTTGGGAAAACTTGACATTGTGTCAGACCTGTCTGAACTTAACATGGGTTGTGTGTTTACATGGATGCACCTGATTATATTCAACAGCTTTGGGGGGATGTTTGTAATGATACACATTAGTTAAATGGAACCCAAATTACATTGAGTATACAAATTTTTTACCTCTGTTGTCCATGCTGATGCCTCAGATAAGCAAGATGCATATACACAGTACTGCAGTTATATTTTCATTTGTGGAAAGCACTAAACCTGAGAAAGTCATTCAGCACTATATAGTAAGGGTGAGAGATGACAGAGGCAGTGTTGAGGGGTGGATGATGGTTGAAAGGAAAGGTGTTAATACTGATGTAGCAATTGGTGACAGTCAAGAAATCATAAAGCTAATCTACATTAAAAGCAGGACCTGCAAAAAAAAAAAGAGAGCAAATTAAGCATATTAGGGCATTGAAGGCATTTGAAATGAAGTGACAAGCTCTACAATGGCTGAGACACCTAATCAAAAAAAATTATTGTCAGTGGGATGTGATATTTCTCGCAGAGTGGTCTCAGTCACCCAAAGATACTTATATAAAAAAAACTGAAGAAGCTGCAAGCCCTGATGTTATATGTCTATGTCTTGCAGCAAGATATAGAAAAGCACAGCATTATTACATTTATTAGGAAGGGGAAGGTGATAAACCTTTGGAGGTTATACATTCCTAGGAAAATAGGAGACCACCAGGCTTGATCCAAAGGAGAGAGAGTAGGTCGAACAACAGTCCCTCGCCAGTATTAAGGAACCTACCTTAAAGGGTTTGAAAGCCAAAGAAAAGTCTAGACTTTGAGAGACCTGTACTGTATGTACTGTAATTTAAGGGATAGTATAGCTGTCCTTCCATCAAAAAATGTTGCATGACCCAGTCTTCAGAAATTTAGCCTCTCATGCATCTCTCCCTGTTGGCAGTCCAGTGTATCATCTTGGGCTTACTCACTGATCATATATACATATATATCATGTATGACAAAATATTTTTGCACACTGGGGAATTACTGGTAGAAATGGGGTCATCACATAATAGTACTAAATGTTTTCTTAAGTGATGCAAAGAAAATTTGCCTTAAGAGAGAATTCAGATGGAAAATGCCAGACAATTTCATAAAGAAATTAGTATACAAAATACTATACTGTAATGCTAAATATACAGTACTGTACTCACAACTGGTTGCAAAGATTTAAGACATTATATTTATCATTACTGTAAGCCATTCAGCAAGTGGGCATATACAAATTGCTGACAAAAATTATTTGGAAAAATTTAGTTTTGTTGAAGCATAATTTCACAAACTTATAATGCAGAAACAGGTTTACCCTGTTTATTAATGATTATTAATGTATTTACATGATGGAGAGGTGCTCATATCAGAGGAAAGAACTGTGAAGTGTGAGCTCGTGTGTCAAAGCTGGTGTAATTAATCAGTTTCAGTTAAGAAATTTGGAAGGTATTGTTCACAATACTTTTGTTTTCAGACATATGACATCAGTGGGTTATCTGAAATAATTAAAGGAAAATCTCACTGTGTTCACATGTACTAATATGGCATACAGTTGTAACCTGCTTGTACAAGGCAAATGTTAGAACCTATGAGTCCTCAAGGGTGTCAATGTTACTTGTTATTTAAAAAGTGAACCGTAAAGGTTGAATTACATGAGAAATTACTAACAAATGGTTTCAAGCAGATTTTGTGCACAAGGCAAGAGACACTAATAAAATCAAAAGCCCTAAAAATGATTGGATAAATTCTACTAATATACACTCTGTTCAATCCTCTGATGGAAAATGGTCTCATGAAATAGAAGTGCTTTTAAAGATACATCCAACCTAGATGTATATTACTCAACCCATGAGTTAAGGTATAATTAACATTTTGAATGGAAAATATCTTGAGAATAATAAATAACTCACACTTAGGAGAGGAAACTGATAATGATGTTTTGGTCCATCTTGGACAGACTACTATACTACTCCCACCACCACCACTACAGTACTACTCATACTACTCCCTTCTGTTCTTTCTTTGGTCTTTTTCTGCCTTTTCCCCATACAGTTGTCACTACTACTCTCACTGTTACTACCTCATTACCTCTATTACTGCTGCTACCTTTGTTAATACTACTACTGCCTGCATTCTATGCCCTCCACCAACACTATTATCACTTCCTCTACTTCCACTACTGCTACTTTCTTCCCCCATCCTCTCTTGTACATATTCAAGCCTTTTCCACTTCTCACTTCATAAGTGTTCTAAGTGTTGGTTTTTTGTGTATTGATCCAGCCACAGTATTGCGACTTTTTACTCTCTAATTTCATATTTGAACCTATAAAAATTTCCTGAACAATTTATCAAAAAATGCATTCCTACACTGCAAAATCATTTCATGAAACTAATATTTTTAGGCTAATAAATAGATGGCATCAAATATGAAGAAAATGATAATTTAGAAGAGCTCCAGAAACATTCTGAGGATGTCATGAAAATACCAAAAGATTATGTGAAGGAATCCTTTGAACAGTTTTAAATGATATAAAAATATTTCTGTTCATAAAACAATGGGTGGCACCAATCTTGCCAGAAATGAGAATGCTTAAGAAAGTGACAAAAAGTGCTGAGGAACTTGATGAAAATACAGGTGTAACACTATTATGATTATATCCAATTTTAAGGAAATTATAACCTTCATGGATTAGGAATCATAACTAAGAAGGAAATGATATGAGTTTAGGTTACAGGATATGTTAATCAGCCAGAGTATTCATCTTTCACAGCAGCTTATAAGTGATGTTAAAAAAATATCTGCTCATTACCCACAATGAATTACTAAGATTAGGACAAAGAGTCAGGTAATGAGATTGAACTGATTCAGGTAAGCTGGACTGAGTCATGGATGTGGGAAGAATAGTACCTGCAGTCTGAAGTAGGGGTAGAAATATTACAGTTTGGAGAGGAATTTAAAATGTGATGTGTGCAAACTTAGGGTAAGACAACTATTGAATGAATGATAGTGAATGTTTCCTTTTGTGGGTCACCCTACCATGGTAGGAGATGAATAATGTGGTTAAAAAAAAAATTACCTCTAGCTTTCACTTCTCAACTTTCAACCTATGGATTGAAATAAATCGTTATATACATTTTTGAAGCCTTTTATGGATTCTGCTTCCATTTTTCATTGCTCTATGCATCCCACCTCATTACCACTTTTATTCTTAAGAATTTTGTTTTGATACCCAAGTAGTTCATTTTGATGTGTAATTACCAACTATATCCTCTTGTTCTGGACATAGTTCCTACCTCTACAACCAAGTGAGCTACAGAGATAT
The DNA here is from genome assembly GCA_009830355.1 of Cherax destructor. Taxonomy (NCBI): domain Eukaryota; kingdom Metazoa; phylum Arthropoda; class Malacostraca; order Decapoda; family Parastacidae; genus Cherax; species Cherax destructor. The sequence continues at coordinate 88,289 of WNWK01002790.1, forward strand.
CACAAAATATTTATATAAAATAAGATTTATATAGAAGTGGAATGAGTCGAGCAATGGCACAGTGGAAGTGAACTCTATATAGGTTCACAAAGTGAAGGTGTTAATTCACATCAGTTACTTGAAACTTTTGAGTTACCTAGAACTAGAGCTTAAACTCACATCTCCCAATTCAAAATCAAATAAGTAATTACAGATAGATAACCAGTAAATGAATAAAGATGTAGATGCATGTATGTATGTTTCCATGGGTAAGTAGAAAAGAATCCTTCCTCTGTAAGCCATGTGTGTTGTAAGAGGTACATACATGCTCACATAAGCCTACTGCATGCTTAAGCCCCTAAAATTCAGTCTCCTTTACCCCCCTTCCCAATTGTTCCTGGGATGGCCCTTACTCCTCCTACCTTCCATCCCAGATTTATACACTGTCAAGCTACTGCTTTCCATGTCCTAACCACCACCTTCTCACCCTGGGTGAGGGGCACCATGAGTACACTTAAGAGACAACACAATAAGTGTCAGAGGCCCAAAACTGTTCAACTGCCTCCCAGCATACATAAAGGGGATTACCAAGACCCCTAGCTGTCTTCAAGAGGGAGTTGGGCAGGCACCTGAAATCAGTACCTGACCAGCCGGGCTGTGGTTCATATGCGTGCAGCCAGCAGTAACAGCCTGGTTGATCAGGCCTTGATCCACAACGAGGCCTGGTCATGGACCAGGCCGTGGGGGTGTTGACCCCCAGAACACCCTCCAGGTATACACTTCTAAATTATACCCTTGGTGATACCACATCACCTCTTAATTTCTATGCTCTGAATTTTCCGAGATGTCATGTCTTCAAACATGACATCTCCACTGTCTCTAGCAGCCTTCATGCTGCAGTGTTCAAAACCCATAGCTCACGCCCATATAAAAGTGCTGGTACCACTATACTCTGGTACATTCCATTTTATTTTTTTTTCTCCATAGATAAACTTATTTCTTTCCATAGATATTTCAACACATCATCCACCTTTTTCCCTTCATCTATTAGTATATGATTCACCTTGTCTTCCATAGACATATCCACTCCTGCATGTCTAAATACTGTACATCCACTTCCTCCATATTTCCTCCCTCCAATCTGACATTCAATCTATCATTGCCTAAACTTTTTATCTTATATGGTAGATAAAATATCTGCAACATGACACATGCATTTTCAACCCATTTAGGCATAAATTATGTAAATCTGATAATTGATTTAGGAACATCACCCCATGGCCTAAGCTCCAGGATGCTCTATATTTTATAAGTGTTTGCACATACACTATACAGTGCTGTAATGCATGATTATTTAGTAATAAATCTAAAGAACCCATTTGAATATTTCCAAAATTAGTGAAGGTATTCCCTGTTTTAGCAATCAATCAATATGCTATATTCAAATTCATTTAGTAAATTACTACATATTAAACAGACTGTAAGAGAAATTCACAACCAGGTGATATTTTATATGCTGTGGTGTATTATAATTTGTCCTGATCATGTTTATTATGCATCTGATGGTTTTTTAGAATATAGCACTGTAAATACATCTATTAGGGAACTATAAAACAAGTCTGACTAGTTCACACACCTGTCATATATGAGGGTAAACTGCAAGTCTGGCAGAAAAAATGGCCAAGGAAAAATGAGATGATGAGTGATAAAATTACTGATCATGATGACTGTACTTGTGACTACTAACTAATGTCTGCAAAGCAAAATTCCTGACACAAATCTTTAATATACACAACATTAATTTCTGGCACAAGAAAATTATTAAATTAAAAAAACAAAGCCTATGCAATACTAGTGTAAACTTTTTTCAGTATTATATATTTCTGTACTACCTTTTCTTCTCTGTTTTCTTCATATTAGGTTATATTTAATTTCCCACCTCCAAGAGGTAGAATAAAAAAAACTTCCAATAAACATTTCTTGGAATGAATTAAATCTCTGAAGACATACATGCAAGATAAAAGTAATAAATAATGTCAAAATGAGGTTTCCTTGCATTCACTGCAGAATATCCCAGCAGATGTACATATACATTTATTTAAGATTGGCTTCTTATTTCTGAAAGATTCTACAAAGCAGAATTTAACATAATTTGACTGAATAACATTCCCTGTTTATATTGTTATTTTTTCTGAAACCTTAAATCATTCATGTACAGTGGTACTCCGGATTTCGTCAATAATTCGTTCCAGAAGGCTGTTCAAGTGCCGTTACTGAACGAATTTGTTCCCATAAGGACGAATGTAAATTAGATTAGTCCGTTTCAGACCCCCAAAAATACACTTACAAAAGCACTTACATGATTGTTCGAGTTGGGAGCTGTACGAAATCCGGGGTACCACTGTATTAGTATACGTATTTATGACAACACTGGATAGTATTATTATATACGCAAGAGTGCTAAACTCATATGGTCATCTAACGCTATATGATGAAAGGGGAGGGGAAGGGTTGAGGTGAGGGGTAGAAGCATGTAATGTAGGCTCTTGTGTCAAAGAGTTAAGTCAAAAATGGAGTAACAGGTCAGGTTCAGTTAAGAATTCATAGTGTCTACATAGAAGGGTCTTCCAAAAGAGCAGTCAGGGCTGAGTATCTTACTGCACTGACTCTTTAAAAAATCTTAACTTTAATCGTCAATTAAATTTCTCCTGGTTACACATTACTTTAACCCTTTACCGGGCAGGACCGTGTAGAGACGGTCCTAAACACGTGTTTTTTGCACGTGTCATCCTACTCCCCCAGCGCATCTAGGTTCCCGTTCTCTGTTTCTGACCAATCACAAGCCTTCTGTGAGTCGCTCCAGCTAAGTGAGACCGGCATCTGCTCGCTTCCCATTGGTTGAGAGACCAAAATGTAAACACTTCTCGCTTGGCGTCACCCAGAGCCAGATTTTTGCTCTTCTTCCACTCATATACACTGTGATTATACTCTCTACAATGTCGGTAAGTACTTATTGTTGTGTCCAGTGTGTAAATGAATAGTTTAGGCATATTTTGAGATATATATCAGGAGTTAGATATGCATAATATGAGTGTACCATGCAATTGAAAAAGTGCAACAAAAGAGGACCGTGTACAGACGGTCCCCCGTCAGGGCCACATTTCAAATTTCAGTAAATAAATATTTATATAAAAATTTCTAGTGCATATATGAATTCTGTAGTGGTCTGGGTGTGTACAGAACATTCTTATTGTCATTCCAGATCAATGAGAAATTGTTCTATTGTGAACCCTTCCAACAGAAGTTCAAATATCTCTGCATTTTGGTGGAAAGTGACTCAGATCCAGAACCAGATGACCTGTTGCCATCTCCAGTGCAGTACCAACGTGCAGAAAGGCCTGATGACAGTGTGAGGTTTGACCAAAATGATAGGTTTGATAAAATGCTAGGTCACTGGCCAGTGCAAGGCAGAATATTTACATGCAATTATTGCAGCAAAACGAAAATCATGTCACATCCTCATTTTTGTGTGCCGTATGCAAGGTAAATCTATGCATCAAGAAGGAAAGAAATTGCTTCATAGCCTTTCATTGTAGCAATTAGTGATCAAGAATGATTGTTTTTTCTCAGGAAATTCAGGAATATGGGACTTGAAAGTTTTATCCCTTTGCAATGTGTCCATGTTGCTCTTTGGTTCACTTTCATATTTTTTATACATACAAAATGTTTGGAAACAAGTTCCATTTGTGTTTTTGATATTGTCTATTAGTATAATAAAATAGAAAAATACTTATTTGGTGTTTTATTAACAATTGCAAATTTGCAACATTCAGAATTTGACATCCTTTAACGGTCAGGACCGTCTGTAGACGGTCCTTGAATATTAACAATTGCGTGAAAAAAATTTTTAGAATTTCAATTATATGGTCTCATTATCCTTACATTCAGTTACTCCATCCACTCATTTGAAATACATTTTGAAATTATCATTTTCCAGGGAGTGCCCGGTAAAGGGTTAATGTGAAGAAGCTATCATCAGCAATCTAAGAAATATGAATAAATGATATACTGTACACATTAATGATTAATGTATCTTCATAAACAGTTCCCTAATCTGATCTTGGCGACAACATTACAATGCTTTATTTAAGCAAACTTCTATTTTACTGTACATTATAAAATGTACATTAACAAGTAGTAGGTTGGTAGACAGCAACCACCCAGGGAGGTACTACCATCCTGCCAGGTGACTGTGAAACAGAAACCTGAAACTGTTTTACATGATGGTAGGATTGCTGGTGTCTTTTTTCTGTCTCATAAACATGCAAGATTTCAGGTACGTCTTGCTACTTCTACTTTCACTTAGGTCACACTACGCAAACATGTACACGTTTATGTATACACACTCATCTGAGTTTTCTTTGATTTTATCTTAATAGTTCTTGTTCTTATTGCTTTTCCGTTTCATATCCATGGGGAAGTGGAATAAGAATCTTTCCTCCGTAAGCCATGCGTGTTGTAAAAGTCAACTAAAATGCCGGGAACAATGGGCTAGTAACCCCTTTTCCTGTATAGCTTACTAAAAAGAAGAAGAAGAAAACCGTCAAAGTGGGATGTTTGAATGTGCGTGGATGTTGTGCGAATGATAAGAAAGAGATGATTGTAGATGTTATGAATGAAAAGAAGCTGGATGTCCTGGCTTTAAGTGAGACAAAGCTGAAGGGGGTAGGAGAGTTTCAGTGGGGAGAAATAAATGGGATTAGGTCAGGGGTTTCAAATAGAGTTAGAGCTAAAGAAGGAGTGGCAATAATGTTGAATAATCAGTTATGGCAGGTAAAGAAGGAATATAAATGTGTAAATTCAAGGATTATGTGGAGTAAAATAAATGTTGGATGTGAAAAGTGGGTTATAGTAAGTGTTTATGCACCTGGAGAAGAGAGAAGTGTAGAGGAGAGAGAGAGATTTTGGGAAATGTTGAGTGAGTGTGTGGGAAGTTTTGAACCAAGTGAGAGAGTAATTGTGGTTGGGGATCTTAATGCTAAAGTGGGTAAAAATGGTATGGATGGAGTAGTAGGTAAATTTGGGGTGCCAGGGGTAAATGTAAATGGGGAACCATTAATTGAGCTATGTGTAGAAAGAGGTTTGGTAATAAGTAATACATATTTTATGAAAAAGAGGATAAATAAATATACAAGGTATGATATAGCACGTAAGGAAAGTAGTTTGTTGGATTATGTATTGGTGGATAAAAGGTTGATGAGTAGGCTTCAGGATGTACATGTTTATAGAGGGGCAACGGATATATCAGATCATTATTTGGTTGTAGCTACAGTTAGAGTAAAAGGTAGATGGGACAAAAAGAAAATGGCAACAGCAAGTAAGAGAGAGGTAAAAGTGTATAAACTAAGGGAGGAGGAAGTTAGGGTGAGATATAAGCAACTATTGGCAGAAAGGTGGGCTAGTGCAAGTAGGAGTAGTGGGGGGGTTGAAGAGAGTTGGGATAGTTTTAAAAATGCAGTATTAGAATGTGGGGCAGAAGTTTGTGGCTTTAGGAGGGTGGGTGCAGGAGGAAAGAGGAGTGAGTGGTGGAATGAAGAAGTAAAGGGTGTGATAAAAGAGAAAAAGGTAGCTTATGAGAGGTTTTACAAAACAGAAGTGTTAATAGAAGAGCAGAGTATGTGGAGAGTAAAAGAAAGGTGAAGAGAGTGGTGAGAGAGTGCAAAAGAAGAGCGGATGAAAGAATGGGAGAGGCTCTGTCAAGAAATTTTGCTGAAAACAAGAAAATTTTTGGAGATAAACAAGGTAAGAAAGCCTAGGAACGAATGGATTTGTCAGTTAAAAACAGAGTAGGGAGTTAGTAGATGGGGAGCTGGAGGTATTGGGTAGATGGCGGGAATATTTTGAGGAACTTTTAAATGTCGATGAAAAAGGGAGGCGGTAATTTCATGTACTGGCCAGGGAGGTACAACATCGTTTAGGAGTGAAGAAGAGCAGGATGTGAGTGTGGGGAGGTGCGTGAGGCATTACGTAGAATGAAAGGGGTAAAGCAGCTGGAATTGACGGAATCATGACAGAAATGTTAAAAGCAGGGGGATATAGTGCTGGAGTGGTTGGTATTTTTGTTTAATAAATGTATGAAAGAGGGAAGGTACCTAGGGATTGGCAGAGAGCATGTATAGTTCCTTTATATAAAGGGAAGGGGATAAAAGAGAGTGTAAAAATTATAGGGGAATAAGTTTACTGAGTATACCAGGTAAAGTGTATGGCAGGGTTATTATTGAAAGAATTAGAGGTAAGACAGAGTAGGATTGCAGATGAGCAAGGAGGCTTTAGAGTGGGTAGGGGATGTGTTGATCAAGTGTTTACAGTGAAGCATATATGTGAACAGTATTTAGATAAAGGTAGAGAAGTTTTTATTGCATTTATGGATTTAGAAAAGGCATATGATAGAGTGGATAGGGGAGCAATGTGGCAAATGTTGCAAGTGTATGGAATAGGTAGTAAGTTACTGAAGGCTGTAAAGAGTTTTTATGAGGATAGTGAGGCTCAGGTTAGGGTGTGTAGGAGAGAGGAGATTACTTCCGGTAAAAGTAGGTCTTAGACAGGGATGTGTAATGTCACCATGGTTGTTTAATATATTTATAGATGGGGTTGTAAAAGAAGTAAATGCTAGGGTGTTGGGGAGAGGGTGGGATTAAATTATGGAGAATTAAATGCAAAATGGGAGTTGACACAGTTACTTTTTGCTGATGATACTGTGCTTATGGGAGATTCTAAAGAAAAGTTGCAAAGGTTAGTGGACGAGTTTGGGAGAGTGTGTAAAGGTAGAAAGTTAAGTGAACATAGATAAGAGTAAGGTGATGAGGGTATCAAACGATTTAAATAAAGAAAAATTGGATATCACTTTGGGAGAGAGGGATTATGGAAGAAGTAAATGTTTTCAGATATTTGGGAGTTGACGTGTCAGCAGATGGGTTTATGAAGGATGAGGTTAACCATAGAATTGATGAAGGAAAAAGGTGGGTGGTGCATTGAGGTATCTGTGGAGACAAAAACGTTATCCATGGAGCCAAAGAAGGAATGTACGTAAGTATAGTGGTACCAACACTCTTATATGGGTGTGAAGCATGGGTTGCAAATGCTGCAGCGAGGAGGAGGCTGGAGGCAGTGGAGATGTCCTGTCTAAGGGCAATGTGTGGTGTAAATATTATGCAGAAAATTCGGAATGTGGAAATTAGGAGAAGGTGTGGAGTTACTAAAAGTATTTGTCAGAGGGCTGAAGAGGGTTGTTGAGGTGGTTTGGTCATTTAGAGAGAATGGATCAAAGTAGAATGACGTGGAGAGCGTATAAATCTGTAGGGAAGGAAGGCGGGGTAGGGGTCGTCCTAGAAAGGTTGGAAGGAAAGGGGGTAAAGGAGGTTTTGTGGGCGAGGGGTTTGGACTTCCAGCAAGCATGTGTGAGCGTGTTAGATAGGAGTGAATGGAGACGAATGTTTTTTGGGACATGACGATCTGTTGGAGTGTGAGCAGGGTAACATTTTGTGAAGGGATTCAGGGAAACCAGTTAATTGATTTAGTTGGACTTGAGTCCTGGAAATGGGAAGTACAATGCCTGCACTTTAAAGGAGGGGTCTGAGATAGTGACAGCTGGGAGGGACTTTTCTCAGCTGTCGTATCTGAGCTCCTCTGCAAAGACAGTGATTATGTATGAGTGTGGTGAAAGTGTTGAATGATGATGAAAGTATTTTCTTTTTGGGGATTTTCTTTCTTTTTGGGTCACCCTGCCTTGGTGGGAGACGGCCGACTTGTTGAAAAAAAAAAAAAAAAAAAAATTAACAAGTTTATAAATATGCAATCATTTGTTATAAAAAAGTCTACTGGGAGAGAAAAGGAATGTTAGCAATTATGACAATTTATATACTGTACAGTTATTATAAATGACTGTAGTGAAAGAAAAAAATTCTTTACGAAGTATAATTTGTTATAAGACTGTTCAATAATAGACAAGTTTATTGCTCAGGGAGGATAATCCTCAGCTATTTTACTAATGGAACTTTATGGAATGAAATGTTTCACAAACTTATGGAACTTTAGGACAAAGGTGGCAAAAAATGTAATGGAACTTGCATATACTGTATATGAAATTCAAGAATACATAAATATATGTGGGAAGGAATATTTGCTGCTTGGAGGGACATCTGAATTCTTGTATCTGTATGCTTCTGGCAAGACAGTGATAGTATGAATGATGGTGAAAGTGTAGGAGATGAACAACGTGTTAAAAAAAAAAAGATGTAGATAACAATAAACTAATATTCAATTTATTAATAATTTTCCCTGCATATATAATAGCCTATTTAAGTAAACTATTTATGAGTCAAAGATTAACCCTTTGGGGGTCGACAGGCCTTCTCGGAAACGTGTTAATAGGGTCGAAAAATATTCGGGAAAAAAAAAATTATTTTATCTTATGAAATGATAGTTTTGTTTTCTAAATCTAAATGGCTAAACAAAAATTTTTTGCGATCAATACTTACGGAGATATGGAGGCTTCAAGTTGACCAAAATTGAACAGCTGACAGCAACATCGGTGACTTCCGGTTGGCTGGTAATAGTTTATTTTTTTTTTCTACTTTTTTCTTTTATTTTTTAATATTTTATTTTTTCAAGTAACTTTTGTCCTGTGAGACCAATATAAACCATATTTTGTATATATACACTCCTTGTATACTACACAATAACTGCTGGCTGACTGGCTGACCAGCTGGCTGGCTGACCAGCTGGCTTGCTGATCAGCTGGCTGGCTAGCTGACCAGCTGGCTGGATGGATGGCCAGTCGACTGGCTGGCTTGCTGGCTGACCAGCTAGCCGGCTGGCTTGCTGACCAGCTGGCTGACTGGCTGAACAGCTGGCTGTATGGATGGCCAGCCGGCTGGCTGGCTTGCTGGCTGATCAGCTAGCCAGCTGGCTGGCTGGCTTGCTGACCAGTTGGCTGGCTGGCAGGCTGGCTGACCAGCTGGCTGGCTGGCTAGCTGACCAGCTGACTGGCTGGCTACCTGACCAGCTGGCTGGCTGGCTGAACAGCTGGTTGCATGGATGGTCAGCCGGCTGGCTGGCTGGCTGTGTGTCTATCTCACAGGAACACATAAATACAATTATACATAGTGAAAATTACCTAGGATACACATGAGAATATTATAATAATAATAATAATAATAATAATTATTATTATTATTATTATTATTGAAGGAAGGTGTGTCAGTCTTATCAGTAATCTAATTACAGAAGTGACATTTGAAGAGGGGTAAGGGTCCTCTTATCTTATTTATTATTGCTAAACTAATTACTGTTGACATTTGATGCCTTCGCCTGCCTGCCTCAACCCCTGCCTCCCTCCCTCCCTGCCACTCTCCCACCCTCCCTGCCAGCCAGCCAGGGGTTAGCCTCATCTTATCAAGAGTGATGACATTTAACAAATGAGGAACACTGCCTTCGCCTGCCTCCCACCCTCCCTGCTTGCTTCCCTGCCAGCCAACCAGGGGTTAGCCTCGTCTTATCAAGAGTGATGACATTTGACAAATGAGGATACACAGCCTTCCCTTTATTTGTTTTCACTGTTTTATCTGCCTGTCTGTCTGTCTCAGAGACAGTCACTATTGAACCAACACTGTCACATCTGAGTCCTGATATATTATTTGCAAGTCTGGATTTTTTGGGCTATCCTAGGTAATTTACACTATGTATTTATGTGTGCCTGTGTGAGCCAGCCAGCCAGCCAGCCAGCCAGCCAGCCAGCCAGCCAGCCAGCCAGCCAGCCAGCCAGCCAGCCAGCCAGCCAGCCAGCCAGCCAGCCAGCCAGCCAGCCAGCCAGCCAGCCAGCCAGCCAGCCAGCCAGCCAGCCAGCCAGCCAGCCAGCCAGCCAGCCAGCCAGCCAGCCAGCCAGCCAGCCAGCCAGCCAGCCAGCCAGAGCCACCAGCGCAGCCAGCCAGCCACCAGCCACAGCGCAGCCAGCCAGCTAGCGCTAGCTGAAGCAGAGAGTGCAGCGTGCAGCCACAGCACAGCCAGCAAACAGCAACAGCCAGCCAGCCAGCCAAGCCAGATACAGCCAGCACAGCCAGCATCAGCCATGCTAGCCAGCAGCAAAGCATAGAAAGCCAGCCAATAAAAAGCCAAAAAGCAGCCAGCCAGCAACAGCCAGCCATTTGAGCAGCCAGCCAGCCTAGCCTCAACCGCCCCAGCCAGCCAGCCAGCCAGCCAGCCACCGCCAGCCAGCCTAGCCAGCCAGCCAGCTAGCCACTCAGCCAGCCAGCATCAAGAGAACAGCCTAGCCAGCCTCAGCCCTGCCGCTGTCCAGCCAGCCACCAGTAGCCGCTATCAGCAGACTACAAATGAGATACACAGCCTCCAGTTCATGTTACGCCGTGTCGCTCAGAGACAGTCACTATGACCAAAGCACACTGAGCACATAGCAGTCAGCACCAGAAGCACAGCCAGCAGCCATAGCCAGCCAGCCAGCCACAGCTAGCCAGCAGCTAGCAGCCAGCAGAGCAGCAGCAGAAGCCAGCAAGCCAGCCAAGCCAGCCAGCCAGCCAGCCAGCCAGCCAGCCAGCCAGCCAGCCAGCCAGCCAGCCAGCCAGCCAGCCAGCCAGCCAGCCAGCCAGCCAGCCAGCCAGCCAGCCAGCCAGCCCAGCCAGCCAGCCAGCCAGCCAGCCAGCCAGCCAGCCAGCCAGCCAGCCAGCCAGCCAGCCAGCCAGACCAGGCCAGCCAGCCAGCCCAGCCAGCAGCCAGCCAGAGCCAGCCAGCCAGCCAGCAGCCAGCAGCCACCAGCCAGCCAGCCAGCCAGCCAGCAGCCAGCCAGCCAGCCAGCAAGCCAGCCAGCCAGCAGCAAGCAGCCAGCCACAGCCAGCCAGCCAGCCAGCCAGCCAGCCAGCCAGCCAGCCAGCCAGCCAGCCAGCAGCCAGCCATAGCCAGCCAGCCAGCCAGCCAGCCAGCCAGCCGCCGCCGCCGCCGCCCCAGCCTGACCGCCGCGCCAGCCTGCCGCCTGCCCCACGCCTGCCTGCCTGCCTGCCCCAGCGCCTGCCTGCCACCGTTGCCACCAGCCTGCCTGCCTGCCGCCGCCGCCTGCCTGCCTTGCCCCAGCCGCCTAGCCTGCCTGCCCCCGCCATGCCTGCCTGTGCCCACGCCTGCCAGCCTTGCCCCGCCTGCCTGCCTGCCACCGCCTGCCTGCCTTGCCCCGCCGCCTAGCCGCCCCGCCGCCTGCCTTCCCCCGCCTGCCTGCCTTCCGCCCACTGCTTCCGCCACTGCCCCAGCTCCCAACCCACCCGCACTGTCCTTGCCCCACCTGCCTGCCTTGCCCCACCGCCCCGAGCCAGCCAGCCCCAGCCCACTGCCCACCCTGCCAGCCACCCCGCCAGCCAGTCCCACCAGCCCCACTGCCCCACTGCCTGCCAGCCAGCCTAGCCAGGATCCAGCCGCCATGTTGGACAGAGCAGCCGTCTGTCCACGCCACAGCAGCAGGGTGCTAGTTCCACCGCCACTACCATAGACCCAGTCTACATGCAGCTTCCAGCCACCCTGCTAGCCAGCTAGACAGTCTATCGCACACCACCTGCTTGTAAACGTCTAGTAGGGCCGCCAAGGTTAAGATGCCAGCCAGCCAGCCGCCAGCCAGCCAGCCAGCCAGCCAGCCAGCCCCAGCCAGCCAGCCATGCCCCAGCCAGCGCCAGCCGCCAGCCAGCCAGCCAGCCAGCCAGCCAGCCAGCCAGCCTGCCTGCCTGCCTGCCGCCTGCCTGCCTGCCTTGCCCCGCCTGCCGCCTGCCTGCCTGCCGCCTGCCTGCCTCTGCCCCCGCCTGCCTGCCTGCCTGCCCCCGCCTGCCTGCCTGCCTTGCCCCCGCCTGCCTGCCTGCCCCGCCTGCCTGCCTGCCCCCTGCCTCCCCGCCTGCCTTGCCTTGCCCCGCCTGCCTGCCTCCTTGCCCCCGCCTGCCTGCCTTGCCCCGCCTGCCTGCCTTGCCCCCGCCTGCCTGCCTTGCCCCCGCCTGCCTGCCTCCCGCCTGCCTGCCTTCCCCCGCTGCCTGCCTTCCCCCACTGTCTTCCCCACTCCCAGTCTTCCCAACCCACCCCACTGTCTTCCCCCCTTTCCCCACTGCCTTCCCCACTCCCCCACTGTATTCCCCACCCACCCCACCTTCCCACTGCCTTCCCACTCTCCCCACTGTATTCCCCACCCACCCCACTCCCCCACTGCCTTCCTACCACTCACACTGCGGGAGTGAGGTATTCCTTTACCGCATGGTTTGGTGAAAAAGGTGTACTGAATTACCACTCTCACAATGCAATGCGGGTGCATAGATTTTTTCCTACTGCGCACACTACACATAGACCCATTCTATCATATGCAGGCTTACCAGCTTTCTCCCCCTCGATTTGAAGCCGCTAGAATTTACGCGTACTAGTACGGCACCAACCCCTGCTTGTAAAACGTACTAGTACGGCACCGACCCCGAAAGGGTTAAAGATGCGACATGTGATCTTTCATTTTTTATGAGGTGGACCGGTAAGCCACAGTAGTGTGTACCTTTGATATACCTTTGAAGAATTTCGAGAGTTTCTCTACTCTTTGAGCCCGGCCATAGGCCAGGCTCGTCTGGTGCTTGCCTGGTCAACCAGGCTGTTGCTGCTGGAGGCCCACTGCCCCACATATCTGTCACAGCCTGGTTGATCTGGCACCTGGTGAAGATACTTGTCAAGTTTCCTCTTGAAGGCTTCTACACTTGTTCCAGCCGTGTTTCGGATATCTTCTGGTAAGATGTTGAATAGTCTGGTACCCCAGATGTTGATACAGTGCTCCCTTATTGTCCCCACTGCACCCCTGCTCCTCACTGGGTTTGATTTGACAGATAATTGATTTAATAAAAGATATGACTACCCTTTGCTGTTATGAGCACTATTACACGCTTTGATATAGAATCGACCAATGTTGAACACATTTTGGCAAGTTTTGTAGTGGTACCAGGTCTTAATAACACCAATTAGCTTCTCCATAGCTGAACAGTCCTGTTTCGTGATCATGCATTTGGTTATTACCCATATATTCTTAATTGGATTGAGGTCAGGAGAGTTTCCTGGCCAATTTAGAATGCTTAGCCCACTCTCTTCAAAGACTGTCAGTGTTTTTTTAAGTGGCATGGAGCAAGATCCTGCTGGAAAATGCCTTCTCCATCAGTAAAGTCTCTATCCACAATGGGGAGCAATGAGTTGCCAGGATTGCCTTGTATTTGTCACTGTTCATTGTTCTGTCATCAATAACAAGCCATCTAGGGCCTTTAGCAGAAAAATTACCCCAAAACATCTTAAGTGGGTGCTATGGCACTTGTTGAATGTGTTTAGAGGTTTGCATTTGCTCTGTCTCACTACCACTGATCTATACCCATGTATTCAAAATGCACCTCACCTGAAAACATAACTTTTCTCCATTCATCTGTCATCCATCTCTTATGATCGAGTGCCCACCACAGCTGTTTTTTCTTCAAAGCAGCAGTTAATAAGAGTTTCTTTACCGGCTTTCTGGCAGTTCTGCCAACTTCATGGAGCCTTCATCAAACAGTTGAAAAATCAACATTTACACCAGTTGAAGCCAAATCTCTCTGTAGATCTTTGCTGGTTTTCTTGGGATCCTTCACACCATTTCTAATGAAAACCTTCTCATTGTAAGGTGTTGTCTTGCGTTTTATTCCACATCTTCCCCAACACAGCATTCCACAATCACCAATGTTGTCACCTCTCTTTAGAATCTAACCAACAGTTGACTTTGCTGGGCTCAAATTTTCAGTGATCTGACTGATACTCAAATCAGCATGTTTTCTAAGAGCTACAATACTTGCACACTTCCTAGGTGTACCAGAGACTAAGACATATTATGAAATAATTACAAAAATTACTCCTGTCCCAATTAATCTGCACACTACTGTAGCAAAAAGTCTTTGTCATATGACCAAAAGCTCAAGTTAGTGGGTCATCATATAACTAAGACCCATATCAGAAAATACACATCCTGTTTCCTGACAGATAAAATACTACTGCACCAACTAACATGGTGAGCCACATAGACAAAATTTCTCTCCAGTATTAACAAAGACAATTTAGTAATACAGTTGTAGAAACATAGGCTCAGTCAATCAAGACAGTTAGACCTGGATTTTGGCATTCAGGTTAACAAGACCACACCTCTAAAGTCATGTAAATGACTTTATGGTATCATGTTTATAGATAGAAAAAAAAAAACGTAACAATGTTCAATTATCAGCAAGTTCCTAAAGTGAACTACTTACTGTAACTCAATGTACCATTATCATCTTTAAACTACTGTAATTCCCGAGTGAAAACATGGAGCTCACTTATATATAAACCCACATTAATTAATATATAGTCAGCATATCTGGTATATGTTATTGCTGGTTCGTGAAAGTGAGATGGTCACGTGCCAAAACTGTGAAGAACATTCTGCGAGATATTTTACTGTGAATGCAGGAAAAATCTATAAATGATGCAAAAAGTATAAATGAGGTGAAATTAGATACTGGGGGGATATATTTCTTCCCAGCAAAGAAAACCACAGCAACTACAGCTATAACATGTAAACAATAATGTAAATAAATATCATATGGTAAGCTACTCTTATTTGTGTCAAGTACCTACACATTACATATACATTAATTATAATTCAGTATACAGTACTTTAAAACTAAATAACAATCCACAATTCTGCAATGAGGTTCCACTTTCATATTTACATGAACTGTTATGTTTGTGTATTGTGTGTATGAACATTAATATTACATATTAGAATTTTTACAGTAATGCAAAAAAATTTTTGAAGACCCATTATTAATGAAGACATGAGACCAGAAATTTTCAATACATTATGTAGCCTCTTCAACTGAACTGACTTGAGAAGAACAGTGTCTTCATGACTTACGAGTGACCTGACATCAACAACCCTTGATGAAACCTTCATTGACATCAGTGTGAATTATCATAATAAATTAGCCTTCTGACAAATTGAAGTTTACAACTGATGCAAATGACATTATATTGCACAATCTGGTGTTTTATACAGTACATATAATCATTAAGATTTAAAAGACCAGTTTTTGGTGATTAAAATCTATGTTGTGGTTGTAGTCACGTGCACAAGAGAACACAGCATTATTGTCATTGATTGATCCAACATCTCTAGTGTTGCTATACACACTTATTCAATCTTCTACCTGCTTTACCTGTACTCTTCATCGGGACATAGATTGCAAGGCGGCAAAAAAAAAATTAGTTTTTCCTTGGCCCTGGGCTTAATTTTGACTATTAATCTGTAAGACTTACTGTATTTGTTGGTTATATTTATGCCCACCCTTGACAGAATTTTGTTTTATACCCACCTCCTTATTTTTCATTATAAATTAAGACTATGCATTTACTAAAAATCATTCAACATGGGAGCCTGAACTGTAAAAAGAAAAAAAATCAAGGAACAAAATGAACTTGTAACATGAACCACTGAGGATCATGTACACCTGTTAAAATATTATATACTCTATAGATTTTTTCCATCTATATAACATAGATGGCATACAACGTGCTCTCAGAAACAGAGGATACAATGGACTTCTTTGTTTTTAACTTGTTAGTTAGGACATGAAAAGTAATGCAATTTCATACTCGAGTGTACAGAGGATGAGCTCTGACACTTAAATCCAAATCTTAATGTTTGACCAACTGAAGTGACAGTCTTTCATCTCTATTTTTGAACCTTTGCATGGAGTCCATTTCTAATATGGCATTGTTCAGATGATTCCACTTATATATTGAGGAAATGTTTCCTGATATATCTGTAGCTCACTTAAAAGTGGGATTTTCAATCATGAGTCTACTCTGTCTATGCCTTATAGTACATGGGGGAGGGTCTTTCTCATCTGTATAAAAACTTCAAAAATTGTCTAAGTTCTGTGCATACCTCCATCATTTCCTGGGAGTGTTTTCCCCTTCCAATAAATGCCATTCACTCAAGCAGAGTATATGCATGTGTAATGAGAAATTCAGCAGGAATGACTGTAATCCTAGTAAGTAAACTCAGTCACAAGCTTAAAGTTTGCTCACTTCTTAGCAGTGTATGTGTGTGTGTGTATTTATCAGTCTCAAAATTTTACACGTCTAGTCAAACGATACCTGAAAAGGTGTCATTCACATATCTCAATTAAATTTTGTGGTAATTTTGAGTGGTATAAAAAAACACCCACATGCATGCATACATACAGTAATTCTAAAGTTATGACTAGCCAGTTAGAAAAGTTGGCAAGATACACTATGTGCAGTTTATGTTTATAATAACCCATTTATCTTTATTATAGCCCATAGATCAAAGAGTCATTAATGTTTTTAAGTAGAATTATACACACAGGACAATGAGAAATCTCATCAATGCAATAATGACAGCTTTGAGACCGGTGTGCCAGAATTCTGCCATGAGTTAAAGATTACAATTCTTTATATTTAGGTGAGCGGGAAAGGGTATTGTGCCTTTTTGTTCGTTATAATTCTTTATTTCAAAATTTTTGTACATATAAAACATGCAATAATCTGATGGCCCATAGGATGTACAGCACCCTGTCATGGGATAAAGTCACAAACTCTTAAATTTAACGTTGGTTCTGTGGTGAATAATTTCCAAGGTTTTTAAACCCAAACACAGGAGTCAGAGCCAAAGAATTGTGGATATGATCAGCAGTGTGAAAGTCGAGGACTTTGAAGATATACTGAGAGACTAAATAAATGAATTGATAGAAAATGGTAACAAACCAAATGCAGAAAAACTGCTAGAGTTGATCAGTACCCAAAAAAGATGCAAAAGAGTTGAGGGAATTTTTTGGTCTGATAAAATAGCAGAGTTTCATCAAAAATGGCCCAAACATAGACAGGAGCCTTATTTTGAAACTTGGTCTCAAACAACTAATGATCTTATATGGTCGCCCCTGTAACGCAATGGAGGGTAACACAGACTCAACACATTATAGAATACCTAGCCACTACAAATGGCTACACAAAAACATCTACACAAAAACCAGAACCATCCATGCCAGTCAAATAAGCCAACAACAATGCATTTCCTCTGCCTTTCCTTTATTGAATATTTAAATCATACAGGTAAGGCCTGCCTGAATGTGAGTTAAGTTGCACTGCATTACTTACTGTTTTAGAGAAAAATAAATATTGAGGCATTAACTTTGAGATATTTGGAACGTAACACTACATTTCCTATATGCTATTAATTTTGTGTACAGTGGACCCCCGGTGTTCGTCCATTTTTCGTAACAGAATGCAGCTCAAGTGCCATTACCAACCGAATTTATTCCCTTAAGAAATAATGTAAAGTAGACTAGTCCTTTTAGACCCCCAAAACTACACTTATAAAGCATTTAAAAAAATACACTTACATAAAAGGGAGTGTTTTGAGCAGGACGAACACCGGGGGTCCACTGTAATTTGCTTCAGAAGTGCATGCCAGCTATTTGGCATAAAGCAAAATATTTGGCCAATTATCTACACTTCTTTCGGTCAAAACTGTGACCAGCTTAAGAGGAGTGTAATCTTAGATTTGTTTCAATGTGAACTGAGACTGTTTTCCAGAGCACTTTGGAATACGAATATAGTATCATCACTGCACCATTCAAAAGACTGTTATCCAGAATGGTTAATATAATAAAGGTCAAGCCAGTTATTATGCAGCCAATAAGAAAAATGATAGCAAAACAATGCAAACTGTTCCTAATCATTTTGCAACTAATAAGAAAAATGATAGCAAAACAATGCAAACTGTTCATAATTATTTTGCAGCCAATAAGAAAAATGAGAGCAAAACAATGCAAACTGTTCCTAATCACCTATCACAAAAGCATAGACAAGAATGTGAAAAACGTAAATCCTACTTGCAACAAAACTGTTCATCACCGTAAAAAGAAAGTAATTACGTAACCTGTGGTTTTAAAAAGTGAAAATCCCTTGATGTACAAGCTCCACAAAAAAATCTTTGGTGTGAAACAGATAAAAAATGACTTGTTGCCAATCATGTACGAAATGGAAAGGATTAAAAACGTAGTGAAAGCAAAAGGTCAAATAATCAGATACTGATTTTTGTATTTTCTAAATTCCCCAATAAAAATCCTTAAACTATTTGTGTATTTTATTCATCCATTTAAAAACAAAAAAAAAACTTGTAGAGATAGTACTCATTGTATATGAAATTATGTGTAAAGACTGTAACCAATTATACAGAGGGCAAATAGGTAGAAATTAAATCACTGGAGTATCTGAACATAGAGATTTGTTGGATATGCATAAGACAGTTCTGCAGTTTCACCAGCATGTTAAGAATCATTACCATATTAACAAGGAAGCTGTGCTTCCATTATATATAGAAGAAATTGCACATACAGGTGCAAAATCCTCAAGTTGGCTATGACTGAACCATGACTACATTTCAACATAGCATAAAGTCAGTGGAAACCTGATGCCATCACTACCCCTGCTGTGATGTTACTTGTTCCTACCTCAAACTCAGGTCATTTGACCTGCATTTATAAGATTCTTCTCATATATATCTTTTTAATTTGTTTAAGAGGGTTTCAAAATAAGGTGGAAATGTACAGCACTCATATTTTCTGGTCAGTGATAAATATTTTGGTTAAATAAGAACCAATGAGGCCTACATTTTAAATTGTTTATTAGGGACAGAAAACTAAAGAGCAATATTCTTCGCTTCATAATATCATATAATTATTTCCATAGCATATATCTGAATACAGTTCTTGTGCTTATAGCTTTCCACTCCCTAGTTGCTTAATACGACTTTCTCCTATGTACATGGCCTATTTATACAATGTGTACAAGTGATCTTCTTTATACAGTTTACTTAAGAATTACTTGAGCTCTTATTAAATTACCCAACTCATAATTCTAACATGTATGGTATATGCAGATTAAACAATAATGGGTATGAATTTGGCTCTAAATCATTAACTTACTAAAGATGACATTTCTCACAAGGAAACTTTCACTAGAGAAATGAGCACTGTTGTAAATGGCTAGTCACCAGGTCAAGATAAGATATTCACATCTTACTTAAAAGAAATTAGATTTATGAACATTTATATCCTGAATGCCCATGATGGCATATTTGCATCATATGTGCAATCTACAAAGAAATCTTTTGTGTAAATGTGTGTGCAAATGTACATAAATGATAAAATTTGAGTGATAGATAAAGTACACGGTGCTCTCTCCTCTGACACACCAGACCCATATCAACCATTAAATGCTCACCTTTTCTTATCACAAAACAATGTTCAGTTTCTAGTTAAAAGACAAAGTATGAGAAATAATTACCTAATTATTCTATTCAAGTTTAAAAAAAGTACCCTAACATAAAAGAAAATTTAATCCGAATGATATTCGGTTCGACATCTTGGACGTTTTCTTTGAAAACAAAATAGCTGTATACATTATCACAATTCGTAGTTACAAAAGGTTACATTGGAGACTCTTGTCTTCATTGTTAACCAATATTAATACTCTCCCTCTGCATAACTATTACCCAATTTAATTTAGATAAAGATATACATGTGCAATATAATCATCAGTTATATTTTCTCTTTCAATTTTTTGAAAAAAGTCTTAAAATAATCATTGTAAAAGCAAAGAATATTTCACTCCAAGAAATATTGGCAACCAAGTTCTGTTTGAGTATTAAAGCATTAGTTGTGAACCAGTTGTAAGTGTTGCAGGGAATGCATCACTCCAACACCTTTGTCAACCAGAAAAATGATGTCCTGAGATATCATGTTGTCTCTGAACCATGACCAGCACTCTAAACAATACCTATTATCTGAAAACATCTTGCATCCTTAGAGACCAACTTTGATAATAATTATTTAGTTACATTTAGATTATATGAGTACGTACATTATGTCAGTTTATTAAGTTTAAACTGCATCCAAAATTTCTGAATTAAAGCCATATTAGTGGTAAATCCATTGACTACAACAATTTGTACACAAAACAAGGTGGAGGCCAAATTTTCTGTAGAGCAACAGGTGTTCTATCCTTAAAAATCAGTATTCTTCACTAAAGCAAAGGTCATAGGCTCCCTGGTTATACCAAAAAATCAAATATATTACCTTTACTTTAGCTTACTTTAAACCTTCAGGATAACAAGGCTATTCTTTGCATTTACAATGATTCGATCCCTCAAAGGATATCTCTGTGCCAGATCCAGCTCCGATTGGTGTGGTCAAAAGAATGTGACAGCCACTGTTGTTCCAGTAGGCGGTAGCGGTCTTCACTCAGGTACAGAGGCTTCCCACGTCTGTAATTATCAATGTGCAAACATTGACCATCATAGATCATTTTAGAAATTAAAAAACTAAGAGTAACAAATACTATGCAATTACAATGGATAAGATCTCCATGTTAATATATATTAACTGTAATCAATGATAAAAGGTAATTTTTTATAGGGTAATTACTAGGAAGGTTTTGGAAACTGCAAAAATATAGTAAAACTTGAGGTTATAATATTAAAAAGATAAGAGTTTTTTAATGAGTGAAAACATGCAATAATCTTCTTCTTTAAAATATTTTTCTAGCTTTCAAATTTGCTAGATTACTTACTAGAGTTGGAAAAATAGACACAAATGCAATAATTTGCAGTCCTTTATTGACAACTTTTCACCCACATAATGGGCTTTATCAAGTCACAAACACATCTATACTGGCATTTGAATATTTTTCTAACATGTCAGTATTTTATACCATTTATTTCCACTTACTTGAGTTCACGATCTTCTTCTCCAAAAGAGTCTAGATGAATACAGCCCCAGAGACAGACTCGTGGACCACGAATCACAATCACCGTCGAAGCATTCACAACAAGAAAAATGGCCGTACCAGCGCCACAGTCAATAGCATGCTGCACACACTCACACACCTCCTGCTGCTTACAACATGGCTCTCTCAAACACACTATAGTGCCACAAAGCAAGCAAACACTTGGATTCTTCGGCACACCATTGCACTGCGAACACTGTCGTCTGTGGTAGTACTGCAAGAGAAAGTACAGTGTTGGAAGTACAGCCATTTATGCAGACTCAATATCAGAGTAAAACAAATTCCTTTTATTTGCTAATCAAACAATTTATGAAACACAGGTTTAATGTAACTCTGCCCTCTACTTATCATACTAATGTACGTATTTAGTACAAGTAAGAGAAAGAGGAAGATAATGATGAAGCAAGATGAAAAGGAAGAAGGGGAATATGATGATGATGAGGAAGATTAAGAGGCAGGAAGAGGTGAAAAGGAGGAGGGAATATGCAAGAGAAGGAGCAAGATATCTTGATATCTTTATTGAAAAGCAACTAATTATGAAGAAAAATTCTTAGGAAGAGAAAGGAGGAGGAGGAGGAGGAGGAGGAGGAGGAAGCGAAGGAAGATGTAATGGTGGTGGTGGTGAATGGAAGGAGAAGGTAAAGGGAAGAGGTGAAAGGAGGAGGGAGTCAGCGAAAGGTAAAAGGAGGAAGCCCTGGCTAACTGGTAACAAAATAAAGAGATCCCTCAAACACACACTTAAATTATAGAAAAATAACTTACCTGAAAAATTGCATCGTAAGAGTGTGGTAAACGTAGGAGACGGGGCTGAGAGAAATGAACAGTGGTAAGAAGGGTTGAGGCCGCCACCTGTGCCTGAGAGGCAAATGTAGCAACTTCACTACACCACACTCTTGCACCACCTGCTAGGTTACCCAGACGAGTTTCAACTGGACTTGATACTTCACTTGCATGGTATGTACCACACATGTTACCTGTAACAACATCAACAATAAAATTAAGATAACTCCATATATAATTACACTCACATTTGTAAATACCTGACAAGAACAATATCCATGAAAAATTAATTTAACAAACAAGATTTGAACCCATTGCACAAGACAGTTCTGCAACTAACAGGATAGTGCACCAAGATATTAAGATACATCCAACTATAGATTTATTTCCATACACTAGGAAGGATATCATAGGCCATGCTGTAACCACAAATGCAGGTATTTACAGAGGCGTATCTCACCAAAATAGCTGTTGCAAAATTTACCTCAAGTCCCTTCAAAGCCATTATTAATACTAGTTTTAGGTCTGGCTTGTCAGTGGTTCACATCCTGTCCATTCTGTGAGTTGTTTGTTATTATCATGAGTTCATAAGTCATATATGAGTAATGTTTACATTAATAAACTTATGGCCAGAAAAGTTGGTGTCAAAAATTTGAGAATGTGATACGAGCTACATACATAGACTAATCATGCCAGGGTTATGTAAAATTAAAGGCTGAGAATATTGTACTGATGAATTTAGAAGAAAAATCACTGTAAATAATACAAGCAAGGAAATGACCCAAACCTATGAATATAAATTATATACCGAAGCAAAGTTAAAATAAATCAACTAATTAATGACTAAAATATCATGAAAAGAAGAGGTGTAAAAATACTTTAAAAATATTAATAATGCTGAGAAAACACACGTAATAGAATTTTACAAATTTAAACAGACTAATTTATGCCACAATTAAAGCTAACTATACTTCCTGAACACAAATTTTCTAAGCCAAAGATTTAAAAAAGAAATCATGCCATAGACTCTTTCAAGCAAAGACTAGAAATAAAAAATACACTCAAAAATACTATGAAGTGAATGACTGTACTGTATAACACAATGATCAACTGGATAACCAAATTTAAATGATCAATGAGAAATGCAGATCACAAACCCATGATTGCAGAGTTGACAACTGAGCAAATATCCCACACTCCCAAGTACTGCTCGAGAGCACCACATTCTGCTATAGGATCAACTATCATTGGTGAATTTTCTTCCATCAGATGGGCTTTCAGAAGAGCAGCTATTCTAAGAAACAACAGACATGTTTCGCGAACCTGAAAATGCAAGAGGTGACAGCTGAAGATTTTGTAATACACCAAAAAAAAAAACAATTAAATATTAAATATTCAATACTGCCAAAAGCTAGTTATTCCTTAACCCAAGCAAGGCATTCTTGGGTGTGGGTTGTGAAACAGAATTGTGATAAGCCTCACGTTCACTTCAAAGATAGCTACTTATATTTTCCTCATTCTCAACAATAAATTCTGTATAAAATGATATTTTATTGATTATCCTCACCAGGTATAGTATATCTAGGTATAATGGATGAAGATTATTTCTTAGAGGTATAACTTTCTCAAGTTTAGGTGATAAACTTTAATATCTGGATTCTGATCCATTATAAAGGCACTATCTAAAATATTTATCATAAACTAGAGAAATTTAATCTGCAAAGTCAGACATACATAAAATAGATCTTGAGACAAAATTTTAAACAAATTTGGCATTAAAATCAAACTAATTTGACTGTTATTTATCAATGAAAAGTAGTGTATTGCTGCTGATATTTTGACAATAAAATAGTGCAAGCATAATTTATGCATTTCTACCAGCATATGAATAATTATAAAATACTAATTGTAAACTATTAAGCAACATCTTTATTTGTTTAACAAATTTTCAGATACAAGTTCCTCAGAAGATTCATGTAAATGTATAAAGGCTCTCGGGTATTTCCATTTTGTTATTATCTCACTGTTGTATCTTTGCACATTTGTAGTTAAGTGTTTTAAGAGAGATTTCCTCCCATAATTATTTCCATATCTGTTTAAGCATATCCTGGAATTCCTCATTTCCATGGAAACTCCTCTTTTTGAGGTAGTGACCCTGTGTACTTTTCCTCACACACTTTATCCTACTTCTTAAATTATGAGATTTACATTTAATCTGCTATGGATGCATCTACAATAGTGGCAGCATTGGGATATATTAACTCATCTAGTAATAAATTATAGAACTACGAGTGAAAAGCTTACCTGGCAGGTAACATCATTAACAGTCCATGTCTCCTGTGTGTGATCTGCTAGTGGCACTTGGTCATCACAAAAGAATGGGCTATCCCGTAAAGTGTTATGAGCTAGTGCCAGAAGTGGAGCAAGGGGGCCACTAGTGGTAGCCTGCTCCCTCTGACTCTCATTAAGTGACCGCAGAGCGGAAACAGCTGCACCTACTACTGCCACCCGGTACACATTGCCCACAACACACCTTATATAACCTGGAGAATACAATTTTGTTTGAAGATAATTATTTAAAATGAGAAAGAAAAATAAATAGGTATTGCTACATTATATACATGAATGTGTACATAGTTACATTATACAAAATACTGTATCAATACAAACTAGGGCATACAAAAACCGAGGTTCCACTGTACAAAATATACAGCAAAATAAAAACATAACACCATATTATAACATTTTCTTCATCCTGGAGGAAGGGATGACATTTGTAATTTTATCAGCTTTTTACAATAATAGACTAGCAATAGGACATTCAGCAATTCTTTTATTTTCAAGGAAGACTGGTTAGCGTAGGGGAAAGTGGACAAACTCCTATTATTTTTATTATTAACACATCAGCCTTCTCCCACCAAGGCAGGGTGGCCCGAAAAAGAAAAACTTTCATTATCATTCACTCCATCATTGTCTTGCCAGAGGCACGCTTACACTACAGTTATAAAACTGCAACATTAACACCCCTCCAGCAGATTGCAGACACTGTACTTCCCAAACAAACTCCTATTCCCAGAAATTACACAAATTTAATGTTTATAGGTAATTTTTTTTTTTTCAACAAGTCGGCCCTGCCTCGGTGGGAGACGGCCGACTTGTTGAAGAAAAAAAAAAAAAAAAAAAAAGGTAAACTTTTCTCCATGGGGTAATGGAACAGAATTCTTCCTCCGTAAGCCATGCGTGTTGTAAGAGGCGACTAAAATGCCGGGAGCAAGGGGCTAGTAACCCCTTCTCCTGTATATATTACTAAATGTAAAAGGAGAAACTTTCGTTATTTTCTTTTGGGCCACCCTGCCTCGGTGGGAAACGGCCGACATGTTGAAAGAAGAAAGGTAAAATTTACGAATACCACCTATGAAACTGCAATGTGTTCCTTTATGCAAGATATTATCTGTGATATATTCCTCACTTTTACCTATATCACCTATTGCCTATTAGTGGCAGTTTAGCACCTGTATTTATGATCATGTAAAAAATATACACAAAAATATTTATACAGTACTGATCTAAATAAAATTTATTACACTTCAAAAAACAATAAATAGTTAAGTGTTAGAAATTAATTTCATGTCATCGGCAAAAAACAATAATGACTATTATATTTTTATAATTAATTCCTGGGTTGCTTTATCTATCCAGGGGTAAATAATATTTTTCTAGCTTATTTAACTCTATAATAAATTACGTAATACTAAATAAGCTCCTACAATAATAATATGTTATGAAAAAGCTTTAAAATTATGTAGATTACCACAAGACAGCTAGGTTAACCCTTTGACTGTTTTGGTCATATATATACGTCTTACGAGCCACTGTTTCGGACGTATATACAGTGGTCCCTCGGTTTTCGCCGAAAATTCGTTCCAGAATGCTGCTCAAGTGCCATTACCGAACAAATTTACTTCTTTAAGAAATAATGTCACGTAGGTTAGTCTATTTCAGACCCCCAAAAATACACTTGCAACAGCACTTACGAAAATACACTTACATAAATGTTCGAGTTTGGAGATGCACGAAAACCGAGGGACCCCTGTATACTCAAAAATTCTAGCGGCTTCAAATCAAGCGGGAGAAAGCTGGTAGGCCCACATATGAGAGAATGGGTCTGTGTGGTCAGTGTGCGCTGTATAAAAAAAATCCTACAGCACGCAGTGCATAATGAGAAAAAAAACAACTCCGACTGTGTTTTTGGATTAAAACGCCGAATTTGAGGTGTATTTTTATATAGTATTTATGGTTGTATTCTCTTTTTCGTGGTCTCATTTGATAGAATGGAAAACATATTACAGAAATAGAGATGATTTTTATTAGTTTCATGATGAAAACGACCTTGAAATTGAGCTCAAAGTAGGGGAAATGTTCAATTTTTGCCAATGTTCAAGAGTAAACAAATCGCGCCACGCTTCCAATACACATCAACTGGTGAGTCTAATATTCTTTCACAAGTGCACTGATATTATTTATACCATTTTTACAATAATGCAATAGTCTGCATAATGGCAAATCTTCTATTTTTTGTGAATAAAAAATATAAATAGAAAGCAATAGTAATATAAGAGGGGCCTAAAGACGTGACTAATGAACTGATAACATCTTATTTTAGTGCCAGGAATGTCTGCATTGTTTATTCTGGACCCTATTTTGAAATTGACAACTTTTTTATTTTGCATGAAATTGGCCAAATTGCCAATTTCTGACCACTTTATTGGGTAGTTGAAATTAGTAAATTGGTGGTTTCTTGTACTCAATCGATAGAACAAATGGAGTTCTAAAGAAATAGCTATGAGATTGGTCGACTGGAACAATGGAATTGACCAAAAATAGGGTTCAAAGTCGGCGAAATTGCCGATGCGTATATATCGCCGAGATCACTAACTTCGCGAGAGCGTAATTCCGTAAGGTTTTCATCAAATTTCATACTTTTGGTGTCATTACCACCGGGAAAAGATTCTCTATCATTTAATAAGAAAAAATAATTTTTTTTTTTTCGAAAATTTTGCGACAACAGGAGACACCTCAGGATTAGGGGTTGCAACAGTCAATGGGTTAAACATATTCAAAGACAAAAATATTTTTAAGAAATCTTCATTAATGCAGAATGAAAAATGGAAAGACTATAAAAAATTATGCAATACAGTGGACCCCCGGTTAACAGCCTGCTCCAAACACTAACAATTATGTAAGTGTATTTTTGTAAGTGCTTTTGTAAGTGTATGTTTGGGGGTCCAAAAGGACTAATCTAATTTACATTATTCCTTATGTTAATAAATTCGTTCGGTAACAGCACTTGAACAGCATTCTGGAATGAATTATGGCCGCTAACCGGGGGTCCACTGTATTAGATGTTTTGTACCTTGGTCTATCCGCGATGGTAACAGAAGTATTAGCTGCAGGAGGAGTGTGACTGGGTCACGTAGAAGTAAAGGGACTTCTCGCTCTCTTGGGGTAACTGCTCCTTCACTACCAATCACTGGTCGCTGGGTGATAGATGCCCAAGTTTGTCGAATCCAATGTAATCCTCCACCTACTCCAGAGTCACCCCCTCCACTCAAAATTTTTGAATGAAATCCAAGGACATGAAGGAGGGACACTGTAAAAATAAGAAAATGAAAATTAAGCAATAAATTTCAGGGAGTTTATAAATGATATGTAATTAGTAACTTTCCTGTAATTTAATTCAACAGAATGAGTTAAAAATCAGTGGCGTATGGTGGATTATTGTGACAGTGTGCACTGTGCATGATACAACTAGCTGTGGGATGTGCAGTGCTATCTTAGAATTATTTTTTTTAACATGTCAACTGTTTCCCACCTAGGCAGGGTGACCCAAAAAGAAAGAAAACCACACCCAAAAAAGAAAAACTTTCATCATCATTCAACACTTTCACCATCATTTATACATAATCACTGTCTTTGCAGAGGCGCTCAGATATGACAGTTTAGATGTCACTCCAAACAGCCAATATCCCAAACCCCTCCTTTAAAGTGCAGGCATTGTACTTCCCACTTCCAGGACTCAAGTCCAGCTAAACAGTTTCCCTGAATCCCTTCATAAAATATTACCCTGCTCACACTCCAACAGCTCGTCAGGTCCCAAAAACCATTCGTCTCCACTCACTCCTATCTAACATGCTCATGCACGCTTGCTGGAAGTCCAAGTCCCTCGCCCACAAAAACTCCTTTACCCCTTCTTTCCATCCTTTTCTAGGAAAATTATTACAAAAATTATTATAATCCAATGACCTGGAATACATGAGGTGACCTTACCACCTCCACCTCCTCTTCTTATATTCAGTAAGACGGCATAATAAAAGGGAAATTACACAAGAACGAGCAGCTTATCATTTCTCATCGTAGGCTTCATATGGTCTTCTAAAAAAACACTGCTTTTCACACTATTTTTTACACATAAATTATGATAAAGAACAAAAATTATTGTAATAATGTTGGTAGTAGGTTGGTAGACAGCAACCACCCAGGGAGGTACTACCATCCTGCCAGGTGACTGTGAAACAGAAACCTGAAACTTTTTTTACATGATGGTAGGATTGCTGGTGTCTTTTTTCTGTCTCATAAACATGCAAGATTTCAGGTACGTCTTGCTACTTCTACTTACACTTAGGTCACGCTACACAAACATGTACACGTTTATGTATACACTCTAATCTGAGTTTTCTTTGATGTTATTCTTAATAGTTCTTGTTCTTATTGCTTTTCCTTTCATATCCATGGGGAAGTGGAATAAGAATCTTTCCTCCGTAAGCCATGCGTGTTGTAAAAGTCAACTAAAATGCCGGGAACAATGGGCTAGTAACCCCTTTTCCTGTATAGCTTACTAAAAAGAAAAAGAAGAAAACCGTCAAAGTGGGATGTTTGAATGTGTGTGGATGTTGTGTGAATGATAAGAAAGAGATGATTGTAGATGTTATGAATGAAAAGAAGCTGGATGTCCTGGATTTAAGTGAGACAAACCTGAAGGGGGTAGGAGAGTTTCAGTGGGGAGAAATAAATGGGATTAGGTCAGGGGTTTCAAATAGAGTTAGAGCTAAAGAAAGAGTGGCAATAATGTTGAATAATCAGTTATGGCAGGTAAAGAAGGAATATAAATGTGTAAATTCAAGGATTATGTGGAATAAAATAAAGGTTGGATGTGAAAAGTGGGTTATAGTAAATGTTTATGCACCTGGAGAAGAGAGAAGTGTAGAGGAGAGAGAGAGAGATTTTGGGAAATGTTGAGTGAGTGTGTGGGGTGTTTTGAACCAAGTGAGAGAGTAATTGTGGTTGGGGATCTTAATGCTAAAGTGGGTAAAAATGTTGTGGAGGGAGTAGTAGGTAAATTTGGGGTGCCAGGGGTAAATGTAAATGGGGAACCATTAATTGAGCTATGTGTAGAAAGAGGTTTGGTAATAAGTAATACATATTTTATGAAAAAGAGGATAAATAAATATACAAGGTATGATATAGCACTTAAGGAAAGTAGTTTGTTGGATTATGTATTGGTGGATAAAAGGTTGATGGGTAGGCTTCAGGATGTACATGTTTATAGAGGGGCAACGGATATATCAGATCATTATTTGGTTGTAGCTACAGTTAGAGTAAAAGGTAGATGGGACAAAAAGAAAATGGCAACAGCAAGTAAGAGAGAGGTAAAAGTGTATAAACTAAGGGAGGAGGAAGTTAGGGTGAGATATAAGCAACTATTGGCAGGAAGGTGGGCTAGTGCAAGTATGAGTAGTGGGGGGTTGAAGAGAGTTGGGATAGTTTTAAAAATGCAGTATTAGAATGTGGGGCAGAAGTTTGTGGCTATAGGAGGGTGGGTGCAGGAGGAAAGAGGAGTGAGTGGTGGAATGAAGAAGTAAAGGGTGTGATAAAAGAGAAAAAGGTAGCTTATGAGAGGTTTTTACAAAACAGAAGTGTTAATAGAAGAGCAGAGTATATGGAGAGTAAAAGAAAGGTGAAGAGAGTGGTGAGAGAGTGCAAAAGAAGAGCGGATGAAAGAATGGGAGAGGCTCTGTCAAGAAATTTTGCTGAAAACAAGAAAAATTTTTGGAGTGAGATAAAGGTAAGAAAGCCTAGGGAACGAATGGATTTGTCAGTTAAAAACAGAGTAGGGGAGTTAGTAGATGAGGAGCTGGAGGTATTGGGTAGATGGCGGGAATATTTTGAGGAACTTTTAAATGTCAATGAAAAAAGGGAGGCGGTAATTTCATGTACTGGCCAGGGAGGTACAACATCGTTTAGGAGTGAAGAAGAGCAGGATGTGAGTGTGGGGGAAGGTGCGTGAGGCATTACGTAGAATGAAAGGGGGTAAAGCAGCTGGAATTGACGGAATCATGACAGAAATGTTAAAAGCAGGGGATGATATAGTGCTGGAGTGGTTGGTATTTTTGTTTAATAAATGTATGAAAGAGGGGAAGGTACCTAGGGATTGGCAGAGAGCATGTATAGTTCCTTTATATAAAGGGAAGGGGGATAAAAGAGAGTGTAAAAATTATAGGGGAATAAGTTTACTGAGTATACCAGGTAAAGTGTATGGCAGGGTTATTATTGAAAGAATTAGAGGTAAGACAGAGAGTAGGATTGCAGATGAGCAAGAAGGCTTTAGAGTGGGTAGGGGATGTGTAGATCAAGTGTTTACAGTGAAGCATATATGTGAACAGTATTTAGATAAAGGTAGAGAAGTTTTTATTGCATTTATGGATTTAGAAAAGGCATATGATAGAGTGGATAGGGGAGCAATGTGGCAAATGTTGCAAGTGTATGGAATAGGTAGTAAGTTACTGAAGGCTGTAAAGAGTTTTTATGAGGATAGTGAGGCTCAGGTTAGGGTGTGAGAGAGGGAGATTACTTCCTGGTAAAAGTAGGTCTTAGACAGGGATGTGTAATGTCACCATGGTTGTTTAATATATTTATAGATGAGGTTGTAAAAGAAGTAAATGCTAGGGTGTTGGGGAGAGGGGTGGGATTAAATTATGGAGAATTAAATGCAAAATGGGAGTTGACACAGTTACTTTTTGCTGATGATACTGTGCTTATGGGAGATTCTAAAGAAAAGTTGCAAAGGTTAGTGGACGAGTTTGGGAGAGTGTGTAAAGGTAGAAAGTTAAAAGTGAACATAGATAAGAGTAAGGTGATGAGGGTATCAAACGATTTAAATAAAGAAAAATTGGATATCACATTGGAGAGAGGGATTATGGAAGAAGTAAATGTTTTCAGATATTTGGGAGTTGACGTGTCAGCGGATGGGTTTATGAAGGATGAGGTTAACCATAGAACTGATGAAGGAAAAAAGGTGAGTGGTGCGTTGAGGTATCTGTGGAGACAAAAAACGTTATCCATGGAGGCAAAAAAGGGAATGTACGAAAGTATAGTGGTACCAACACTCTTATATGGGTGTGAAGCATGGGTTGCAAATGCTGCAGCGAGGAGGAGGCTGGAGGCAGTGGAGATGTCCTGTCTAAGGGCAATGTGTGGTGTAAATATTATGCAGAAAATTCGGAATGTGGAAATTAGGAGGAGGTGTGGAGTTACTAAAAGTATTTGCCAGAGGGCTGAAGAGGGGTTGTTGAGGTGGTTTGGTCATTTAGAGAGAATGGATCAAAGTAGAATGACTTGGAGAGCGTATAAATCTGTTGGAGAAGGAAGGCGGGGTAGGGGTCGTCCTAGAAAAGGTTGGAGGGAAGGGGTAAAGGAGGTATTGTGGGCGAGGGGCTTGGACTTCCAGCAAGCATGTGTGAGCGTGTTAGATAGGAGTGAATGGAGACGAATGGTTTTTGGGACATGACGATCTGTTGGAGTGTGAGCAGGGTAACATTTTGTGAAGGGATTCAGGGAAACCAGTTAATTGATTTAGTTGGACTTGAGTCCTGGAAATGGGAAGTACAATGCCTGCACTTTAAAGGAGGGGTCTGGGATAGTGACAGCTGGGAGGGACAATTCTCAGCTGTCGTATCTCAGCTCCTCTGCAAAGACAGTGATTATGTATGAGTGTGGTGAAAGTGTTGAATGATGATGAAAGTATTTTCTTTTTGGGGATTTTCTTTTTTTTTGGGTCACCCTGCCTCGGTGGGAGATGGCCGACTTGTTGAAAAAAAAAAAAAAAAATACCGACACTGTGTTAGGTAAAATGACACAAGTGCAACTAATGTGACATTTTATTTTGGAAATGTTGCCACAATAAAATGTCACATTAGTTGCATATGTCCTTTTACCTAACAAAAATTATACCAGGTAAATAACACTGAAGTTAAGCAATTTTGTCCACCACAAACACTTAAGGTTTTAATACCGAGTATATACTACGTAGAAAAATCAGAAATCCAACAACTGCTTGTTCCTAGTTGTGCCAAATTTTTTCACAATTTACTGTACCAACATCATAAAAAGAATAAATACTCACTAATTTTCAAAACAAGAAATACTCACTAAGACATGAGCGTTTGACATCCATTTTAACATCTTGGGCTTGATACACCAGGATTCCTCCTCGCTGAACCAACTCCACTTCCAGGTTTGTTCGTAAAATAGATGATACAAACATGAAGAGGGACGGAGTAGAAGGATTAGATGAAACATTTCGGTACTTGGCATATGTAGCTACTGTCATATCCTCCATCATTCGGGCCATGGCATTGGTCAGAGAACTACTGAATGTCTGCAAGAGCAAACAAAAAATATTTTAAGATATCTATTCACTAGATGACAGTTTTGTACCTTAGATATTTCCCACCACAAAAATGTTTCAGTATTATTAAAATTATTTATGGTACATCACTGGACCTCTTCCATTTTATGTACACTTCTTTATTTAGATACCAAACTATGTACTGCTTATTTCAACTATGGTATAACATACTGTGTTTATCTATTTGTAGTTACAGGAAAAGAGCTGAGCTTGTGGCATCCCATCTCAGTACAGTGGACCCTCACTATTCGAACATAATCCATTCCAGGAGCTTGTTCTTAACACAAAATGTTTGAAAGGCAATTTAATATTTCCCATAAGAAATAATGGAAATAAAATTAATACGTTCCTGCTGTCAGGAGGCATGACAAAATAGTTCTTCACTATGAAGCTATTATCAACTCGACAGCTTATTTATCTATCACAATTCATCTAATATGACATAATAAACAATATAAATAACATAAAAACCTGATATACACTCTAGAATGAATAAAATATGTATGTCATTACGAATGTGGTGGCTGGGGAGGATGGTGGTGGCAGGCATACTTGGTCCAGCTATGAAAACATCTTCCCATTCTTTCCTCCTTCAGACGTGTTAGTATAAGAGAAAACGGAGTTTGTAATGCTAACTGCATTAGATCACTTCTAGTCGGCTTGACGGAGTGAACAGAAATTATACGTGTCCAGGCTGGTAACAACAACTGGTTTGTTTACAAAACTCCCGAACCTTCATTTAATCTTGTTTACTCACCTCGCACTCTACATTAAGACTGCCTCTACCACCACTGCCTCTACCACCACTGCCTCTACCACCACTGCCTCTACCACCATTGCCTCTACCACCACTGCCTCTACCACCACTGCCTCTTACCACCACTGCCTCTACCACGTATGCTGTCAGTGGTCCTATAAAACCCCAACAACAACAATACTGCCTCTACCACTGCCTCAACCATCACTGCCTCTCACCACTGCCTCAACCACTGCCTCAACCACCACTGCCTCTACTACCACTGCCTCTCACCACTGCCTCTACCACTGCCTCGCACTTAATGAACAAACTCCAAACAATTATACAGTAATTAAGTGTAAAATGTCTGGATGAGTGTCCAGGGTATTGTTCTCTCGAGTGTAAACAACGCGGGACTGGCTCTCCACGCCTGCCTCTCACCACCACTGCCTCTACCACCACCTCTCACCACTGCCTCTCACCACTGCCTCTACCACCACTGCCTCTACCACCACTGCCTCTACTACCACTGCCTCTCACCATCACTGCCTCTCACCACTGTGTCGCACTTAATGAACAAACTCCAAATAATTATAATTAAGTGTGAAATGTCTGGATGAGCGTCCAGGGTATTGTTCTCTCTAGTGTAAACAATGCGGGACTGGCTCTCCACGCCTGCACGGTGAAGCACCCAAGCGCCTGGGTGGACAGGTCATGGACGCACTTGTTTGAATTGTGATATTTTGTTCACATGGCGATATCGATTTTCTTGTTCTAATGACGATATGTTCTATTGTCAAGCCGTTCGAATAGCGGGGGTCCACTGTATTTAGTAATAATGGCAGAATTACCGAAAAGATGTTAAGTAAAGGACACAGATTCAACTAATGTGACATTTTACTGTGGCAACATTTCATTCTGCAGAGCAAAATGTTGCCACAGTAAAATGTCACATTTGTATGTGTCCTTTTACCTAACATTCTCAGTATTTAGCCCATCGTAAAGCTTTTAAGTGTACGTATTATTATTGCATTATTGTAAACTGTATTTCAAGAAGTGCTAAATCCATGTGGGTCATTCAGCCCAAGGATTGGTAAAGGCTTCATCCTCTATCTGCTAATCACAGTCCGATCTCTGGCCAGTCAGCTTTTTAAATATTCCAATATTTTACGAATAGAAACTTTCTCTCAGCAGTTCTTCTTCCTCGGTTTTCAATTATGGTGTCCTGTTATGTCAGTTGATAGGCTCAGGATATAATCCTTCCTTGTTATACTAGCTCTGGCAACTAGATTCAAGATTGAAGAAATGAAAACTACCAGCATAATGTCACATAAAGGTCAATAACTTACCAGAATAGTAATGTTGAATTAGTCAATAACTTGCAGGAACAGTAAGGTCATATTCAAGCCAATAACTTAACAAAACAATAAGGTCCTGAGTAAGCAACAAGGTCAAGTAGAAGCCAGTAACTTACTGGAACCGTAAGGTCATGTAAAAGTCGATCAACCTCCTCTACCAAATCATTATCACAGGTGGAAGGATGCTTCACCAAAGCTGATAAGTCACCAATTTCAGGAGATATAGGTAGCACCGAATTGCCAAGTTGTCGACAAAGTGGACACGAATATTCACCCCTGAAAAACAGGAAAGAATACTTTCAATGAAATTTCAGGCAATATAATTTATTTTGATGTAGCTTAGAGAGAAATTGCTGTTCAGTAATCTTTCTTTCATTATGAATTCTTTAATTTGGAATTCTCCCAACTTCTGAATTTGGAATATTCCTTGAAATTCAAATTTAAAAAATTGAAATTTCAATTTGGCATCTGAAAAAATTTTTTGATTGAGGATGCTTTGTCAAATTTAGCAGATGAATATGACACCTTCAAAACCACATGGGCGATCACAAATACAGAAAAGAGATCACTGCATCCTTGCAACCTCTTACACCTCATATAACAGGAAAGTGAAAGGGAATAGGGTGAAGGGAAGGAAAGTGCCAGGAAAGTGGGAGAAGTGTGTGAAGAAGAGAAAAAGAACTAAATGAGAGTGAGGGAGTTAAGTGTGAGGAAGAGAAAGAGGGCTAACTGGGAGAATAAGGGGGATAAGTGTGAGGGAGAGTGAGGAAGCTAAGTGTAAGGGAGTGTGTGGGAGGCTACATGTGAGGATAGGGAGAAACAATTTAATAAGGTTAGTCCTAGGAATACAAATGAATATTTTCATGTTTTTTTTTCCATAATTTTTATTATCATAATCCTTGTCTGATTTGTTTTTTCAATTCACATTTGAAAAGAATAAGTATTAATGACTTTAATAACATATAATACAGACACAATATGCAGATAATGAGTATATATGGGCATGAAATGTGAACACAAGTAATGTACAAGACTTGTGCTGCTACAATGCACAAGAAACATGTTAGTACTTCCTGGACTAATGTAACTAGTACTAATACATTAATATAGTGAACCTACACTAACAAATATGTAATGTCTACCAAGTTATTCAAAAAAACTAAATTTGTTTTTTGTTAGAATAGAAGCTTACTTATCAACATTGAGAGGATTGTTTTGGCGGTTCTGCGAGCGTAGCGCAAGAAGGTACGACTGATGACAGTCTAGATGCAGGTGATGACCACATGTCTGTACATGCACGCCTCCTTCCCAGCCAATATTCATAGACACAAGCCAAGAATTCTGAAATTTTTGGAGGAGTAAAATTTATTTAACAAGTGTAGATTCTTGTCTCTTAATCCTAGTGCTGCTGCTACCAACTACAAATATCATACTATCTAGCAAAACAGTATTAATTTTAATTATTCTTATTCACTATTGCTTTCCCCTTCTAATTCCTTCCCTATACAGTGGTCCCTCGGTTTTCGCCGAAAATTCGTTCCAGAATGCTGCTCAAGTGCCATTACCAAACGAATTTACTTCCTTAAGAAATAATGTCACGTAGATTAGTCTATTTCAGACCCCCAAAAATACACTTGCAACAGCACTTACGAAAATACACTTACATAAATGTTCGAGTTTGGAGATGCACGAAAACCGAGGGACCACTGTATTATACTTTACAGTCAGAACTTGACACCTTAGCTTATTCATCAATGATCTCTTGAACAAATAAGCCAAACAAGTATTCATTTTTACTGTAACTGAAAATCATTCTTCTACAATATTAATTTTGGTGCCAAATTTTAAAAAACTTTACTACAGTACCCTCTCATAAGTAGGAAATATGTTCCTGAATATCAGTGTATGTTGTAAAAATGCACTATACATACTAAATAATATACAGTGGACCCTTGAAAATCGTGATTAATCCGTTCCTGAGAGGAAGCCTATTTTCAAAATGGGCGATTTTCAAAACAATTTTCCCCATAAGAAATAATGTAAATCAAATTAATCCGTTCCAGACATCCAAAAGTATTTAAAAAAATTTTTTTTTTTACATATAATGTACATTTATCTACACAGAAAACAATGAGACATGAAGTATAAAACAGTAATAACTTGACACTTACCTTTATTGAAGAGTTGTTGATGTGTGGAAGACAGGAGGAGGGTAGAGGATTTAAGAGTTACTATTTTGGAATAGGAATTCCCTTCCATAGACTTCAAGCACCAAGTCCTTTTCTGGGGTTACTTCCCTTCTTTGTCTTTTACTGCCACAGTACATTCATTACTTTAAAATATTTGATAGTCTTAATGTAGGAAGAGAGGTGTGTAGTATTTATTTGTAGGAATTCAGTGTAGGAAGCCTGTAGACGTAGGTACACGTATGTAGCCCCCACCCAGGGCTTCACTACACAGCCATATTATTACACTACACAGCCATATTATTACACTATACAGCCATATTATTACCATGTTCACTGAGTTTAATCATTTCTAACAACTACCTTTAGATGGCATCATAAACAAAGGGAAAAGTAATGAATAATTCATGCTGAGAATTGTAAACAAACGCATATGATGGGTGGTTACTGCACCAGACGCCAGATTTACAGTTTTCTCTAACGCTGCATCAGAGAAAACGTAATGTTTACTCTCCACCCAACTCACCACTCGATAGCATATAAACATTGTATCAATGTTTATATGCTATATGATATGTAACATGTTTCTTATATAATTTTGAAGAAAATATCATAGATGGAGTAATGAAAATGTCTACATTAACCTAAAATAAAACATTTAACCTAAAATAAGACATTTGTTTGAGCTTGACTGTGGAGTGGGGAAGTACCCTGGCTGATTTGTGTGGGGAAGTATCCTGCCTGGTGTGGGGAAGTACCCTGCCTGGTGTGGGGAAGTACCCTGCCTGGTGTGGGGAAGTACCCTGCCTGGTGTGGGGAAGTACATTGCCTGGTGTGGGGAAGTACCCTGCCTGGTGTGGGGAAGTACCCTGCCTGGTGTGGGGAAGTACATTGCCTGGTGTGGGGAAGTACCCTGCCTGGTGTGGGGAAGTACATTGCCTGGTGTGGGGAAGTACCCTTCCTGGTGTGGGGAAGTACCCTGGCTGATTTGTGTGGGGAAGTACATTGCCTGGTGTGGGGAAGTACCATGCCTGGTGTGGGGAAGTACCCTGTATGGTGTGTTCTTTCTTGAATTCTATCGTGTTTCTCGCATTCTTTAGCAAAGAGCTGGCACTAGAAGCTTTCTTTGGGTCCATGGTGGCTTATTTAGCAGTTGCAAGCACTAAAATGAATGGAATAATGACAAAATGTATGGTATGAATGCGTGGGTGGCGGTCACTCGCTGGTAAACAATGGCACACTGATGCTCAATGTGGTGTTTATGTGCCCAGGCGGCAGGGCGGCAACGCGGACGCATTTCAGACCACCGGTGATTTTCAAGGAAACGGACAATTTTCAAGTCTATTTTTTGCCGAAAAAAGTGGACGATTTTCAAATTCACCGATTCTCAAGGGTCCACTGTATGGGAAAAGTTGGGTTACTTTCCAATATTTCAAAGGTTAACCCCTAAAAATACATTCAATTACTGGGCTATACTTTTTTTTTTTTTTTTCAACAAGTCGGCCGTCTCCCACCGAGACAGGGTGACCCAAAAAGAAAGAAAATCCCCAAAAAGAAAATACTTTCATCATCATTCAACACTTTCACCACACTCATACATAATCAGTCTTTGCAGAGGCGCTCAGATACGACAGCTGAGAATAAGTCCCTCCCAGCTGTCAATATCCCAGACCCCTCCTTTAACCCTTTCAGGGTTTTGGCCGTACTAGTACGGCTTATGCGCCAGGGTTTTCGTCGTACTAGTACGCCTAAATTCTAGTGCCCTCAAATCAAGTGGAAACAAACTGGTAGGCCTAGATGTGAGAGAATGGATCTGTGCAGTCAGTGTGCACAGTATGAAAAAAATTCTGCACCACACAGTGCATAATGAGGAAAAAAAAAAACTGTGTTTTTGGTTTAAAACAGCAACTTTGCAGTCTATTTTTGTGTAGTATTTATGCTTGTATTCTCGTTTTCTTAGTCTCATTTGATAGAATGGATGATATGTTACAGAAATAGAGATATTTTTGACTGGTTTCACAATGACAAGTACGCTGAAACTGAGCGAAAAATAGCGAAAATGTTAGATTTTTGCCGAGGTTCAAGAATAAACAAATCATGTCATGCGTCTCATACACATCAACTTGGTAGTCTAATATTCTTGCACAAGTGCGCTGATATTATTTATAACATTTTTGCAATGATGCAGTTGTATACATAACAGTAAATCTTCTATTTATTGAGAGAATAAAAATTCAAAATGGAAAGCAAAAGTAATGTAAGAGGGGCCTGGAAACATAACTAATGAACAGATAAAATGTTATTTGAGTGCCAGGAATGTCTGTCTCGTTTATTCTGGACCCTATTTTGAAATTGGCATCTTTTGAAATTTGTGTGAAATTGGCCAAATTGCCAATTTCTGACCACCTTATTGGGTAGTTGAAATCGGTAAATTGGCGGTTTCTTATACTCATTTGATAGAACAAATGGAATTCTAGCGAAATAGCTATAATTTTAGTAGACTGAATTATTAGAATTTGCTAAAAATAGAGCTCAAAGTGGGCGAAATCGCCGATGCGTAAATATCATCGATACCGCTAACTTTGTGAGAGCATAATTCCGTTAGTTTTCCATCAAATTTCATAATTTTGGTGGTGTTATGACCGGAAAAAGATTATCTATCATTTGATATGATTTTTTTTTTTTTTCCAAAAAATTTGCGACCCTGAGAACGAGTTTGGGAGAGAGCCCTGCGACCCTGAAAGGGTTAAAGTGCAGGCATTGTACTTCCTATTTCCAGGACTCAAGTCCAACTAAATCATTTAACTGGTTTCCCTGAATCCCTTCACAAAATGTTACCCTGCTCAAACTCCAACAGCTCGTCAGGTCCCAAAAACCATTCGTCTCCATTCACTCCTATCTAACACGCTCACACATGCTTGCTGGAAGTCCAAGCCCCTCGCCCACAAAACCTCCTTTACACCCTCCCTCCAACATTTTCAAGGATGACCCCTACCCAGCCTTCCTTCCCCTACAGATTTATACGCTCTAAATGACCAAACCACCTCAACTAACCCTCTTCAGCCCTTTGACAAATACTTTTAGTAACTCCAAACCTTCTCCTAATTTCCACACTCTGAATTTTCTGCATAATATTTACACCACACATTACCCTTAAACAGGACATCTCCACTGCATCCAGCCACCTCCTCGATGCAGCATTTGCAACCCATGCTTCACACCCATATAAGAGTGTTGGTACCACTATACTTTCGTACATTCCCTTCTTTGCCTCCATGGATAATGTTTTTTTGTCTCCACAGATACCTCAACACACCACTCACCTTTTTTCCTTCATCAATTCTATGGTTAACCTCATCCTTCATAAACCCATCCGCTGACACGTCAACTCCCAAATATCTGAAAACATTTACTTCTTCCATTATCCATCTCTCCAATGTGATATTCACTTTTTTTTATTTAAATCGTTTGATACCCTCATCACCTTATTCTTATCTATGTTCACTTTCAACTTTCTACCTTTACACACCCTCCCAAACTCGTCCACTAACCTTTGTAACTTTTCTTTAGAATCTCCCATAAGCACAGTATCATCAGCAAAAAGTAACTGTTTCAACTCCCATTTTGCATTTAATTCCCCATAATTTAATCCCACCCCTCTCCCCAACACCCTAGCATTTACGTCTTTTACAACCCCATCTATAAATATATTAAACCATGGTGACATTACACATCCCTGTCTAAGACCTATTTTTACCGGGAAGTAATCTACCTCTTTCCTACACACCCTAACCTGAGCCTCATTATCCTCATAAAAACTCTTTACAGCCTTCAGTAACTTACTACCTATTCCATACACTTGCAACATTTGTCACATTGCTCCCCTATCCACTCTATCATATGCCTTTTCTAAATCCATAAATGCAATGAAAACTTCCCTACCTTTATCTAAATACTGTTCACATATATGCTTCACTGTAAACACTTGATCTACACATCCCCTACCCACTCTAAAGCCTCCTTGCTGATCTGCAAACCTACTCTCTGTCTTATCTCTAATTCTTTCAATAATAACCCTGCCATAAATTTTACCTGGTATAGTCAGTAAACTTTTTTTTTTTTTTCAACAAGTCGGCCGTCTCCCACGGAGGCAGGGTGACCCAAAAAGAAAGAAAATCCCCAAAAAGAAAATACTTTCATCATCATTCAACACTCTCACCACACTCATACATAATCACTGTCTTTACAGAGGCGCTCAGATACGACAGCTGAGAATAGTCCCTCCCAGCTGTCACTATCCCAGACCCCTCCTTTAAAGTGCAGGCATTGTACTTCCCATTTCCAGGACTCAAGTCCAACTAAATCAATTAACTGGTTTCCCTGAATCCCTTCACAAATTGTTACCCTGCTCACACTCCAACAGATCGTCATGTCATAAAAACCATTCGTCTCCATTCACTCCTATCTAACACGCTCACACATGCTTGCTGGAAGTCCAAGCCCCTCGCCGACAAAACCTCCTTTACCCCCTCCCTCCAACCTTTTCTAGGACGACCCTACCCCGCCTTCCTTCCCTACAGATTTATACGCTCTCCAAGTCATTCTACTTTCATCCATTCTCTCTAAATGACCAAACCACCTCAACAACCCCTGTTCAGCCCTCTGACAAATACTTTTAGTAACTCCACACCTTCTCCTAATTTCCACATTCCGAATTTTCTGCATAATATTTACACCACACATTGCCCTTAGACAGGACATCTCCACTGCCTCCAGCCTCCTCCTCGCTGCAGCATTTGCAACCCATGCTTCACACCCATATAAGAGTGTTGGTACCACTATACTTTCGTACATTCCCTTCTTTGCCTCCGTAGATAACGTTTTTTGTCTCCACATATACCTCAACGCACCACTCAAATTTTTTCCTTCATCAATTCTATGGTTAACCTCATCCTTCATAAACCCATCCGCTGACACGTCAACTCCCAAATATCTGAAAACATTTACTTCTTCCATAATCCCTCTCTCCAATGTGATATCCACTTTTTCTTTATTTAAATCGTTTGATACCCTCATCACCTTACTCTTATCTATGTTCACTTTCAACTTTCTACCTTTACACACTCTCCCAAACTCGTCCACTAATCTTTGCAACTTTTCTTTAGAATCTCCCATAAGCACAGTATCATCAGCAAAAAGTAACTGTTTCAACTCCCATTTTGCATTTAATTCCCCATAATTTAATCCCACCCCTATCCCCAACACCCTAGCATTTACTTCTTTTACAACCCTATCTATAAATATATTAAACCATGGTGACATTACACATCCCTGTCTAAGACCTATTTTTACCGGGAAGTAATCTCCCTCTCTCCTACACACCCTAACCTGAGCCTCACTATCCTCATAAAAACTCTTTACAGCCTTCAGTAACTTACTACCTATTCCATACACTTGCAACATTTGCCACATTGCTCCCCTATCCACTCTATCATATGCCTTTTCTAAATCCAAAAATGCAATGAAAACTCCTCTACCTTTATCTAAATACTGTTCACATATATGCTTCACTGTAAACACTTGATCTACACATCCCCTACCCACTCTAAAGCCTCCTTGCTCATCTGCAATCCTACTCTCTGTCTTACCTCTAATTCTTTCAATAATAACCCTGCCATACACTTTACCTGATATACTCACTAAACTTATTTCCCTATACAGTGGACCCCCGAGTTTCGTAAGGTTCTTACTTCGTAAACATCGTGTTTCGTAAGCTTTTTACGATTTCGAGAATCGTTAAACCGCTCGTGTTTCGTAACGTATTAGACCTGTCCGCCTGCTCCGCGCCTGCGCGGGACGCAGGACGCCGCCAGTGAAGCATTGTTTACCATTGAGAGAACATTACCTAGCGCGCTCTTTCAAACATTCACAATACATTTGGTGTTTTTTGGTGCTTTAGTGATTGTCACTGTGAAATAAGTCACCATGGGTCCAAAGAAGCTTCCTAGTGGCACCCCTGTG
The DNA here is from genome assembly GCA_009830355.1 of Cherax destructor. NCBI lineage: Eukaryota > Metazoa > Arthropoda > Malacostraca > Decapoda > Parastacidae > Cherax > Cherax destructor. Next base: position 131,024 of record WNWK01002790.1, read on the forward strand.
GTAGCATTCATGGAGAGAGTGTAGCATTCATGCAGGGAGTGTAGCATTCATGCAGGGAGTGTAGCAGGCATGCAGGGAGTTTAGCAGGCATGCAGGGAGTGTAGCATTCATGCAGGGAGTTTAGCATTCATGCAGGGAGTTTAGCATTCATGCAGGGAGTGTAGCAGCCATGCAGGGAGTTTAGCAGGTATGCAGGGAGTGTAGCATTCATGCAGGGAGTTTAGCATTCATGCAGGGAGTGTAGCATTCATGCAGGGAGTGTAGCATTCATGAAGTGAGTGTAGCAGGCATGCAAGGAGTTTAGCATTCATGCAGGGAGTGTAGCATTCATGCAGGGAGTTTAGCATTCATGCAGGGAGTTTAGCATTCATGCAGGGAGTTTAGCAGGCATGCAGGGAGTTTAGCATTCATGCAGGGAGTTTAGCAGGCATGCAGGGAGTGTAGCTTTCATGCAGGGGGTGTAGCAGGCATGCAGGGAGTGTAGCATTCATGCAGGGAGTGTAGCAGGCATGCAGGGAGTGTAGCAGGCATGCAGGGAGTGTAGCATTGATGCAGGAAGTTTAGCATTGATGCACGGAGTTTAGCAGGCATGCAGGGAGTGTAGCTTTTATGCAGGGAGTGTACCAGACATGCAGGGAGTGTAGCAGGAATGCAGGGAGTGTAGCAGGCATGCAGGGAGTGTAGCATTCATGCAGGGAGTGTAGCAGGTAGTGTAGCAGGCATGCAGGGAGTGTAGCAGACATGCAGGGAGTGGGGATTTCCCTTCGTAGAGGCTGAAGAATTCCTCCCCCAACAAGTGTTTAATTGTGATGAAACAGGCCTGTTTTGGAAGAAAATGCCCAAGAGGACCTTCATTACTCATTACTCTATCTTCCAGATGCCTGCAACTCTTCAATAAAGGTAAGTAAATGTATATATATATATATATATATATTTTTTTTTTCAACAAGTCGGCCGTCTCCCACCGAGGCAGGGTGACCCAAAAAGAAAATCCCCAAAAAGAAAATACTTTCATCATCATTCAACACTTTCACCACACTCACACATAATCACTGTCTTTGCAGAGGAGCTCAGATACGACAGCTGAGAAAAGTCCCTCCCAGCTGTCACTATCTCAGACCCCTCCTTTAAAGTGCAGGCATTGTACTTCCCATTTCCAGGACTCAAGTCCAACTAAATCAATTAACTGGTTTCCCTGAATCCCTTCACAAAATGTTACCCTGCTCACATCCAACAGATCGTCATGTCCCAAAACCATTCGTCTCCATTCACTCCTATCTAACACGCTCACACATGCTTGCTGGAAGTCCAAGCCCTCGCCCACAAAACCTCCTTTACCCCTTCCCTCCAACCTTTTCTAGGACGACCCTACCCGCCTTCCTTCCCTACAGATTTATACGCTCTCCAAGTCATTCTACTTTGATCCATTCTCTCTAAATGACCAAACCACCTCAACATCCCTCTTCAGCCCTCTGACAAATACTTTTAGTAACTCCACACCTTCTCCTAATTTCCACATTCCGAATTTTCTGCATAATATTTACACCACACATTGCCCTTAGACAGGACATCTCCACTGCCTCCAGCCTCCTCCTCGCTGCAGCATTTGCAACCCATGCTTCACACCCATATAAGAGTGTTGGTACCACTATACTTTCGTACATTCCTTCTTTGCCTCCATGGATAACGTTTTTGTCTCCACAGATACCTCAATGCACCACTCACCTTTTTCCTTCATCAATTCTATGGTTAACCTCATCCTTCATAAACCCATCCGCTGACACGTCAACTCCCAAATATCTGAAAACATTTACTTCTTCCATAATCCCTCTCTCCAATGTGATATCCAATTTTTCTTTATTTAAATCGTTTGATACCCTCATCACCTTACTCTTATCTATGTTCACTTTTAACTTTCTACCTTTACACACTCTCCCAAACTCGTCCACTAACCTTTGCAACTTTTCTTTAGAATCTCCCATAAGCACAGTATCATCAGCAAAAAGTAACTGTGTCAACTCCCATTTGCAGTTAATTCTCCATAATTTAATCCCACCCCTCTCCCCAACACCCTAGCATTTACTTCTTTACAACCCAATCTATAAATATATTAAACAACCATGGTGACATTACACATCCCTGTCTAAGACCTACTTTTACCGGGAAGTAATCTCCCTCTCTCCTACACACCTAACCTGAGCCTCACTATCCTCATAAAAACTCTTTACAGCCTTCAGTAACTTACTACCTATTCCATACACTTGCAACATTTGCCACATTGCTCCCCTATCCACTCTATCATATGCCTTTTCTAAATCCATAAATGCAATAAAAACTTCTCTACCTTTATCTAAATACTGTTCACATATATGCTTCACTGTAAACACTTGATCTACACATCCCCTACCCACTCTAAAGCCTCCTTGCTCATCTGCAATCCTACTCTCTGTCTTACCTCTAATTCTTTCAATAATAACCCTGCCATACACTTTACCTGGTATACTCAATAAACTTATTCCCCTATAATTTTTACACTCTCTTTTATCCCCCTTCCCTTTATATAAAGGAACTATACATGCTCTCTGCCAATCCCTAGGTACCTTCCCCTCTTTCATACATTTCTTCTTCTTTCAACACGTCGGCCGTTTCCCACCGAAGCAGGGTGGCCCAAAAGAAAAAAACGAAAGTTTCTCCTTTTACATTTAGTAATATATACAGGAGAAGGGGTTACTAGCCCCTTGCACCCGGCATTTTAGTTGCCTCTTACGACACGCATGGCTTACGGAGGAAGAATTCTGTTCCACTTCCCCATGGAGATAAGAGGAAATAAGAACAAGAACTAGTAAGAAAATAGAAGAAAACCCAGAGGGGTGTGTGTATATACATATGCTTGTACATGAATGTGTAGTGTGACCTAAGTGTAAGTAAAAGTAACAAGACATACCTGAAATCTTGCATGTTTATGAGACAGAAAAAAGACACCAGCAATCCTACCATCATGTAAAACAATTACAGGCTTCCATTTTACACTCATTTGGCAAGACGGTAGTACCTCCCTGGGTGGTTGCTGTCTACCAACCTACTACCTAGGTTTCATACATTTATTAAACAAAAATACCAACCACTCCAGCACTATATCCCCATCTGCTTTTAACATTTCTGTCATGATTCCGTCAATTCCAGCTGCTTTACCCCCTTTCATTCTACGTAATGCCTCACGCACATCCCCCACACTCACATCCTGCTCTTCTTCACTCCTAAACGATGTTGTACCTCCCTGGCCAGTACATGAAATTATCGCCTCCCTCTTTTCATCGACATTTAAAAGTTCCTCAAAATATTCCCGCCATCTACCCAATACCTCCACCTCACCATCTACTAACTCCCCTACTCTGTTTTTAACTGACAAATCCATTTGTTCCCTAGGCTTTCTTACCTTGTTTATCTCACTCCAAAATTTTTTTCTTGTTTTCAGCAAAATTTCTTGACAGAGCCTCTCCCATTCTTTCATCCGCTCTTCTTTTGCACTCTCTCACCACTCTCTTCACCTTTCTTTTACTCTCCATATACTCTGCTCTTCTATTAACACTTCTCTTTTGTAAAAACCTCTCATAAGCTACCTTTTTCTCTTTTATCAGACCCTTTACTTCTTCATTCCACCACTCACTCCTCTTTCCTCCTGCACCCACCCTCCTATAGCCACAAACTTCTGCCCCACATTCTAATACTGCATTTTAAAACTATCCCAACTCTCTTCAACCCCCCCACTACTCCTACTTGCACTAGCCCACCTTTCTGCCAATAGTTGCTTATATCTCACCCTAACTTCCTCCTCCCTTAGTTTATACACTTTTACCTCTCTCTTACTTGCTGTTGCCATTTTCTTTTTGTCCCATCTACCTTTTACTCTAACTGTAGCTACAACCAAATAATGATCTGATATATCCATTGCCCCTCTATAAACATGTACATCCTGAAGCCTACTCATCAACCTTTTATCCACCAATACATAATCCAACAAACTACTTTCCTTACGTGCTATATCATACCTTGTATATTTTTTATCCTCTTTTTCATAAAATATGTATTACTTATTACCAAACCTCTTTCTACACATAGCTCAATTAATGGTTCCCCATTTACATTTACCCCTGGCACCCCACATTTACCTACTACTCCATCCACAACATTTTTACCCACTTTAGCATTAAGATCCCCAACCACAATTACTCTCTCACTTGGTTCAAAACTCCCCACACACTCACTCAACATTTCCCAAAATCTCTCTCTCTCCTCTACACTTCTCTCTTCTCCAGGTGCATAAACACTTACTATAACCCACTTTTCACATCCAACCTTTATTTTACTCCACATAATCCTTGAATTTACACATTTATATTCCTTCTTTACCTGCCATAACTGATTATTCAACATTATTGCAACTCCTTCTTTAGCTCTAACTCTATTTGAAACCCCTGACCTAATCCCATTTATTTCTCCCCACTGAAACTCTCCTACCCCCTTCAGCTTTGTCTCACTTAAAGCCAGGACATCCAGCTTCTTTTCATTCATAACATCTACAATCATATCTTTCTTATCATTCGCACAACATCCACGCACATTCGGACATCCCACTTCGACGGTTTTCTTCTTTTTCTTTTTAGTAAATCTATGCAGGAAAAGGGGTTACTAGCCAATTGTTCCCGGCATTTTATTTGACTTTTACAACACGCATGGCTTACGGAGGAAAGATTCTTATTCCACTTCCCCATGGATATGAAAGGAAAAGAAATAAGAACAAGAACTATTAAGATAAAATATAAGAAAACTCAGATGAGTGTGTATACATAAATGTGTATATGTATGTGTAGTGTGACCTAAGAGTAAGTAGAAGTAGCAAGACGTACCTGAAATCTTGCATGTTTATGAGACAGAAAAAAAGACACCAGCAATCCTACCAACATGTAAAACAAATACAGGCTTTTGTTTTACACTCACTTGGCAGGACAGTAGTACCTCCCTGGGTGGTTGCTGTCTACCAATGTCTACACATGTACATACAAAAAATTGTAGTTAAACTGGTCACCAGCAACTCCATATCAGCAGCTATGGACCTGTGTGGCTTGCATTGCCCTTAAAACACATTATTGCTATGGTATTTGCTTTAGAAGTCAAGTTTTTATTTGTTTTCCATGTACATGCTACGACAAAAGTATCACAATGGTAAATCAGTAATCATATTCAAGGGCTAATTACCCTCTTACTTTACACTAAAGCGTAACCCAAAACCTACCTTTGAATTTGAGCATATAAGATACAGGGTGATTTTCCGAGTCTTTTTGTGGGAAAAAGGCATGCCTTATATGCGGGAAAATGTGGTATATATTTACTATGTAAACGGTTACAGTACATGTAAGGAGACTCCTCTCATACTGTCATACATCTCACAATGGCTAGTGTTGTCACCTCCACCAATAGTGCTGCTGCTGCTGCTGCTGCTATTCCTTTGATGCCAGCAGCAGTGCTGCATATACAATGCATAAGCTAACTTGAAGTGTATAAGAAAATGGTAAGCAATACCCTATGCCATAATGAAAAATTTATAAAGCATAGATATAGGTACTGTACTTACATAATCGAAGTGTCTGTTTAGTGTATCTGCTCTTTCTTCCATGTACTGACCCAAGGTAAACCTTCTTTGTTTTAATCTCGTTCTTTCTGAATCTGAAGTAGGAACACTTAGAGGTTTTTGAGATGAGGTTCTGTGACCAAGCACACTTGTTGCCTGAAAAAAATTAAAATTCATTAACACAAGTCTTTACATTAATTCTATGGTGGTAACTCCAAATGATTGGTTGAAATCACAGTCTTCTTTTTCACTAGATATATATGACATGATCTTCTTAGACGTGCACTTTCTGAATCCTAAAATAGGAGCAATTGCTAAAGGAATTGATCAACTGAGACATTCTGAGACTTCTGAGACATTATGAGAGCTAGATATTTTCAAATTCTACAATTTCAAGGGAATACAGTGGAGACACAAATTAGTTCTTAGCTGGGATGCAGTGGGATGTAGTTAAATGAGCAGTCAATATCTGACAGAACACCTAACACAAATATACGAGGCAGTCATTAAGAAGTTCATTTCCATTTACAATAAAAACAGTAAATAAACGAGTTAAACTGGGCATTTGAAGCCACCTTCTTACAAGGGTTAAAATGTAAATACAATAGAACAAATGTGCATCAGATAAACAAAAGTAAAGAGAAATTCAAATAATTATACTTTTTTTTTTAACCTCAATAGCCATCTATCCTAAGGCAGTGACCAAAAGAAGAAAACACATTCACCATCATTCATTCAACTGCTGTGTTACAAGTGTGCAGACATTTCAATTTGTATATACAAACAAACAGACCGAGGGTTCGAACCCCACCCGTGGTATGGTTTGTTTGCAATCATGTCATTAGATTTTGTGAGTCAAAACGAGAGTGGCTGCACTCTGAAGGAGAGATGGGAATGTTACATTTAGAGGATTATTTGCAGTGTGAAGTCTTCACACTTCTGGCAAGACAGGTACTGAAACAATGAAAGTGAACATTTCCATTATTTTTTAGGAGGAAGTCACTCTACCTTGGTGGTAGACAGCTCATGATAAAAAAATATAAAGGATCTCACAAACACAATAACTGCACAGTTTTGTACAGCAGTGTACCACAACACAGTACAGTCGTCCCTCGGTTTTCGCCGAAAATTCGTTCCAGAATGCTGCTCAAGTGCCATTACCGAACGAATTTACTTCCTTAAGAAATAATGTCACGTAGGTTAGTCTATTTCAGACCCCCAAAAATACACTTGCAACAGCACTTACAAAAATACACTTACATAAATGTTCGAGTTTGGAGATGCACGAAAACCGAGGGACCACTGTATTCCTAAAAAAGAAGGGTTACCTAGTAATTGGTGTATAATAAGCCTATAGAATAAATAAAATTACTTCTGACATTAATCATTACATACAGTAAGGAGTCACTTCATCTTGCAGACATTAAGTAATTTTTTTTAAGATTTAACATAAATTATAAGTAACAAAATTCTAAACATAAATATACGAGAGCTACATTATTATACACCTAATGTTTTGCATTAGCAAAATGATGTAACTCTTTCATATGTACAATTTCAAGACAACTATACAATAATGAACATCTTACTTGAAGTAGCACCACTAGCCCCACTGGTCTCTCTGGAGTGGATGGGATTGATTGATTGCAAATAACACAGTCATACTCCTTATGTCTTTCTGGCTGCTCCTCCTCCACCTCCATTGCATCATTTCCACTAGCTTCAAATTCTGCTGCCTCGGCCTTGTTTTGTTCCATAAATTGACGCTGGCGATTTGCAAACTCGGCCATAACTCTCTTCTGCCTTTCTTTCGCACGTTTCCTCTTCTCCTCTCTTGCTCTTGCTTCTTCCTCGGAAGATGCAGAAGAGTCTTCTTCTCGTTTACAGTAAATACATGATATAGTGTCTAAAATGCCTTGTTTAGCAGAAGGATCATTTCGACCTATTTTATTGAGCAATTTAGCAATAAAGAAAGGTCCATCTCCTATTCTAGAATCAGAAGTATCACTAAAGTTTGGACGGTAAGAGTTAGGTTTTCCAGTTAATTTTGAATGAAGTTTAATCAGAAGAGAGATAATGGATTCATCAACTGCTACATATTCATCTCCAGAGTCGAGTTGAGGTAACTGGAAGAAAGAAACATTGGATTTATTATGCATAAGGAGGATACAACCAACCTCACTTGCATTATAACCTTCATAATGAGTAACATACACTGTAAAACCCTATATATATATATATATACATTTATTTTTAACAAACTGGCCTTCTCCCACCAAAGCAAGGTGACCCGAAAAAGAAACACTTTCACCATCATTCACACTATCACCATCTTGCCAGAGGCACACAGGTATGATAGTTCAGATGTTCTTCCAAACAGCAAATATCTTTACCTCTTATTTAGAGTGCATGCACTATGCTACTCACCTCCAGGACTCAAGTTCAGCTAACCAGTTTCCCTGAATCCCTTCACAAAATGTTACCTTGCTCACACTCCAATAGCACATCGTGTCCCAAAAACCATTTGCCTCCACTCACTCCTGTCTTACACACGTTCACACATGCCTGCTGGATGTTCAACTATGTGCATCACTTTATAAAAAAAATACCTTTCAGCTTTGTTTCCTTATATGAGAATTTCTTATGCAAAATAATTCTCACTCATTCTTTTTTCAAATTTGTAATAATTTGAACTGTATTTTTTTAACATATTAGCCATTTCCCAAAGAAATTGACACAAAGAAGGAAACATTCACCATCATCATTATTTTTTTTTTTTTCCAAAAGTGAATGAAAATAATTTAAATGATTCACCAAGCCACATCATCACCACCTGTGCTCTTGAAAATGGTGAACTTCCCACCTCAAGAACTCAAGTTTGGCTAACTGATTTCCTGGAATCCCTTCAGAAATGTTACATGGCTTACACTTCAAAAGCACATCAAATCTCAAAACCCACTCATCTCCACTCACTACAACCTACCACACTCACTCATGCCTGCTGCTTCTACCACTTCCTTCACACCCTCCTATATTATTACACAAAATTACTTTAAAAAAAAAAAAAAATATGGTACATATTAACTAAGACTCAAGTTGGGATAGTATCAATCATAATAAACAGTATAGGAAAGACATATTAATGTATCCAGAATTTTTTTTGCATATTACAGGTTAAAAAAAAAAAAAGAAATTTCTTCTTTCAACGCACTGGCTGTATCCCACTGAGGCGGGGTGGCCCAAAAGGAAAAATGAAAGTTTCTCCTTTTACATTTAGTAATAAATACAGAAGGGGTTACTAGCCCCTTGCTCCCGGCATTTTAGTCGCCTCTTACGACACGCATGGCTTACAGAGGAAGAATTCTGCTCCACTTACCCATGGAGAAAAAGAAATTTATTAGCAACAAATAACCCACTTGGTGAGTTACAGCAATTCATTAAAAGTTATGAATAGGTAAAGCTATGTTAAGGTGAAATTTTATTAGAAAAGGTTATTCTCAAATATATATTTATATTAAAAAAGCTATTGGTAACAGTTTGACTTTGCAACTAATATGCAGTCAGTACAGTACAGGATAGAAAGTACAGTGCAGTGCAGTGCAATGCAAGGTAAGTTTATGAAAAATATGGGCCAAAGTTATGAAACCACATCAGATATTTCTCTAGAAATAAAGAACATTAAAGGTACAATAAGTCAGTGGCCATCAGAGAGTTTCAGGAAATGAGACATGTTCAGAAGTGAAAATGTGGAAATTATAATTATTACATTCATGGGGAAGCACTAAGCCCATTGGAGTCATATAGAGCCTGGAGGGAATTGGAAGCATTCAAGTTCAATCCAAGGAAGGGAAGGGTGCTTCTTCAAGTCTTTGGATTAGAAGCCTCTCACCAGCATCTAGGAACCTCCCTTGAGGGGCATGTGGGAATGATAAACATAAATAAAATATCAAAGACCAGCTAAATAACCTCAACATATGTTGAGGTTATTTATTTATATCTTCTGATACCTTGTTTAACTGAACTCCTTTGAGGAGATGGCTTATGTGAAATATATCTTTTATTATTCAATAACCTTCGTGTGTTTAAAGAGCAGCACAAAAGTAAATGGAACATTTACTAAAAATTCCAGCTGTAACAGACCTCAGAAAATGAGTCAAGCCATGTCAAATAAACACTTACAGAGGAGAAATGTGAAAGTTCAGGTGTTGGTGGAGATGCTTGGAAAGCTGGTGGAGAAGAGCCATCAGTAGCTGGAAGAAGAGCTTTGGTAGGACCAGCTGGACGCCGTGTACGCTGGTGGTAGTGATGTTGCAGCATGAAACAGCGCCCATGGTGACCTCTGTTGCTACAGGAGGGGCCATTATTGCTGCTGCTTCTGCCACTGCCAGCTATTCTTCCAACTTCATTTCCAGCTAGTAGAGAAGGGTACTGGACTGGAGCAGGTAAAGATGCTCGTGTTGATGCACCGTCTGAAGTACAACCAAAAATCAAATGTTTTAAAAGAATAATTATAAAAATAAATACAGATTTATAAAATTAACAAAAAATAAAGTGACAACTTGTTTGAAGATGCAAGTTACATACCTCACAGTAAAAGAGGGAAAGTGCTAATTTCATCACTTAACTACAGTACATAATGTATTACATGATAACAAAAAAGGCACAATACCGTGACTGGAACAATACACACACAACCCGCACATAGAAGAGAGGAGCTTACGACGACGTTTCGGTCCGACTTGGACCATTTACAAAGTCACACACAACGTCGTCATAAGCTCCTCTCTTCTATGTGCGGGTTGTGTGTGTGTATGTATTACATGATCTTTAACACTTCATTCTACCTTGCCAACTAAGGCAAGGTAGAATGTATAAGAGAGCATGATGTTAAAACCTCACAGGATATTGTAGTATGTTGCTGTTCATCATACACGGATGTTCAATGACAAGTTGTTGCAACTTGTCTTCATTTTCATATGTGATATTATTAATGTTCAAGTTGAAATGTAACTTACAGCCATCAAAACACAAGTAATGTATTTTCCTACTTATAAGTTGGGGTTTCAAATACAGTGGTACCTCGACTTACGATGCTATCATCTTACGTTTTATTCGATAACCGATATTTATAACGTAAGAAATTTGAATGCGACTTACGTTGTTTGATTCGTCTACCGACATTCGTACCGGACGTGTCCGCTTGGCGCCCAGCTGAGCGCGCACTCCAGGGAGCGTCAGTGTGCTATTGTTTACAAGTGAGAGCGACCACCCACCCACACCCACGCATTCATACCAGTATATTGTCATTATTCCACTGTTTTTAGTGCTTGCAACTGCTAAATAAGCCACCATGGGCCCCAAGAAAGCTCCTAGTGCCAAGCCTGTGGTAAAGAATGTGCAGGGAGTGAAGCATTCATGCAGGGAGTGTAGCATTTATGCAGGGAGTGTAGCAGGCATGCAGGGAGTGTAGCAGGCATGCAGGGAGTGTAGCAAAGATGCAGAGTGTGTAGCAGGGATGCAGGGAGTGTAGCAGGCATGCAGGGAGTGTAGCAGGCATGCAGGGAGTGTAGCAAAGATGCAGGGAGTGTAGCAAAGATGCAGGGAGTGTAGCAGGGATGCAGGGAGTGTAGCAAGGATGCAGGGAGTGTAGCAGGGATGCAGGGAGCATAGCAAGGATGCAGGGAGTGTAGCAAGGATGCAGGGAGTGTAGCAGGGATGCAGGGAGCATAGCAAGGATGCAGGGAGTGTAGCAAGGATGCAGGGAGTGTAGCAAGGATGCAGGGAGTGTAGCAAGGATGCAGGGAGTGTAGCAAGGATGCAGGGAGTGTAGCAAGGATGCAGGGAGTGTAGCAAGGATGCAGGGAGTGTAGCAAGGATGCAGGGAGTGTAGCAAGGATGCAGGGAGTGTAGCAAGGATGCAGGGAGTGTAGTAGGCATGCAGGGAGTGTAGCATTCATGCAGGGAGTGTAGCATTCATGCAGGGAGTGTAGCATTCAAAGAAAAAGGCCAGTAACCCCAGAAAAGAACTTGGTACCTGCAGTGTTAATGGAAGGGGATTCCCCTTCCAAACACTAGCATACTACTCCACCTTCTCCCCTCCTCCCGTCCTCCACACATCAACAACTCTTCAATAAATGTAAGTGACATGTTATTGTTCAATATTTGCATGCTTATTTAGATATTCTTTATTAAATTATTTATTATTTAATGTCCAAAAGTTCTAAAAAATATTTTATTTAACTACTTTTGGAAGTCTTGGACGGATTAAATTTATTTCCATTATTTCTTATGGGGAAAATTGATTCGTCTAACGATTGTTTCGTCTTAAGATATGCCCTCTCTGACGGATTAATATCGTAAGTCGAGGTACCACTGTACATGTAGAATTTAATATAGTCATTTTACTAGGTTAGGCTTGGTTGGAGCAGTTACATGGCCTACCATACCTAAACTAACCAATTCTATAAAACGACAAGAATAATGTTACTATTATATGAGACTCCCACACTGTAAGGATATTACTTATGTTCTTGTTACTATAAGTTAAATTTCAACTTAGTGGTTATTAAAAACAATATTACATATAACCATTATGAAAACCTCTTCTGTATAAATAACTAAATGTAAAAAGAAGAAAAGCTCTATAAGGTTTTCTTCTTTTTTGAGTTACCCTACCTTGGTGGGAGATGGGTGGTATGTTGAAAAAAAAAAAAAGACAAAAGAACGGGTTAGTATTACATTAGCCAAAAACTCCCAACGAGGCTCATTTAGGTACAAAATTAAGTTGTTCTAAAACTAACCTGGTGTGTGTGTCATGGGTACTAGCATGTTAGTTGGTGTAGATACTGGTGAGGTTGGTGTGAGGGTTGGAGGAAGTAGGGCCAGTGGTGACATAAGATCTTGAGTCGGAGTTTCTGGAGTGGTGGGCAAGTCTCCTGAAGATACGACAGCTGTGGCACCTTGGTGGTAGAGCACTAGTTCAGAGCCTGCAGGCAAAGGAAGAGGTCGTGGTGCTTCATGCAGGGCCAGTCTGGGTTCCCCTCCCTCAAGTTCATCCATCTCCAGGTCTGACCCATCTAACTCACCTAGAAAAGTAAACCATTTGTATTATCAAACAATCATTATTTCTTCTATTTCCTCCACTTTCCTTCCTCAAATAATTTTCCTTGTTTTACTTATCTACCTTACTGTCTAAGATGTGTTCTTGTGCATACACAAACTTACACATACAAGTGCATGCACATCCCAACATATATTGGGAGCAGAAGCATTGTCCAAACCACTAATCAAGATTTACAAAAACTCAATGGACACAGGACAGTTGCCCGAGATCTGGAAGACAATGAATGTAGTCCCTATACAGTGGTACCTCGAGTTACGAGTTTAATTCATTTTAGAAGGCTGTCCGAGTGCCGATACCAAACGAATTTGTTCCCATAAGGAATAATGTGAATTAGATTAATCCATTTCAGAACCCCAAAAATACACTTACAAAAGCACTTACAGAAATACACTTACATAATTGTTCGAGTTGGGAGCTGCTCGTATGTCGAGGTACCACTGTATGTATATATAAAAAAAAAGAGAGACAGAAGGACTGAACTGCGTAAGTTTCACTAACATGCTTATCATGCAAGGCAGTGGAGAAGATAATCAGAAAGAGCAGTAGAGCACTTGAAAAGAAAGTTCCCTAAATAATAACAAGCATGGGTTAAGAGATTGTAAATCTTGTCTTATCAACCTGTTTAAATTCTATGACAAATTAACAGAAGTGAGACAGGAGAGGGATGGGGCACTGAATTTTCTTGGACTGTACAGAAGGCATTTAATACTGTACCCAACAAGAGATTAGGACAAAAACTTTAAATGCAGGCAGCAATAACAGGAATATATTCTGGTGGACATAAGAGTAGCCTAGAGGAAGGAAGCAAAGAGTGATTGCCTGAGAGGAAGTTAGAAAAAGATCAGTATTAGTATCAGTACTATTACTGGTTTATGTGAATGGCATACCAAATGACACTGAGTCAGATGTATCCTTGTTCACGGATGATTTAAAATAAATGAGAATATAGACAGATGGATTTTGGCAAAACTGCATTACTGCTCAAATAAGTGGCTGCTTAAATTCAATCCCACTAAATACAAGACTTTGAAGATTGGGAAGGCAACAGAAGACCAGTCACGGAGTATAAACTTGAGGGACAGGGACTGCAGACCTCACTCAAAGAGAAAGACCTAGGGATGAGCCTAGTGCCTAGCATATTGCTAGAGGATCACATCAACCAAAAAATCTCTGCAGCCAATGTTCAAATGGCAAATCTAAGAGTAGCCTTCAGAAATCTCAACAAAGTTATTTTGATGCCTTTATGCAACACAGGTCAGGCCCATCATGGAGTATGCAGCACAGGCATTGAAACCCACACCTTAGAAAGCATGTTAAGAAACTGGAGAAAGTGCAGAGGTATGCAATTAGACTAATTGGTTATGAACTACGAGGAGAGGCTAATGGTACTGAATCTAATACTGCAGGACAGAAGAACCAGGGAAGACATGATAGGGTAGAGGGATGGGCTGTTTGAGACAAAGGAAACAGGTACTGGAAGTTAAAGATACTGATGAGCCACAGGAATGTCAAGAAGTATTTCTTCAGTCTCAGGGTGAATGGGAAGGGGAATGACCTTGATGAATAATTGGTGCAGGAAGGCTCCATACATAGTTTTAAAAGTAGACATGATAGGGCTCACAAAGATAGAATTGAGTGAATCTTGCATGGGGCAAGGCCAGGAGCTAAGACTCAACCCCTGCAACCACATATAAGCGAGTACATAAAAATAACATCAAATTATCCTATAAGTATGTTAGTAGAGATCTAGAAATTAATAGTTTAATAGTTTTTATGAGCTTAGAATTCTATGAAAGCCTAAAGGGTACCATATTTTATATAAATAGACCTTGTTTATTAATAAAATAAAGTGATTTCTTATTATAGTGAAGTGTTATAAACAATATTCTTACCATCAGAGCAGGAGCTGACTGATGGAGTTGGATTGAGATGAATCCTTGACACAGCAGAGTTGACGTTGGTAAATATATCATCTGTCACAAACCACTTACAAAACTGGCCATCAGGCTTGTCATCATCTGCTTCTATCACCCCATCATAAAACTGAGCAGCCATAACTTCACCCCCTATAATTAAAATGAAATTAAAAATTATTATTATTTAATGTATACAGTACTAGTAGTAAACCAAATGACCTGCTACTTCAAATTTTATGAATGCTTGCTATTGCAGTGATTTCTTTTTTTTTTTGCATAGAACAATTACTCTATCTCCATGGAGAAATGGAGTGTGTTGTAAAATGTTGTGTGTTGTAAAAGGTGACTAAAATGCCAGGAGCAAGGGACTAGCAGCCCTTCTCCTGTATAAATTACTACATGTAAAAAGAAGAAAAACTTTCATTTTCTTCTTTTTCAGGTCAACCTGCCTCGGTGGGAGACGGCCGGTGTTAAAAAAAAATTACTCTTTAATACTACATCATTTCCCACATGCATAAGTAAATTGATCAAAAGAGGCCTATACCTCGGATAAATTACACAGCAGATCATCTATCCAGTGCCTTAAGGAAGAGGTGGAGCTGAATTTTCAAGGAAAAACAGGATAACTTCCTAAATTTTTTTGGTCACTATTATGGTCACATTCCTTTTCCACATTATTTGAATAGGTGCCCTGTACAAACAACACCACTGGATAATGATGGATGTAGTATAATCAATCACTGGATAATTAATGATCTGCTGTATATATTCATTGCAATACTCTCTTACATTATGATACACAATGCATCTTCTACCATCATCTTTACCTTCACCATTTTATCAACTTCGCTATATTTACTAGTCATATGCATAATCTACCCCATTACCTAGCACCTATATTCATTACATCTACCAACTATGCTTGACAAAGCTCCTGGAGAGCGAAACGTTGCCACAATAAAATGTCACATTAGTTGCATTTGTGTCCTTTTACTTAACATATTGTCGGTAATTCTACCAATATTATTACATATTCTACCCCATTACCCACACTCGTCATTCAGTCACATAATCTACCCCATCATCTTACAACATTCACTAAAACTACCAGTCAATTACATAGTCTACTCCATTACCTTTATCAACATAAGATTAACATCCTTCAATCTCCAAACATGCATTTAACATGTCACTGCACTTTCAAAAATCAGCAAGCACCTCTGATAACATCTAAACCCCACACGGTTTGCACTCTCCTATTATTGCATCTATTTCTTTAGTTTTCCTTTCATGACTTTTTTTATTACCAAACTGACCATTTCCCACTGAGGCAGGGTGACTTGAAAAAGAAGAAACACTTTCATTATCATTCACTCCATCACTGTCTTGCCAGAGGCATGCCGACACTACAGTTCAAAAGACCAAATGTTCAGACCAGGCTGCAATCCTATAAATTAAATATCTGTCAACGTGTGCAATATACGTATATGACAGAGGAACTAGATTTGAACTTGCAACAACTCAATAAGGTGTGTGGAAGTTAGGAAATGTATTAGATACACTACTAATAAAAAAAATGTGGTACTGGAAGGCAAAGCAAGACCCTGGGTATTCAAGAAATATGAGAGAGCTTAGCTATCCACACTGGATTTACATTATGTGCCAGCTAACCAAACAATGCCTGTGAGGTGTGCCAATGAAATCATTATTACCATCAGAATCATCAAAATCACTACAAACATCATAATCTCCGACCTATTTCCTCCACCCCTGCAAACTGGGCAGCCAGACACCATAAATTGGTGAATGTGGGTTAGGACACTGATGGAGACAACCAAGACGTAAGTACTCACCTTGTGAACGATGTTTTGCCTGATATTCAACAGCTAGCTCAAGCAAGTAAACAGTTAGAGCTAGAAGATGATCTGTGGTGGATACTTCATTGAGAGCTTTATATAGCAGCATGAAGAGAACAGCATGGAAACTCCTGCAGGCAATTATTCTCTGAGGATCAGTGTATGGACTAGTAACATTGCCTGGCAAACGGAATGGTGGCCACAGGTTTCCCGAGCTGCTCATCTTCCCAGACTGTTTGCAGCTGTAATGATTTATGCTTTTTTTTTACAATTTGTTGAAGAAAACATCAAATAGAAAGCAAATATTTAGTGACTATTGCAACCTTAAGTTTTTATTACTATTTTTACTTCATAAATATTTCATACAAATACACAAATTACAAATTAGGATGCATTTGATGTTGCTTATTTATTCTAAGAAAATAAAGTACGTATATTTATTAATCAAAGAAAATCTAATCTGATTTACTAGACCCAAAATGCACTACAGTATTTCTATATCCATTGTCTTATGAATGCAAGTATCTCAGTCAGAAAAGAATTATTTAGGAAATAAGGCCATGTGAATTTATTCCACTGTGCTCCTGGCTCAAAATTAAAAACAGCCATATAATGTAAGTGGCAGGTAGATAGAAAATTTGAGGGATTATGAAATGAAAGTATTTAGATACTTGGGACTGGAAGTGTTGGCAGATGGATCCATGAAAAACCAGGTGAACCATAGGAGAGACAAGGGTAAAAAAGGTAGGTTCTCTTGGTTGATCAAATGGTTGGATTACAACTTATATTCTTCACCAGTTAAGTTTTTTAAATTTCTCCATAGTTATGGTAATTTATTAGCTTGTTCCTGAGACTACTTTTACATTCACTGTGGAAGGTACTGGGGACCAAGATCAGACCTAGTCCCATACACAAATGTTAAAAGATGCATTTTAAAGAGAAAGTGACAAATGACGATGTCTTGAATTACATTGTCAGAGGATCAACTTACACTACGTTCAAAGGTGTGATGCATTCTCTGAAATTTGCGTTATTCTTTTTTAAATCAGACACCTCTTTACTCATGCATATGACGACTATCAATTAAAAAGAAGAAAATATATACACACACCACATAAACATAAGTACTGTATTTAAAATGCTTACAAGAGCTTAAATCTGTCCAGAGAGGCCTGAAAATCTCTTCTTTGCACTGCCCGTAGAAGTATATAAATGGGATCATAAAGATTTTCCCATACTTCATCTCGTGGTATATACATCCCTTGTTGCATTGTCCCTGAAGCTTCAAAATTAGGTGCTCTATATGATGACACCTGTGTGCATAAATACAAACAACAAACGTCATAAGTTACACCTCACTTGAAGCTTTGATGCAATGTCTTCATAGAACATTTTTAGGAGTAATGACTTAATGGGCTAAACAATCAGTCACAAAATATTTAATATTTTCAGGGAAGAGCTATTTTAAATAGAGCAGATGTTACACAATTTACCTTATTTAATACAGCCTCAAAATCTCTGCTCTGAGCTGCACTACCGCACTTCTCCGGCATGAATTCCATCAGCTGAGAATGAGTTTTATCTCCCATACACAGCAAAGTGACCATCTCTAACTGAGCAAGTTCACTTTCACTTAAACCTGTGGAAAATAAAAAAAAAGACACTTGGACAATGAATTTAGTAAAATTTCCAACAGTGAGTTTATAACTGCAGCATCCTAAGTATGTAAATAGAATTTAAGAAAAAAACTGTAAAAATCACATCTCTGACCTATTAAAAAATTAAAAACATATTCTGGAGGGTAAAGGGGTAAAGGAGGTTTTGTGGGCGAGGGGCTTGGACTTCAACAAGCATATGTGAGCGTGTTAGATAGGAGTGAATGGAGACGAATGGTTTTTGGGACCTGACGAGCTGTTGGAGTGTGAGTAGGGTAATATTTTGTGAAGGGATTCAGGGAAACCAGTTAATTGATTTAGTTGGACTTGAGTCCTGGAAATGGGAAGTACAATGCCTGCACTTTAACCCTTAAACGGTCCAAACGTATATATACGTTCTTACCGCTACTGCCCCGACCTTGATTTTCCCCATAAGAAAGCATGTAAAAAAAACGTATATGTATATACGTTCGGGGCACTAGCGGTAAAAACGTATACGTATATATGTTTGGACCGTTTAAGGGTTAAAGGAGGGGTCTGGGATAGTGACAGTTGGGAGGAACTTATTCTCAGCTGTCATATCTGAGCGCCTCTGCAAAGACAGTGATTATGTATGAGTGAGGTGAAAGTGTTGAATGATGATGAAAGTATTTTCTTTGTGGGGATTTTCTTTCTTTTTGGGTCACCCTGCCTCGGTGGGAGATGGCAAACTTGTTGAGAAAAAAAAAAAAAATTCTCTGGGTCAAGTGCAAGCTGTGTATAAGTCATCCTCAGTACAGGAAATGTAAAATAAAAAGCTGGGAAAATGACAAAGACAGAAAATTACTAAAATTTAAAGACCCAACAAAATGAGATACAACCACTAATGCTCACAGTACAGCAGATGCAGAAAAAGATACCTATTTAATGAAGTTTTAACAGATTTGTAGTTTGTGAGCAGACAGTTGTATCCATAGGTCAAATAGTTTTGCATCTGTATATAAATGATTAGGATACTCCAGTGATTGAATGAGGACCTGAATTATGTTCCAGGGTTATGCTAGGAAGCAATTTTCTATTATTAAAATTTTGCATTACTAGAAAAGACTAGCATTAAGTCTATTACTAAAAACTTGATAAAAAAAAACAAATATGATAAAGCAAATAAGGGTGAACAACAACCTAGAGGTGATTTAGATTTTGTAAATAGGAAATGGCAAAAAAAAAAAAAATTACTATAAAGTCAAATCAAGAGGGAAAAAACCTGATAAGATGTTCTCAACTGTATACTTTCTTTGATGCAGCAGAAGAGATGCATTGTATTTGTAAGAATTACAGGTTGATGGCAGGTGAGTTTTCTAGTGTAACAGGGCATTACATAGTTCTTACAATGTACACTATGAGAATGAGATAGCAAAAAGAAAAAATCCCAGCAAAAGCTTGCATTTTGCAAATCAAACAAAACAGCCAGTACATTGAAGAGTCATCATTTAATTAAAAAATGACCTTCCCTAAATTTCTAATAAAATTTATACACAAAACAATCGCCAGGATTTATTACTGAATAATAATAATGTGCATCATATTATGCCACTACAAAACCTTACAAGTTTGATGAACATCCGCTGAAGCATTACAGTATTCTCTATTTACTTATAAATACATAGAAACAGCATAAAAAAAATTGTAAAATATGTAAGGTATCCTCCTAGTTGAAATGTCAACTCAATGGGAATATTTGTAGTAGGAAAATAACAGCAAACTAATTACCAATATTAGTCCTAACAGTCATTAGTGTGGCCAGGAAAGTTAGGCATGACTCCAAGATAGTCATCTCATGCTCCGAGTCCAAGAAACTGTTGGATGCCCTCGGTGACACACTCAGTGACTCAAGAACATGGAACCTGTAACAACAAAAATCCAAAATTAATTAATATACAAGCATATTGAGAACAATAAATATTAAAATGCAACAGGAATGGCTGGGGGATGTTGTAGTCAGAGGATAATCTAAATTGTGATGTCAGCATACTTGAGGCAAGACTGCGACTATATGATGATGATGATGAATGCATTTACAGCACTGTAAATCTTTATTTACAGCAACTGTAAATCTTTATTTCTTTAAATGAAAAATAATACATAACTGAGCAAATTAGTGAATAAGTCAGTACAGGAGGGCCCCTGCATATTTGGCCCTCCTCTTTTTGGTGTTCCATGTTATTGTCAGTTTTCAGTTTAGCCATTATTCATTATGTTCAGTGCTTTTTACCACTTTTCCGCCATTTTTGCACAACAGTTGCATAAGGGAAGGGCAATCAGTACCATATTTTAAAGTAAGTATTGTATGTACTGTGTATTTTTTTTACTTTATCTGTTTTTATATGCTTAGGTGTACTGAGCACTTAATATATGATAGTGTAAACATGTTTCCAGGCATTTTTGATGCATTCAGTAATGAATAAAAACACTCTTTTTCCACCTGCCGGCTATTTTCGTTTATTGCACTAGGTCAGGACCCTAACAGCCATACAAACAGGACCCTCCTGTAAAATTTTGAAAGTGCTATACTGTACCTGTCTAACGCTGTCAAAATAAAATTGTCAGGAGGTAACTCCCCCGCACATATTTGTAAGAGGTAGAGGTCAGCATCCACCATGGAGTTGCAGAAGTGACACTGGATATATGTCATAGCTTGGCCCTTGATCTGAAGCCCATTACGCACCCACATGCCACTTAAAATCTCGTAGAATGCAGCCTAAGAAACGTGAGAAATAAAAAATGTAAATAGAAAATGGCTGAAAATTAATAAACTTAATGGAAATATATGTATAGTAAACATTGCCATTATTAATTACTGATCAAGACTGTTTTAACTAATATATATTTCTTCTTTCAACAAATCGGCCGTTTCCCACCAAGGCGGGGTAGCCCAAAGAGAAAAACAAAAGTTTCTCTTTTTAACTTTAGGAATGTATACAGGAGAAGGGGTTACTAGTCCCTTGCTCCCAGCATTTTAGTCGACTCTTACGAAACACATGGCTTACGGAGGAAGAATTCTGTTCCACTTTCCCATGGAGATAAGAGGAAATAAGAACAAGAACTAGTAAAAAAATAGAAAAAAACCCAGAGGGTTGTGTATATATATGCTTGTACATGAATGTGTAGTGTGACCTAAGTGTAAGTAGAAGTAACAAGACATACCTGAAATCTTGCATGTTTATGAGACAGAAAAAAGACACCAGCAATCATACCATCATGTAAAACAATTACAGGCTTTCATTTTACACTCACTTGGCAGGATGGTAGTAACTAATATATATCTATGTATATATTGAGTATGAGCTCTCAAAGGCCAGAGAATAGTACAGCCTCTCCTCACTTAACGATAGAGTTCTGTTCCTGAGACCACGTTGGTAAATGAATTCGTCACTAAGCAAGGAGCATACTATAAGGGTAGTGAATTTGTGTCAACCATCTTTGATACTTTGCACCATTTACAGTGGACCCTCGGAGTTCGTACTGCTCCAAACTCGAACAATTATGTAAGTGTATTTTTGTAAGTGCTTTTGTAAGTGTATTTTTGGGGGTCTAAAAGGACTAATCTAATTTACATTATTCCTTATGGGAACAAATTCGTTCGGTAACGGCACTTGAGCAGCATTCTGGAACGAATTAATGACGAACTCCGGGGGTCCACTGTATAACATTTTTAGCATATTTTTAAATGTTTATACAGTAGTGTACTGTATACTGTAATAAACAGAACAGCAGAAATCAGCTTTAATATACATTATTTAGGTATGCATACTGGTCAGAGAGCTCATCGTAAGTCCAAGTCATCGGCAAACAAGTACACAGTGAACCCTCGATTAGCGGCCGTTCCTGTTAGCAGCCAACTCGGTTAGCTGCCGGTTTTACAGCTCCCGGTTAGTGGCCGTTATTTCGATTAGCGGCCGTATTGGATGTGTCGGTCCGCCGGCTGGGGCCGCTTGCGCTTCAGTTTGGCTGTGTCTCTCGGTGCGTAAGGAAGCTTCTGCTCATTCATCCAAACATTTCGCTTGTTTTCCATTTTTTTTGTCAGTGCAACTGCGAAATAAGTAACCATGGCTCCCAAGAAAGTTCCTAGTAAAGTTCCTGTGGCAAAGAGAGTGAGAAACACAATGGAATTTAAGAGAGAGGTGATTGAGAAATATGAGTAGTATGCGGGTGCTGGAACTTGCCAGGATGTTTGGGAAAAAAAAATCAACAATTACAACCATCCTGTCAAAGAAAGAACAAATCAAGGATGCTGATGTTGCCAAAGGAGTAAATGTGCTTACGAAACAAAGGTCACCAATAATGGAACAAATGGAAAAGTTATTGTTATTGTGGATTAAAGAAAAACAAATAGTGGGAGACAGTGTAGTGGAGTCTGTTATTTGTGAGAAGGCAAGGCAGTTGCATGAAGATCTTGTGAAGAAAACTCCTGGAACAAGTGCTGCTGGTAGTGAATTTAGGGCCAGCAAAGGCTGGTTTGAGAGATTTAAGAAGCGCAGTGGCATACACAGTGTTGTAAGGCATGGTGAGGCTGCAAGTTCAGACAAACATGCTGCTGAAAAGTTTGTGCAGGAATTTAAGGACTACATAAAGAGTGAAAATCTGAAACCCCAACAAGTGTTTAATTGTGACGAAACAGGCCTGTTTTGGAAGAAAATGCGCAACAAGACCTACATCACGCAGGAGGAAAAGACACTGCCAGGACACAAGCCTATGAAAGACAGGCTAACTCTCATGTTGTGTGGCAATACAAATGGGGATTTCAAAGTGAAGCCTTTACTCGTGTATCACTCTGAAACTCCCAGAGTGTTCAAGAAACAATGTCCACAAGAAAAGATTGTGTGTGATGTGGAAATCATATCAAAATGCATGGGTCACAAGGTCAATTTTCAAAGATTGGGTTGATGATGTGTTTGTCCCAAGTGTGAAAAAATACCTTCAGGATAACAATTTGGGACTCAAGTGCCTCCTGGTACTGGACAATGCTCCTGCACATCCTCCAGACTTGGAAGACCAAATGTCTAGGGACTTCAAATTTATAAAAGTGAAGTTCTTGCCTCCTAACACCACTCCTCTTCTTCAGCCCATGGACCAGCAGGTCATTTCTAACTTCAAGAAACTGTACAACAAAGCAGTGTTTCAGAAGTGCTTTGAAATGCCCTCGGACACTGAATTGACCCTTAGAGTTCTGGAAGAATCACTTCAATGTCTACAACTGCATAGGCCTTATAGGTAAGGCTTGGGAGGGAGTGACTACCAGGACTTTGAACTCTGCTTGGAGACCACTGTGGTCGGATTGTGTTGAAAAGAGGGATTTTGAAGGATTTGTGGCTGACGACCCTGTGCCTGTTGTGGAAGATATTGTGACATTGGGGAACAGCCTGGGGTTGGAGGTGAGTGGTGAGGATGTGGAAGAGTTGGTGAAGGACCACAGTGTAGAGCTAACCACTGAAGAGCTGCAACAGCTGGAACTTCATCAGACCAAAGTTGAGGCAATTGCTTCAGAAAAGGAGGAGGAAAAGGAAGAGAAGGAGGTGCCTTCTGCAGAGATTAAGGAAATTTGTTCTATGTGGACTAAGGTGCAGACATTTGTTGAAAAACACCATCCTGACCAAGCTGAAACAAGCCATATCTGCAACATGTTTAGTGACAAAACCTTGTCCCACTTCAGGAATATGTTAAAGAGGCACCAGAAACAGAGCACTCTGGACAGTTATTTTTCTAGAAAGGGGTCCAGTGACTCTCAAGCTGGTCCTAGTGGGATTAAAAGACAAAGAAGGGAAGTAACCCCAGAGAGGGACTTGTTACCTGAAGTCCTTTTGGAGGGGGATTCCCCTTCCAAACACTAACTCCTTCCTATTTCCTCCTCCCTATCTTCCAGAAGTCAGCATTAGTCTTTAATAAAGGTATGTAATACTGATTTAATTGTTAAAAAAAAATTTTTTTGTGAATATTTTTGTCTGGAACAGATTAATTGTATTTACATTAATTCTTATGGGAAAATTATTTCGGTTAAAGGCCTAGCTCCTGGAACAGATTACGGCCGCTAACCGAGAGTCTACTGTATGTCGCTAAGTGAGGAGAGGCTGTATTAATATTTAGCAAGACACCCCATAACTGTCTACAAAACAGAACTTTTTTGAGTTCCTGCACATTGCTTCTGTTAAGTCAGGCAGTGACTAGGCTATCAATCATGAGACTTGATGTGAGACTGGGTGCAGGGACAATGATTCCCAGAACCATCACTACAGTGACACAAGGTAATGCTCTATTTAATTCTCATTAGTTGATAACATACAATACCATATACATGAAGGCATGGTTCTTCTACTTAACCCTTAAACTGTCCAAACATAGATCTACGTTTACGCGCGTACCGCTCCGACCTTGATTTTCTCCATAAG
This sequence comes from Cherax destructor, assembly GCA_009830355.1. Taxonomy (NCBI): domain Eukaryota; kingdom Metazoa; phylum Arthropoda; class Malacostraca; order Decapoda; family Parastacidae; genus Cherax; species Cherax destructor. The sequence goes on from WNWK01002790.1 coordinate 155,625, forward strand.
CATGTAAAGAAAACGTAGATCTACGTTTGGAGCGCTACGCGAGCGAACGTAGATCTACGTTTGGACAGTTTAAGGGTTAAAAAATAATATGTAATGTAAATCTTTGGGTTCAACACAAATAATATTGTTTGTTTCTTTGATGAAAACTGTGGTCCACACTTCTCTATCTGAAGCCTGGAAGAAATTTTTTTTACTGAAGTGTTTACTGCAAATTGATTTCTACATCATAGGCTTAAATTTTTAAGTAGCTGCTAAAAGTATTTTTCATGACTAACTTCCACTTGGAAGACGAATCTTCATATGATGTTTCAGTCTGTCTTGGTCCATCATCAAGTCCTAAAGTTTCTTCTAAACAGTTAGTTAATTGTGAATTGTTCCAGCCATAGTGTTGTGACTTATTCTTCTTCACAGAATCTTACCTGTAATCTATTCTTTTTCTTCACAGAATCTTACCTGTAGTCTATTCTTCTTCACAAAATCTTACCTGTAATCTATTCTTCACAGAATCTTACCTGTAATCTAAGAGGATGAACCATAATAAGATGCAGCAAGTCCTGAGGAGGTAGAACTTCATCTAGCTGTGCACCCTGTGCCTTCACGGCCTGGCACATGAACACCGAATAATACCGATGTAGTGGCAGGTGAAAAGACACTTGGTATGGGTCCCCCTAGAAAAATAATGCCATTAACCAAAATAATGGAGAGATTTTTTTGCATCAAAACTGCTATAACTGGGTCCTACCAGAGTTTACAATAGGATAATTTTACAAAGAGCACTTTAGTGACATGTTTGTACCAACAGACCAACTGTGATTCTGTTTGTAAAAATCATCCTATTGTAACCTCTGTAGGTGAATGATAACAGTGTTACGCCGGCTAAATGTTAGGACCACGGTTGGAATCCAGAACAATTCTTCTCTTTATTTACTGACAGTCATTTATTACAGTGATACCAATACTTTTATGTGGGTGTGAGGCATGGGTTTCAAACACTGTGGAAAGAAAAAGGCTAAAGGCAATGGAGATGTCATGTTTGTGCTAGGGACTTGGCCATCCAGCAGGTTTGTGTGAGCATGTTAGATAGGAGTGATTTTTATGATTTGACGTGCTGTTAAGAGTGTGAGCAATATAACATTTATGAAGGGATTTAGGAAAACTGGTTAGCTGGACTTGGGTTCTGGAGGTGGGAAGTACAGAAGCAGATTTATATTAATTGTATTTAATTTATCCCTTAACCCCCTAAAACTGTCAATTAAACTGAATGTGAAAATCTGATTCAGACATACCAAATCAGAATATGAAAATCTGATTCATACATACCAAATCAGAATGTGAAAATCTAATTTATACATACCAAATCAGAATGTGAAAATCCAACAGCAGTAAACCAATTGTTAAGAGCATGAAGACATTCCTTAAGTACTGAGAATGTGTAGTGGCGGGTTTCAGAGTCACGCAGATGAGAGACAAGAGCCCACATGGGGGAGGCAGAGGCTTCTAGTTCTGCACTGAAGGCTGCATAATATGTCTGCGGTTCAAATTCAACGTGCTGTGTTAACTCTCGTACATTGACATTCATCCCTGCAAGAAAAGCACCACTTCCATTAATGTTAGGGTTGTGCTATTCTTCTAATTATGCAAGATTTCCATTATTTTAGGACACACAGTCATGAGTGATTGATAGAGCCATTTTATTTTTAATCAGAGCTGCATGATTCATATGGGATAATCTGGTCATCCTAAACAAATGGAATTCCAGTAACAAAAATAAGGGAACAGTAACTGAATGATTTATTATCAATATAAAATACTGAAAAACTGCAAGAAAATAAATATTTGGAACTATTATCTTCACATGTGATATCCATATTGTGATATGGCACCTGCAAGTTCTCCAAGCAATGGTGAACAAGCATGAGCAGCTATGTACACATGTACCTCCCTGGTAAGAAAAAAAAATAGTTCTAAACAGTGCATTCAGCAAGAGATGCTAAATATACCAACATGTAGCACTACCGAGTCAGGTGTCACCCCATCAATTTTATTCTATTTTACCGGAAAAACAATATCACTAAGTTACCATTAATGCAAGAGAGTGTGAAAACTAGTAAAATATTTAATAGGTCATCAACAACAGGAAATATGCTGATTTATCTCCCGTCAAAACAAAGTGATAGAGACAACTTAAATGTGGGAAACTACTGCTAGATATATTAACAGTGGACCCTCGGAAATCGAACACAATCCATTCCAGGAGCTTGTTCTTAACTCGAAATGTTCGATAATCGAATTAATATTTCCCATAAGAAATAATGAAAATACAATTCATCCGTTCCAGAAACCCAAAAATATTTAAAAATAATACATTTTAATGACATTAATTATAGTTCTACATTTTTTTTTTTTCAAAAAGTCGACCGTCTCCCACCGAGGCAGGGTGACCCAAAAAGAAAGAAAATTCCCAAAAAGAAAATACTTTCATCATCATTCAACACTTTCACCACACTCATACATAATCACTGTCTTTGCAGAGGAGCTCAGATACGACAGCTGAGAATTGTCCCTCCCAGCTGTCACTATCCCAGACCCCTCCTTTAAAGTGCAGGCATTGTACTTCCCATTTCCAAGACTCAAGTCCAACTAAATCAATTAACTGGTTTCCCTGAATCCCTTCACAAAATGTTACCCTACTCACACTCCAACAGATCGTCATGTCCCAAAAACCATTCGTCTCCATTCACTCCTATCTAACACGCTCACACATGCTTGCTGGAAGTCCAAGCCCCTCGCCCACAATACATCTTTTACCCCTTCCCTCCAACCTTTTCTAGGACGACCCCTACCCCGCCTTCCTTTCCCTACAGATTTATACGCTCTCCAAGTCATTCTACTTTGATCCATTCTCTCTAAATGACCAAACCACCTCAACAACCCCTCTTCAGCCCTCTGACAAATACTTTTAGTAACTCCACACCTTCTCCTAATTTCCACATTCCCTTTATATAAAGGAACTATACATGCTCTCTGCCAATCCCTAGGTACCTTCCCCTCTTTCATACATTTATTTAAACAGCAATACCAACCACTCCAACACTATATCCCCCCTGCTTTTAACATTTCTGTCATGATCCCGTCAATTCCAGCTGCATTACATCCTTTCATTCTACGTAATGCCTCATGCACCTTCCCCACACTCACATCCTGGTCTACTTCACTCCTAAACAATGTTATACCTCCCTGGCCAGTGCATGAAATTACCGCCTCCCTTTTTTCATCGACATTTAAAAGTTCCTCAAAATATTCCCGTCATCTACCCAATAACTCCAGCTCCCCATCTACTAACTCCCCTACTCTGTTTTTAACTGACAAATCCATTCGTTCCCTAGGCTTTCTTACCTTGTTTATCTCACTCCAAAATTTTTTCTTGTTTCCAGCAAAATTTCTTGACAGAGCCTCTCCCATTCTTTCATCTGCTCTTCTTTTGCACTCTCTCACTACTCTCTTCACCTTTCTTTTACTCTCCATATACTCTGCTCTTCTATTAACACTTCTGTTTTGTAAAAACCTCTCATAAGCTACCTTTTTCTCTTTTATCACACCCTTTACTTCTTCATTCCACCACTCTCTCCTCTTTCCTCCTGCACCCACCCTCCTATAGCCACAAACTTCTGCCCCACATTCTAATACTGCACTTTTAAAACTATCCCAACTCTCTTCAACCCCCCCACTACTCATACTTGCACTAGCCCACCTTTCTGCCAATAGTTGCTTATATCTCACCCTAACTTCCTCCTCCCTTAGTTTATACACTTTTACCTCTCTCTTACTTGCTGTTGCCATTTTCTTTTTGTCCCATCTACCTTTTACTCTAACTGTAGCTACAACTAAATAATGATCCGATATATCCGTTGCCCCTCTATAAACATGTACATCCTGAAGCCTACCCATCAACCTTTTATCCACCAATACATAATCTAACAAACTACTTTCATTACGTGCTACTTATATCATACCTTGTATACTTATTTATCCTCTTTTTCAAAAAATATGTATTACTTATTACCAAACCTCTTTCTACACATAGCTTAATTAACGGTTCCCCATTTACATTTACCCCTGGCACCCCAAATTTACCTACTACTAACTCCACAACATTTTTATCCACTTTAGCATTAAGGTCCCCAACCACAATTACTCTCTCACTTGGTTCAAAACTCCCCACACACTCACTCAACATTTCCCAAAATCTCTCTCTCTCCTCTACACTTCTCTCTTCTCCAGGTGCATAAACACTTACTATAACCCACTTTTCACATCCAACCTTTATTTTACTCCATATAATCCTTGAATTTAAGCATTTATACTTCCTCTTTATCTGCCATAACTGATTATTCAACATTATTGCCACTCCTTCTTTAGCTCTAACTCTATTTGAAACTCCTGACCTAATCCCATTTATTTCTCCCCACTGAAACTCTCCTACCCCCTTCAGCTTTGTCTCACTTAAAGCCAGGACATCCAGCTTCTTTTCATTCATAACATCTACAATCATCTCTTTCTTATCATTCGCACAACATCCACGCACATTCAAACATCTCACTTTGACGGTTTTCTTCTTTTTCTTTTTAGTAAATCTATACAGGAAAAGGGGTTACTAGACCATTGTTCCCAGCATTTTAGTTGACTTTTACAACACGCATGGCTTACGGAGGAAAGATTCTCATTTCACTTCCCCATGGATATGAAAGGAAAAGCAATAAGAACAAGAACTATTAAGATAAAATCAAAGAAAACTCAGATGAGTGTGTATACATAAACGTGTACATGTATGTGTAGCGTGACCTAAGTGTAAGTAGAAGTAGCAAGACGTACCTGAAATCTTGCATGTTTATGAGACAGAAAAAAGACACCAGCAATCCTACCATCATGTAAAACAAATACAGGCTTTCGTTTTACGCTCACTTGGCAGTACGGCAGTACCTCCCTGGGTGGTTGCTGTCTACCAACCTACTACCATTTAGTTCTACATATACAAAAGAATTACATACTACTAAAGGTATTAGTAAATAAATGTATGTATTTTTACTTACCTTTATTGAAGATTGTTGATGGCATATGGAAGATAGGGAGGAGTGAGGAATGGAGGGGTTAGTGTTTGGAAGAGAAATCCCCCTCCAAAAGGACTTCAGGTATCAAAGCCCTATCTGGGGTTACTTCTCTTCTTTGTCTTTTAATCCCACTATGACCAGCTTGAGAGTCACTGGACACTTGTCTCACAAAAAAACTGTCCACAGTCCTCTGTTTCTGGCACCTCTTTAACATTTGCCTGAAGTAGGACATTGTTTCGTAACTGAACATGCTGCTATGGCTTGTTTTAGCTTGCTCAGGGTGAAATTTTTCAACGAAACTTTGCACCTCATTCCACATTGAACAAATTTCCTTAATCCGTGAAGAAGGCACCTCACCCAGTCCCTCTTCCTCCTCCTCCCGTGAATCAATAGCCTCGAATCTGGTCTTATGCTCTTCCAGTTCCAGCTGTTGCAGCTCTTCAGTTGTTAGCTCCACCCTGTGGTCCTGCACCAACTCTTCCACATCCTCGCCACTCACCTCCAAACCCAGGGATTTGCCCAATGCCACAATACCTTCCACAACAGGAACAGAGTCGGCAGGGTCAGGGTCAGCCTCAAACCCTTCAAAATTCCTCTGTTGGACACAACCTGGCCACAATGGTCTCCAAGCAGAGTTCAAAGTCCTGGAAGTCACTGCATTCCAAGCCTTACCTATAAGGCCTATGCAGCTGTAGATATTGAAGTGATTCTTCCAGAACTCTCTAAGGGTCAATTGAATGTCCGAGGTCACTTCAAAGCACTTTTCAAACAATGCTTTTGTGTAGAGTTTTTTGAAGTTGGAAATGACCTGCTGGTCCATGGGCTGGAGGAGAGGAGTGGTGTTAGGAGGCAAGAACTTCACTTTTATAAATCTGAAGTCTTCACACAATAGGTCTTCCAAGTTTTGAGGATGTGCAGGAGCATTGTCCAGTAACAGGAGGCACTTTTTGCCCAATTCCTTTTCCTTTAGGTATTTTTTTCACACTGGGGCCAAACACTTCATGGATCCACTCACTGAAAAGTTGCTTTGTGACCCATGCATTCTGACTAGCTCTCCACAAGACACAATCTATTTTTGACGACATTGTGTTTCTTGAACACTCTGGGATTTTCTGAGTGATACACCAGTAAAGGCTTCAATTTAAAATCCCCACTAGCATTACTACACAACATGAGAGTTAGCCTGTCTTTCATAGGCTTGTGTCCTGGCAGTGCCTTTTCCTCCTGAGTAATGTAGGTCCTGTTAGGCATTTTCTTCCAAAACAGGCCTGTTTTGTCATAATTGAACACTTGTTCGGGTTTCAAATTTTCAGTCTTTATGTAGTCCTGAAATTCAGTAATGAATTTTTCAGCCGCACGTTTGTCTAAACTGGCAGCCTCACTATGCCTTACCACATTGTGAATGCCACTACGCTTCTTAAATCTCTCAAACCAGCCTTTGCTGGCCCTAAATTCACTCACACTACAATCAGCACTGGTTGCAGGCATTTTCTTTGCAAGATCGGCATGCAACTTCCTTGCCTTTTCACAAATGATTGTCTCCGACACACTATCACCCGCTAACTCTTTATCCTTGATCCACACCAGCAACAACTTCTCAATCTCTTCGATTATTTGTGGTCTATTTTTGGCTAGCATATTAACACCTTTTGCAACATCAGCTTCCTTAATTTCTTTCTTAGCAGGATAGAAGCGATAGTTGACCTGTTTTTGCCGTATATCTTGGCAAGCTCAGAAATTCGCACACCACTCTCGTATTTTTGTATTATTTCCTTCTTCATGTCTATGGTGTTTCTCACTTTCTTCACCACAGGGGTACCACTAAGAACTTTCTTGTGACCCATGGTAGCTTATTTCACAGTCGCACTTAATGAACAAACTCCAAACACAATTAATTAATTGTAAAATGTTTGGATGAGCGTGCAGGGTATTGTTCACTCAAGTGTAAACAGACGCTAGACTGGCTCCCGACGCCTGCGTGGTGAGGCACCCAAGCATGCCTGGGTGGACAGGTCTGGTACGCACTTGTTCGATTAGCAGAATGTGTTCGATTACCAAAATCGATTTTCTTGTTCTATTTCCGATATGTTCGATTACCGATCTGATCGATTTCCGAGGGTTCACTGTATCTGGCAAAATTTTGGTATAAATGTCACTGTTCAAATAAACTATGGCATTTACTTTGATCTTCTATCCTCAAATAAAACTGACAAATCATCTGTTATTTTAATTAACTTACCTTGAAACATTGACAAAAAAGAGAACCATTCTTGAATGAGTCTTGGGTCGCTCATAAACTTAACAGCAATTGGCTTGTGTGATAGAACATTATTAAGGTCAGACACCAATGGCCAGTAACAATGATTCTTCATAACATGGTCAGCACAGTTCACAACCCTGTGAGAATTCCGCAACTTATCTGTGTGAGAACAACTAAGCTATAATAAACAGAGAAATACTTATGAATACTATTCTTTAATATTAAAACACAGTGTATAAAAAAAAGAGGTAACACTGACAGTGTCAGCAGCAACTGACAGTTGTCTCAGATGGGCAGCTGCTCAAAAATAATAGCAAGGTGCTGCTTAAGAATTTGCTAATAAATACAAGCCATTAAGAAAAAAACACAGGTGCAGAGCAAGCTCTTGTTGTGACTATGTTTTCTCTATGTACAGCACAGGTGCTCTACACCTGTGTCTTCTCTTCATTACTGTTGGCAGTATGCCTGTGTATCCAAGCACAAACTATGCTGTCTCCCAATATCCTCTTGAGAAACAATTATATCATTTGTATTTGGAGACAAAGGAAGGGGTAACATACACTTTAATAGTATCATGATTGGTTATAAATACACTTTATGTAATTAGCTCATTACCCAAGAAAATAAGAAGCTCTACACACAAATCAATCAAATGAAATCATTGGCAATTCTCACTCAAATGACTATAATATATCACTGATACAATGTCACTGTTTTTTATCAACGATCCTAACTGCCAGATGGGTTAGTAGAGATAATGTAATATCCCATAAAGACCTAAGAAGTGTAAATTTGTGTTGAAAGTGGTGTTTAGCCCAATGAAGAAGTGAGGAAAAAATCTCACTTAATCCAACCAATCACAAAAAAATACAGTGGAACCTCGGATTTCATACTTAATCCATTCCAGAAGGTCGGTCTAAATCCAAAACGTACAAAAACTGAAGTAATATTTCCCATAAGAAATAATGTAAATACAATTAATCCATTTCAGACACCCAAAAATATTATTAAAAAATGCATTTTTTAAAGAATAACTATAGTTTTACATACAGAAAACAATGAGAAATAAATATATTGAAGACTCTTGTTGGCATATGGAAGAAGGCAAGGAGGGGAGAGAGAGGAGAGCTTATTGTTGGGAAGGGGAATCCCCCTCCATAAGGACTTCAGGTATCGAAGCCCTATCCGGGGTTACTTCCCTTCTTTGTCTTTTACTTGCACTGGACCCCTGTCGCACTAAAAATCTCTCCAGAGAGCTCTGTTTCTGGCGTCTCTTTAAGATGCCTAAAATGGAACAAGGTATTGTCACTGAACATGTTGCAGATATGGTTTGTATCAGCTTGTATCAAGCTCGGCTAAACATACGCCACTTTCATATTTTTCTACAATCTCTTTCTTGAATTCTATCATGTTTCTCACCTTCTTTACCAAAGGGCTGGCACTAGGAACTTTCTTTGGGTCCATGGTGGCTTATTTCACAGTCGCACTCAATAGTTAAGCACAAAAAACAATGGATTATTACGAAATGTTTCGGATGAACACGCGAAGTAATGCTCACTCAACCAGTGACATAGCCAGACTGAGACACGTACGCATGAGTGGCGGCATTCCGCGTACGCATGAGTGGCAGTGTTCTGGGCGGGATGTATCTGATATGTACGATTTCCGGGTGGAGGTACGAAATCCGGACCAAAATTTTGCCCAAAAGTGGTCTAAATTCAAAAGGTATGATATTAGGTGTGTACAAAATCCAGGGTCCCATTGTAATTATTTGATAGGAACAGATAAGAACTAAAACAATGATTAACTTGAAATTCAGCTTAATAATATAAACTGGTTAGTAGTAATGCAAAGCAAAGGAAAAACAAACTGGAACACAACAAAACATTACAATTTAAACTAAGAAACAAAACAAATAAGAGGGACTATTTACTACTTTTATGGTATGTATATTAAACACCGAAGATGGAACATAGCAAAAATAGTTCTGCTCCTGCAACTACAAATAGGTTAACATAAATATAAAATTATACACACAATTATGTACTTCATGAACACTCTTTGGCTCTTAAATACAGCAAGCACATTCCACCCTTCATTAACACTGTACATGTATACACAAATAACCCGTACATAAGAGAAACTTATGATGATGTTTCAGTCTGACTTTGACCATTAACTACTAGTTAATGGTCAAAGCCAGACCAAAACGTGGATTATTTGTGTATTGTCCAGTAGAGTATTGTCTTTTTATTCTTTAGTGCTGTATATCTTTAGCTGCAGCCTTTCCTTCTATACCTGTCATGCCTTATTAAATCCTTTCCAAAACATTCAAAATGAAACATAATAAACAACATAGGTATACTGAGAATTAATATTTACTAGGAATATACATACTGTATATGTAAAGGATACTGTATTTCAATTTCAACTTTTAGCTCATTTTAATGATCATTTTACATAATACGTCTGGAAGAAACTTACCCAAAGTAAATTACATAACATTCCTGTAATACAAAATACAGTGGTACCCCGACTTACGATGGTCCCCAAACACACCTTTTTATGTAAGTTGATTTTTTTAAATGCTTTTGTAAGTGTAATTTTGGGGGTCTAAAAGGACTAGTCTATTTTACATCATTTCTTATGGAGATAAATTCGTTTGGTAATGGCACTTGAACAGCATTCTGGAATGAAAAAATATCGTAAGTCGGGGTACCACTGTATTGTCATGCTTAACATAAATGTTTCCCAGTATTATCATTTGGCACATGAAACATACAGTCTATAACTGTCATGACAATCATGCTTGACACAAAATAATTCCATCGGTATTATCATATGACACATGAAACATGCACATTCCATACCTGCAATGATATTCTATCTTGTTTAACACAAAATGCCATTTTTCCAGTATTATCACCTATGACAATGAAACATGCACAGTGCATACCATATATGTGTACACATCCTCAGCCTATCAGCCAAAAAAAAAATCAAAACCCTCCCTATGGCACAATTCGAAATTTCTGCATAAAATATTTATGACTGTTATGAAAAAAACAAAATGAGTGAACATGAATTCTAGTCAAAACAGAAACATGTTCTGAAATGACTTCATCCATATTTGTTGATACTCTACACTCTATTACACTCTTACTTTTAAAGAAGTACAGTATCTTGAATGTTTATTGTTGAATATACCAAGAATTATTTTCACAGGTTTATTTTAATAATACTATACACAAACCAAAAAAAAAAAGGGGGGGATGTCAAGGAAGAGATTTGTTTGATTGGAGCAGAACCTAATATTGTCAAAAAGGAGGTTCCAAAACATTTATATGCAAAATTTAACTGTGAGGATTTAAAAAACTCACATATATGGTTATATAATAAGCATTTTCTGGAAAGAAATATTTTGGGTATCACAGGAGCACTGGCCAAAATTATTTTGAATGTAAAAATTATGTAAAGCTATAATTTCTCAATATACTGCATGCTGAAGTGTCTGATGGCTGGTCTGGACAAGGCAAACACTTTGGTGGCAATGTCTTATGGTATAAAATAATTCAGAAAAATGCTGAAACAATCCATCAGGGTGAACATATGAATCACAGTTGTTTTGAATCATGAGAGTAGATGCCTTACGTCACAAGGAACAGGAAATTGTCCTATGCAAACTGAATACAATAGTCCCTCCATATCCACGGGAGATATGTTCCAAAACCTACTACTGATACCTGAAACCGCGGATAGTAGCAAACCCTATTCACAAGTTGATTTTCGTTGGCACACATACCTATGATAAAGTTTAATTCATAAATTAATTACGCATAATAAGTTGAGAATTAGCACTTTTTCATTGATGGGAAGCACTTCACTGCTTCTCTTAAGCTCTGAAGAAGTACGTACCACCATCACTGCTTTTGCTCTTTGGGGCCATCATTACGCAAAATTAAGGTTATTTTCGGGCCATGGTAAACCGCGGATACGAGGGTCCTACTGTACTAGAAAAAAAGTTTATGACTGGCTTAGATAATAATTTTTTGAAGGGTAAGAAACAGCACTATTTTCTGACACAATTAGTAACCATGTACAGAAATAATTTTTGTGCTTCTCACACACTATCTTATAGTAAACAGAGTTTATTTTTCCTGATGATTAGGCCATTAAGTAGAATTCCTTTCATTGTTTTCTGCTCAGTCCAAACACTTATCTTTTCTGTAGTATTTAGCTGCAATGACCTATTTCTCATTCTTTCTAGTATGCCACATTGTGGATCACTTATTGCATAAGCTCTTATCTTCATCTCATTCTCTCAAGTTGAGCAAATTGTTGATTCACTAGCACCAAACCCATGAACAGTCTCCATGACCTGCACACCATCCTTCACCATAACAATCGCTTCCAATGTTAACAAAATAGACATAATCTCTTGTTTTAATTTAAACTTGGCACCTTCAGCACCACTAGTGTGTCTTTTAGCAATGGGCTAGTAACCCCTTCTCCTGTACAAATCTACTAAAAACGAGAAGAAGAAAAACTTTATAAAATTGGGTTGTCTGAATGTGCGTGGATGTAGTGCGGATGATAAGAAAGAGATGATTGCCGATGTTATGAATGAAAAGAAGTTGGATGTCCTGGCCCTAAGCGAAACAAAGCTGAAGGGGGTAGGCGAGTTTCAGTGGGGAGAAATAAATGGGATTAAGTCAGGAGTATCTGAGAGAGTTAGAGCTAAGGAAGGGGTAGCAATAATGTTGAAGGATCAGTTATGGAAGGAAAAGAGGGAATATAAATGTGTAAATTCAAGGATTATGTGGATTAAAATAAGGGTCGGATGCGAAAAGTGGGTCATAATAAGCGTGTATGCACCTGGAGAAGAGAGGAGTGTAGAGGAGAGAGAGAGATTTTGGGAGATGTTAAGCGAATGTATAGGAACTTTTGAACCAAATGAGAGAGTAATTGTGGTAGGGGACCTAAATGCTAAAGTGGGAGAAACATGCAGAGAGGGTGTAGTAGGTAAGTTTGGGGTGCCAGGTGTAAATGATAATGGGAGCCCTTTGATTGAACTTTGTATAGAAAGGGGTTTAGTTATAGGTAATACATATTTTAAGAAAAAGAGGATAAATAAGTATACAAGATATGATGTAGGGCGTAATGACAGTAGTTTGTTGGACTATGTATTGGTAGATAAAAGACTGTTGAGTAGACTTCAGGATGTACATGTTTATAGAGGGGCTACAGATATATCAGATCACTTTTTAGTTATAGCTACAGTGGGAGTAAAGGTAGATGGGATACAAGGAAAATAGAATCAGTAAGTAAAAGAGAGGTGAAGGTTTATAAACTAAAAGAGGAGGCAGTTAGGGTAAGATATAAACAACTATTGGAGGATAGATGGGCTAGTGAGAGTGTAGGCAATGGGGTCGAAAATGTATGGGGTAGATTTAAAAATGTAGTGTTAGAGTGTTCAGCAGAAGTTTGTGGTTACAGGCGAGTGGGTGCGGGAGGGAAGAGGAGCGATTGGTGGAATGATGATGTAAAGAGAGTAGTAAGGGAGAAAAAGTTAGCATATGAGAGGTTTTTACAAAGTAGAAGTGATGCAAGGAGGGAAGAGTATATGGAGAGAAAAAGAGAGGTTAAAAGATTGGTGAAGCAATCTAGGTAGTAGGTTGGTAGACAGCAACCGCCCAGGGAGGTACTACCGTCCTGCCAAGTGAGTGTAAAACAAAAGCCTGTAATTGTTTTACATGATGGTAGGATTGCTGGTGTCTTTTTTCTGTCTCAAACATGCAAGATTTCAGGTACATCTTGCTACTTCTACTTACACTTAGATCACACTACACATTCATGTACAAGCATATATATACACACCCCTCTGGGTTTTCTTCTATTTTCTTACTAGTTCTTGTTCTTATTTCCTCTTATCTCCATGGGGAAGTGGAACAGAATTCTTCCTCCGTAAGCCATGCGTGTCGTAAGAGTCTACTAAAATGCCGGGAGCAAGGGGCTAGTAACCTCTTCTCCTGTATATATTACTAAAGTTAAAAAGAGAAACTTTTGTTTTTCTCTTTGGGCCACCCCACCTTGGTGGGAAACGGCCGACTTGTTGAAAGAAGAAAGAAGAAGATGTAAAAAGAGAGCAGATGAGAGAGTGGGTGAGATGTTATCAGCAAATTTTGTTGAAAATAAGAAAAAGTTTTGGAATGAGATTAATAAGTTGAGGAAGCCTAGAGAACAAATGGATTTGACAGTTAAAAATAGGAGAGGAGAGTTATTAAATGGAGAGTTAGAGGTATCGGGAAGATGGAGAGAATATTTTGAGGATTTGTTAAATGTTGATGAAGACAGGGAAGCTGTGATTTCGTGTGTAGGGCAAGGAGGAATAACATCTTGTAGGAGTGTGGAAGAGCCAGTTGTGGGTGTAGGGAAGTTCGTGAGGCAGTGGGTAGAATGAAAGGGTAAGGCAGCTGGGATTGATGGGATAAAGATAGAAATGTTGAAAGCAGGTGGGGATATAATTTTGGAGTGGTTGGTGCTATTATTTAATAAATGTATGGAAGAGGGTAAGGTACCTAGGGATTGGCAGAGAGCGTGTATTGTTCCTTTGTATAAAGGCAAAGGGGACAAAAGAGAGTGCAAAAATTATAGGGGAATAAGTCTGTTGAGTGTACCTGGTAAAGTGTATGGTAGAGTTATTATTGAAAGAATTAAGAGTAAAACAGAAAGCAGGATAGCAGATGAACAAGGGGGCTTTAGGAAGGTAGGGGTGTGTAGACCAAGTGTTTACAGTGAAACATATAGGTGAACAGTATTTTGATAAGGGTAAAGAAGTTTTTGTGGCATTTATGGATTTGGAAAAGGCGTATGATAGGGTAGATAGGGGGCAATGTGGCAGATGTTGCAGGTGTATGGAATAGGAGGAAGGTTACTGAAAGCAGTGAAGAGTTTTTATGAGGATAGTGAGGCTCAGGTTAGAGTGTGTAGGAGGGAAGGGGACAAATTCCCAGTAAAAGTGGGCCTTAGACAAGGATGTGTGATGTCACCGTGGTTGTTCAATATATTTATAGATGGGGTTGTAAGAGAAGTGAATGCGGGTCTTGGCAAGAGGTGTTGGGCTAAAGATAAAGAAGCAAATACAAAGTGGGAGTTGTCACAGTTGCTTTTTGCTGATGACACTGTCTTTGGGAGATTCTGAAGAGAAGCTGCAGAGGTTGGTGGATGAATTTGGTAGGGTGTGTAAAAGAAGAAAATTGAAAGTGAATATAGGAAAGAGTAAGGTGATGAGGATAACAAAAAGAATAGGTGACGAAAGATTGGATATCAGATTGGAGGAAGAGAGTATGGAGGAAGTGAATGTATTCAGATATTTGGGAGTGGACATGTCGGCGGATGGGTCTATGAAGGATGAGGTGAATCATAGAATTGATGAGGGGGAAAAAGGGGGAGTGGAGCACTTGGGTCTGTGGAGACAAAGAACCTTGTCCATGGAAGTAAAAGGGGAATGTATGAGAGTATAGTTATACCAACGCTCTTATATGGGTGTGAAGCATGGGTGATGAATGTTGCAACGAGGAGAAGGCTGGAGGCAGTGGAGATGTCATGTCTGAGGTCAATGTGTGGTGTGAATATAATGCAGAGAATTCGGAGTTTGGAAATTAGGAGGAGGTGCGGGATCACCAAACGATTGTCCAGAGAGCTGAGGAGGGGTTGTTGAGGTGGTTTGGACATGTAGAGAGAATGGAACGAGACAGAGTGACTTCGAGTGTATAAATCTGTAGTGGAGGGAAGGCGGGGTAGGGGTCGGCCTAGGAAAGGTTGGAGGGGGGGGTAAAGGAAGTTTTGTGTGCGAGGGCTTGGACTTCCAGCAAGCATGTGTGAGCGTATTTGATAGGAGTGAATGGAGGCATATGGTTTTTAATACTTGACGTGCTGTTGGAGTGTGAGCAAAGTAACATTTATGAAGGGATTCAGGGAAACCGGCAGGCCGGACTTGAGTTCTGGAGATGGGAAGTACAGTGCCGGCACTCTGAAGGAGGGGTGTTAATGTTGCAGTTTTATAACTGTAGTGTAAAGCACCCTTCTGGCAAGACAGTGATGGAGTGAATGATGATGAAAGTTTTTCTTTTTCGGGCCACCCTGCCTTGGTGGGAATCGGCCGATGTGTTAATAAAATAATAAAAAAAAAGTTTTAATGTGTGTCTTTTAGGTGCTATAAGTTTTATAAGTGAGAGTACAGTGTGGGATATGTAGAAAAGGCAACCGACTGCATGGGTGGATGTTAACATTAAGGAGTGATGCTAACCTTTTCCTTAAGATGATCCTCCTAACTATAAGCACATCAAAGCAATTTTTTGCACAAGACTGTCATCCTGAACAAAATATTTAAATGGCGAGTTATTGAAAATTTGAGTTACGATGAAGTGACTAATTCAGTCTATTGACCATCTACACGAACAATTGTTGCTACTTTTCATATAGTACGTCAAACACTTATTGCTACTTTTGCATATACAATAAGTATCGTCAAACAATTTAGTGTTTAAAATTTGTTGCAAAAACAGATTTATGTATATTTTTAAATGATGTACAGTATTATGCACACTTTCCCTCCCTCTCTGGGCCCTGGCCATTATTGAGGTTAGAATCAAAACTAAGCATATACTGTACATGTATCACCTCAGAAATGGATTCAGAACTATTGACAACTCATGAACAAACCTTTTTTTTTCCATACTTCTGAAAAATAACCAGAAAACCTAAATCCAGTGTTACCAACTAATGCCATAAGTTTTAAATTTGGACACTTCATGGGAAACAGCTCTTTTTATTATTCAGTGTCTCAGTTGCAGAGCATTACCTTTACGATCTGCAAAATAGTAAACTACGTCAGTTAAATTGAGAAGGAAATGCTTTGGGTATAGCCAAAGTGTTAAACTTTCTCAGGCATTTACTGCCTCATCAATCATCTTTTCATTTCTACTGAAAGCATAACACTGACAAGTGGCAAACAGACAATTAAGTGAAATCTTTATTGATACAAATTTTCACCCATGAGTGGACTTTATCAAGTACTGTAGATGAATAAGATATATTATAAAGTATATATAGTACATGACAGAACCCACTAGTGGGTAAAATACAAATCAATAAAGAATTCACTGCACTAAGGTGTGAATCTTTATTCATTACTGTGGGCACTTTGTACTGATAGAATCTGAAAAAACTTTTTTTTTATTTATCTAAGCATTAAATTTAGGCTCCTGGTGATGAATATTAATTTAGGCTTTTGGTGATGAATATTAATTTAGGCTTTTGGTATTGAATATTAATTTAGGCTCCTGGTGATGAATATTAATTTAAGTTCCTGGTGATGAATATTAATTTAAGTTCCTGGTGATGAATATTAATTTAGGCTTCTGGTGATGAATACTAATTTAGGCTCCTAGTGATGAATATTAATTTAGGCCTCTGGCAATGAATATCAATTTAGGCTCCTGGTGATGAATACTAATTTAGGACTCTGGTGATGAATATCAATTTGGTCTCCTGGTGATGAATGTTAATTTAGGCTTCTGGTTATGAATATCAATTTAGGCTCCTGGTGATGCTAAAAACTTAATTGAGGCTTCTGGTGATGAATATCAATTTAGTCTCTCCTGGTGATGCTAAAAAATTAACTCCTGGTATTTGAAACACAGGCAACTTGATCGATTCAGAATTTTAGCCAACGAAAAAGTTTATCTTACTGGCAGCAACTTGCAGAAGCCATTAAAAAGAGCTTGGGATGATGATAATAAAGAGCATTTTTCAAGCATTTAGCTCATAATATTTTCCTTTCTGCCATATATAACCTTGTGAGTTATCCATTAATTTTTTTAAAATGTAGAAAACACTAAAAAATTATTAAATCCGGAGAGGACACTCACTCAATTTAAAGAGACTGAACTGGCCTAACACGCAGCATATGTCACGCCCAGTCATGATGGGCACGTCACGGTTGTCTGTAATCAGACAAACATGAAAGGTTGTGATTGCATGGTGCCACGGTGACCTCTCAGCCTTGGGGCATGTCAGGTATTCTTGCAACCACACTGGTTGTCTCCCACCAAAGCAGGGTGACAAAGAAAAAAACACATTCATAGTTAATTCTTCCTTAGATGTTTCTCCAGAAAGGCACAGATGTCACAGTTCAAATGGCTCATCTTACCAAAACATCTCCTCACATCCATCAAAGTACATGCACTGTATTTCCCCACTTCCAGAACTCAATATGCAAACCAGTTTCTTGGAATCCCTTGCTCACATTTTATATCCCAGCAATCACTTGTCTACACTCTGCTCTAACATGTCCACAAATGCTTGCTGAAGCTCTACCTCTTGCAACATTCTTCACACTCTACTTTCATCTTTTCCTGGAAAGATATTTGCATCTATATCTATCAACCCAAGATTTATATACCCTCAACCCATCTGGCTCAATCTTTTTTTTTTTTAACACCGGCCATCTCCCACCAAGGTAGGGTGACCTGAAAAAGAAACACTTTCCCCATCATTCACACTAGTCCTGTCTTGCCAGAGATGCACAGATACAACAGTTTGGAAGTCCCTCCAAACAGCAAATATCCCAAGCCCCTCCTTTAGAGTACAGGCACTGTACTTCCTACATCCAGAACTCAGTCCGGCTAGCTCTTTTTTTTTAACACATCTGTTGTTTCCCACCGAGGTAGGGTGACCCAAAAAAGAAAGAAAAAACTTTCATCATCATTTAACACTTTCACCATCACTCATACATTAACACTGTCTTTGAAGAGGCGCTCAGATATGACAGTTTAGATGTTACTCCAAACTGCCAATATCCCAAACCCCTCCTACAAAGTGCAAGCATTGTACTTCCCATTTCCAGGACTCAAGTCCGGCTAACCGGTTTTCCTGAATCCCTTCACAAAATATTACCCTGCTCACACCTCAACAACTCTATCTATTCTTTTTAAATAGGCAAACCAACTTAACAGAGCCTCATCTGCTCCTTAAAGCATACTTTTCATATCCTCCACACCACCTTTTAACTCTTAGCTGTATATTATCATCTTTATAATATTTAAACCACACAATAAGCACACTCTTGACATCTCCATTGCCTCCAGCCTCTTCCTTACTGGAACATTCAAAGACCATGCTTTAAACCCATATAAACATGTTGGCACTACTGTACTCTAGATACATTCCCCATTTTTACATTCATTGAAAAACTTTTTTTTTTTTTAACAGCAGTTGTCTCCCACCAAGGCAGGGTGACCCAAAAAAGAAGAAATGTAGAGTTTTTCTTCTTTTTACATTTAGTAATTTATACAGAAGAGGTTACTAGCCCCCTGCTCCCAGCAATTGAAAAACTTACCTTTTTAAAAAGACTCCTTAACACTTCAACTACCTTCTCTCCTTTTTCTATTCAATCATTCACTTTCAAAGATTATCTGTCGATGCCTCCACTCTCAAATGCCCAAATACATTCACTTTCTCTATAATAATTTTCCCTCATGTAGCTCTCATTCTTTGATATCTCTGACTTAATTCCACTCACCCACTCCCATTCAAACTTTCCTGCAAATTTTAACTTTATTCCACATTCATAACACTGACAATTATTATTTGTCACCAAGAACCTTATGACAATGCTTCAATCCTTTCTGGACCACTGTCAAGTTACAACCAAGAAGAGAATGGTAGACCACCACCACCACTACTACTACTGCCACCACTACACTCTTACTTCTTCTACCTTTGCTACTGCTACTATAGTTACTGCAGCTAATTTTATGGCCACTACCCCCCCCCACCACCACTCCACTCACCTTCCACACCCACCCTACCTTATTGTCTAAGTCTTCTATACTTTTCTCTCTCCAGTTATGATTTGACAACAGTCCAAGATAAACTGAAAGATCATTATAAGGGTCCTTGCCTAAGTATGGTCTTTCGGTGAATTGTTACAGCCACAGTATGGTAACTTTTTGTTCAGCAATTATTTATTTCTTAGAATCTGTACTATATATACATACACATTCAAACCCAATATCAACATTTCTTTGTTTTTCTTTAAAGTAAATGCACAAAGAAATTACTTGTTCCTTGTTCCCAGCATTTTAGTCGCTTCCACACCATGCATGATTTATGGGAGAATTCTAACCCACTTATCCATGAAAATTATATATGCAAAATAGAGCAGCCATTTTATTTTCAGTCTTTCATGCAAATTTTTTTTTATAAAAGCAAAGCTCTCAATAAATCCAGGTGACTCAAAGTCACATACACTTCATATGCCACAACATCAATTTGCAAACAGTAAAATATAAAAAAATGTTTTATGCCTTCCCATGGTCACTGTTCATTATTAGTTCCCTTAGTATATTATGTAGTTCCTCGTTTATCCTATCAAATGCTTCTTACGAGTTATTAAATACTACAATCTTTTGCTTTACATAGGTTTGTTGTATGCAAATTTGATTTTATGCCTTACCCTGGTCTGAAAGCAAGCCGTGGAGGCATTGACTCTTGGAAGCAGCCTTCAGGTATCCTTCTACCCCATTTCCACTATTTATTCTCTATTTGGGGTTGGGAAGATGTAATGAAAATACCTTTAATAAAGAATTAAGTGTTGATTACCTCACTAAAATTACAATACATCTGCCATGAACTTAGGTTAGGTAAGGTTTGTCAGGAAACAGGACAAGTGTTTCCCGACGCAGGTCTTAGTCATATGATGACCCATAGCTGGAGCTTTCGGTCAGATGACCGAGGCCTTCCGCTGGCTTACCAGTCCACCCCAGTCCACCGAGGCAGGGTGACCCAAAAAGAAAGAAAATCCCCAAAAAGAAAAAAACTTTCATCATCATTCAGCACTTTCACCACACTCATACATAATCACTGTCTTTGCAGAGGAGCTCAGATACGACAGCTGAGAAAAGTCCCTCCCAGCTGTCACTATCTCAGACCCCTCCTTTAAAGTGAAGGCATTGTACTTCCCATTTCCAGGACTCAAGTCCAACTAAATCAATTAACTGGTTTCCCTGAATCCCTTCACACAATGTTACCCTGCTCACACTCCAACAGATCGTCATGTCCCAAAAACCATTCGTCTCCATTCACTCCTATCTAACACGCTCACACATGCTTCCTGGAAGTCCAAGCCCTCGCCCACAAAACCTCCTTTACCCCTTCCCTCCAACCTTTTCTAGGACGACCCCTACCCCGCCTTCCTTCCCTACAGATTTATACGCTCTCCAAGTCATTCTACTTTGATCCATTCTCTCTAAATGACCAAACCACCTCAACAACCCCTCTTCAGCCCTCTGACAAATACTTTTAGTAACTCCACACCTTCTCCTAATTTCCACATTCCGAATTTTCTGCATAATATTTACACACACATTGCCCTTAGACAGGACATCTCCACTGCCTCCAGCCTCCTCCTCGCTGCAGCATTTGCAACCCATGCTTCACACCCATATAAGAGTGTTGGTACCACTATACTTTCGTACATTCCCTTCTTTGCCTCCATGGATAACGTTTTTGTCTCCACAGATACCTCAATGCACCACTCACCTTTTTCCTTCATCAATTCTATGGTTAACCTCATCCTTCATAAACCCATCCGCTGACACATCAACTCCCAAATATCTGAAAACATTTACTTCTTCCATAATCCCTCTCTCCAATGTGATATCCAATTTTTCTTTATTTAAATCGTTTGATACCCTCATCACCTTACTCTTATCTATGTTCACTTTTAACTTTCTACCTTTACACACTCTCCCAAACTCGTCCACTAACCTTTGCAACTTTTCTTTAGAATCTCCCATAAGCACAGTATCATCAGCAAAAAGTAACTGTGTCAACTCCCATTTGCATTTAATTCTCCATAATTTAATCCCACCCCTCTCCCCAACACCCTAGCATTTACTTCTTTTACAACCCCATCTATAAATATATTAAACAACCATGGTGACATTACACATCCCTGTCTAAGACCTACTTTTACCGGGAAGTAATCTCCCTCTCTCCTACACACCCTAACCTGAGCCTCACTATCCCCATAAAAACTCTTTACAGCCTTAAGTAACTTACTACCTATTCCATACACTTGCAACATTTGCCACATTGCTCCCCTATCCACTCTATCATATGCCTTTTCTAAATCCATAAATGCAATAAAAACTTCTCTACCTTTATCTAAATACTGTTCACATATATGCTTCACTGTAAACACTTGATCTACACATCCCCTACCCACTCTAAAGCCTCCTTGCTCATCTGCAATCCTACTCTCTGTCTTACCTCTAATTCTTTCAATAATAACCCTGCCATACACTTTACCTGGTATACTCAGTAAACTTATTCCCCTATAATTTTTACACTCTCTTTTATCCCCCTTCCCTTTATATAAAGGAACTATACATGCTCGCTGCCAATCCCTAGGTACCTTCCCCTCTTTCATACATTTATTAAACAAAAATACCAACCACTCCAGCACTATATGCCCCCTGCTTTTAACATTTCTGTCATGATTCCGTCAATTCCAGCTGCTTTACCCCTTTCATTCTACGTAATGCCTCACGCACCTCCCCACACTCACATCCTGCTCTTCTTCACTCCTAAACGATGTTGTACCTCCCTGGCCAGTACACGAAATTATCGCCTCCCTCTTTTCATCGACATTTAAAAGTTCCTAAAAATATTCCCGCCATCTACCCAATACCTCCAGCTCCCCATCTACTAACTCCCCTACTCTGTTTTTAACTGACAAATCCATTCGTTCCCTAGGCTTTCTTACCTTGTTTATCTCACTCCAAAATTTTTCTTGTTTTCAGCAAAATTTCTTGACAGAGCCTCTCCCATTCTTTCATCCGCTCTTCTTTTGCACTCTCTCACCACTCTCTTCACCTTTCTTTTACTCTCCATATACTCTGCTCTTCTACTAACACTTCTGTTTTGTAAAAACCTCTCATAAGCTACCTTTTTCTCTTTTATCACACCCTTTACTTCTTCATTCCACCACTCACTCCTCTTTCCTCCTGCACCCACCCTCCTATAGCCACAAACTTCTGCCCCACATTCTAATACTGCATTTTAAAACTATCCCAACTCTCTTCAACCCACCCACTACTCCTACTTGCACTAGCCCACCTTTCTGCCAATAGTTGCTTATATCTCACCCTAACTTCCTCCTCCCTTAGTTTATACACTTTTACCTCTCTCTTACTTGCTGTTGCCATTTTCTTTTTATCCCATCTACCTTTTACTCTAACTGTAGCTACAACCAAATAATGATCTGATATATCCATTGCCCCTCTATAAACATGTACATCCTGAAGCCTACTCATCAACCTTTTATCCACCAATACATAATCCAACAAACTACTTTCCTTACGTGCTATATCATACCTTGTATATTTATTTATCCTCTTTTTCATAAAATATGTATTACTTATTACCAAACCTCTTTCTACACATAGCTCAATTAATGGCTCCCATAGACATAATACCAGACATAAACATCTCTTTGACATTCCCCGTGTCCGACTAAATCTATACAAAAATTCAATGCGCATAAAAGGGCCTAAAATCTGGAACTCCCTGCCTGAAAACTCTAGAACTGCAGACACAACCTCCATTTTCAAAAGCACCGTTAAAAAACATCTTATCTCACTTACGCACCCAACCGGTAGTTAATCATACGAAAACTACTTTATCTTGCACATATCCACAGCAAAATACACTTATTGATATCTGTGATTCTCCTTAATTTGCACATTACTAACCACAGCAAAATACACTTATTGATATCTGTGATTCCCCTTAATTTGCACAGTTCCAACCAAAATTCTAATACAACTATTGCTCCATAATACTTAAGCTAGTCATAAGTTTGCCTAAGATACTCCAATATAGAATCTATATTATGCCAATATATCACCTTTATCATTAATATATAAACTAATTGCTAACTTTTATACTAATTGTTAAATTCTCAATGTTTAAATTCCAGTACCTAAATTTTGTAAACCTAACCTTACAATCTGTATATCCATTGTATAGCTATTGAGTAAGACCTATCATAAGACTGCCTGAAAAGCCTAGGCATACCTAGGCATATTATTGGCCATCTTGTAATATCAACTTTAATGTATAACTATAAGTACCCCCCTTGTATTACATGAAATAAAGGATTTGAATTTACATTTACCCCTGGCACCCCAAATTTACCTACTACTCCATCCACAACATTTTTACCCACTTTAGCATTAAGATCCCCAACCACAATTACTCTCTCACTTGGTTCAAAACTCCCCACACACTCACTCAACATTTCCCAAAATCTCTCTCTCTCTCTACACTTCTCTCTTCTCCAGGTGCATAAACACTTACTATAACCCACTTTTCACATCCAACCTTTATTTTACTCCACATAATCCTTGAATTTATACATTTATATTCCTTCTTTACCTGCCATAACTGATTATTCAACATTATTGCCACTCCTTCTTTAGCTCTAACTCTATTTGAAACCCCTGATCTAATCCCATTTATTTCTCCCCACTGAAACTCTCCTACCCCCTTCAGCTTTGTCTCACTTAAAGCCAGGACATCCAGCTTCTTTTCATTCATAACATCTACAATATATATATATATTCTTTCTTTCTTTCAAGACGTCGGCCGTTTCCCACCGAGGCAGGGTGGCCCAAAAGGAAAAACGAAAGTTTCTCCTTTTACATTTAGTAATATATTCAGGAGAATATTTGAAGCTAGCTGGTCCAGTGGCTTACGCGACGGTCTGGAGTTTTGAGACTATGTGACCGCGGGTTCGAACCTTTTTTGGTAGTAGGTTGGTAGACAGCAACCACCCAGGGAGGTACTACCATCCTGCCAGGTGACTGTGAAACAGAAACCTGAAACTGTTTTACATGATGGTAGGATTGCTGGTGTCTTTTTTTCTGTCTCATAAACATGCAAGATTTCAGGTACGTCTTGCTACTTATACTTACACTTAGGTCACACTACGCAAACATGTACACGTTTATGTATACACACTCATCTGAGTTTTCTTTGATTTTATCTTAATAGTTCTTGTTCTTATTGCTTTTCCCTTTCATATCCATGGGGAAGTGAAATAAGAATCTTTCCTCCGTAAGCCATGCGTGTTGTAAAAGTCAACTAAAATGCCGGGAACAATGGGCTAGTAACCCTTTTCCTGTATAGCTTACTAAAAAGAAGAAGAAGAAAACCGTCAAAGTGGGATGTTTGAATGTGCGTGGATGTTGTGCGAATGATAAGAAAGAGATGATTGTAGATGTTATGAATGAAAAGAAGCTGGATGTCCTGGCTTTAAGTGAGACAAAGCTGAAAGGGTAGGAGAGTTTCAGTGGGAGAAATAAATGGGATTAGATCAGGGGTTTCAAATAGAGTTAGAGCTAAAGAAGGAGTGGCAATAATGTTGAATAATCAGTTATGGCAGGTAAAGAAGGAATATAAATGTATAAATTCGAGGATTATGTGGAGTAAAATAAAGGTTGGATGTGAAAAGTGGGTTATAGTAAGTGTTTATGCACCTGGAGAAGAGAGAAGTGTAGAGGAGAGAGAGATTTTGGGAAATGTTGAGTGAGTGTGTGGGGAGTTTTGAACCAAGTGGAAGTAATTGTGGTTGGGGATCTTAATGCTAAAGTGGGTAAAAATATTGTGGATGGAGTAGTAGGTAAATTTGGGTGCAGGGTAAATGTAAATGGGGAACCATTAATTGAGCTATGTGTAGAAGAGGTTTGGTAATAAGTAATACATATTTTATGAAAAAGAGGATAAATAAATATACAAGGTATGATATAGCACGTAAGGAAAGTAGTTTGTTGGATTATGTATTGGTGGATAAAAGGTTGATGAGTAGGCTTCAGGATGTACATGTTTATAGAGGGGCAACGGATATATCAGATCATTATTTGGTTGTAGCTACAGTTAGAGTAAAAGGTAGATGGGACAAAAATAAAATGGCAACAGCAAGTAAGAGAGAGGTAAAAGTGTATAAACTAAGGGAGGAGGAAGTTAGGGTGAGATATAAGCAACTATTGGCAGAAAGGTGGGCTAGTGCAAGTAGGAGTAGTGGGGATGGGGGTTGAAGAGAGTTGGGATAGTTTTAAAAATGCAGTATTAGAATGTGGGGCAGAAGTTTGTGGCTATAGGAGGGTGGGTGCAGGAGGAAAGAGGAGTGAGTGGTGGAATGAAGAAGTAAAGGGTGTGATAAAAGAGAAAAAGGTAGCTTATGAGAGGTTTTTACAAAACAGAAGTGTTAATAGAAGAGCAGAGTATATGGAGAGTAAAAGAAAGGTGAAGAGAGTGGTGAGAGAGTGCAAAGAAGAGTGGATGAAAGAATGGGAGAGGCTCTGTCAAGAAATTTTGCTGAAAACAAGAAAAATTTTGGAGTGAGATAAATAAGGTAAGAAAGCCTAGAGAACGAATGGATTTGTCAGTTAAAAACAGAGTAGGGAGTTAGTAGATGGGGAGCTGGAGGTATTGGGTAGATGGCGGGAATATTTTGAGGAACTTTTAAATGTCAATGAAAAAGGGAGGCGGTAATTTCATGCACTGGCCAGGGAGGTACAACATCGTTTAGGAGTGAAGAAGAGCAGGATGTGAGTGTGGGGAGGTGCATGAGGCATTACGTAGAATGAAAGGGGTAAAGCAGCTGGAATTGACGGAATCATGACAGAAATGTTAAAAGCAGGGGGATATAGTGCTGGAGTGGTTGGTATTTTTGTTTATTAAATGTATGAAAGAGGGAAGGTACCTAGTTATTGGCAGAGAGCATGTATAGTTCCTTTATATAAAGGGAAGGGGATAAAGAGAGAGTAAAAATTATAGGGGAATAAGTTTACTGAGTATACCAGGTAAAGTGTATGGCAGGGTTATTATTGAAAGAATTAGAGGTAAGACAGAGAGTAGGATTGCAGATGAGCAAGGAGGCTTTAGAGTGGGTAGGGGATGTGTAGATCAAGTGTTTACAGTGAAGCATATATGTGAACAGTATTTAGATAAAGGTAGAGAAGTTTTTATTGCATTTATGGATTTAGAAAAGGCATATGATAGAGTGGATAGGGGAGCAATGTGGCAAATGTTGCAAGTGTATGGAATAGGTAGTAAGTTACTGAAGGCTGTAAAGAGTTTTTATGAGGATAGTGAGGCTCAGGTTAGGGTGTGTAGGAGAGAGGAGATTACTTCCCGGTAAAAGTAGGTCTTAGACAGGGATGTGTAATGTCACCATGGTTGTTTAATATATTTATAGATGGGGTTGTAAAAGAAGTAAATGCTAGGGTGTTGGGGAGAGGGTGGGATTAAATTATGGAGAATTAAATGCAAAATGGGAGTTGACACAGTTACTTTTTGCTGATGATACTGTGCTTATGGGAGATTCTAAAGAAAAGTTGCAAGGTTAGTGGACGAGTTTGGGAGAGTGTGTAAAGGTAGAAAGTTAAAAGTGAACATAGATAAGAGTAAGGTGATGAGGGTATCAACGATTTAAATAAAGAAAAATTGGATATCACATTGGAGAGAGGGATTATGGAAGTAAATGTTTTCAGATATTTGGGAGTTGACGTGTCAGCGGATGGGTTTATGAAGGATGAGGTTAACCATAGAATTGATGAAGGAAAAAAGGTGAGTGGTGCATTGAGGTATCTGTGGAAACAAAACGTTATCCATGGAGGCAAAGAAGGGAATGTACGAAAGTATAGTGGTACCAACACTCTTATATGGGTGTGAAGCATGGGTTGCAAATGCTGCAGCGAGGAGGAGGCTGGAGGCAGTGGAGATGTCCTGTCTAAGGGCAATGTGTGGTGTAAATATTATGCAGAAAATTCGGAATGTGGAAATTAGGAGAAGGTGTGGAGTTACTAAAAGTATTTGTCAGAGGGCTGAAGAGGGGTTGTTGAGGTGGTTTGGTCATTTAGAGAGAATGGATCAAAGTAGAATGACTTGGAGAGCGTATAAATCTGTAGGGAAAGGAAGGCGGGGTAGGGGTCGTCCTAGAAAAGGTTGGAGGGAAGGGGTAAAGGAGGTTTTGTGGGCGAGGGGCTTGGACTTCCAGGAAGCATGTGTGAGCGTGTTAGATAGGAGTGAATGGAGACGAATGGTTTTTGGGACATGACGATCTGTTGGAGTGTGAGCAGGGTAACATTTTGTGAAGGGATTCAGGGAAACCAGTTAATTGATTTAATTGGACTTGAGTCCTGGAAATGGGAAGTACAATGCCTGCACTTTAAAGGAGGGGTCTGAGATAGTGACAGCTGGGAGGGACTTTTCTCAGCTTTTGTATCTGAGCTCCTCTGCAAAGACAGTGATTATGTGTGAGTGTGGTGAAAGTGTTGAATGATGATGAAAGTATTTTCTTTTTGGGGATTTTCTTTCTTTTTGGGTCACCCTGCCTCGGTGGGAGACGGCCGACTTGTTGAAAAAAAAAAAAAAAAAAAATATATATATAGATATATATATGGGCTTGGAATGCATCTACAGTACAAAGAGACCTGTAATGGATTGTATCTACTATTTTCAATTACAAGTCTTTGGTTTTATTATGAATTTCTACCAATAAAATTATGAACTTATTTGTCTTTTGTATTTCAGTTACAGCAGCTTACAGCATTTCACCAATATTGCCAATCTGCCTCCTTTCTCTTGTCCCTTCTGCAAAAACTGTGCAGTTTGTTTCAAAGGGTAGAGTAACTCATTTAAAATGTTTATCCAGTATTCACTAATATGTATTTACTTATTGCAGAAGTCAGTCTTAGCTCCTGGCCCCACCTCTTAATTTGCCACTTGCTCGATTCAGCTACTTGTAGTCTCGTGGGCGCTACTGTACTTGCTCTTAAAACTATGTATGGAGCCTCCCTCCACCACTTCGTCAAGATCATTCCACTTCCCGATCACCCTGAGACTGAAGAAATACTTCCCAACTTCCCTGTGGCTCATCTGTCTTTTACTTCCCGCTGTGCCCCAAGTACCCATATTCCACTCCTCAAATGGACTCTATCCCTATCTTTGTAATTATTGTTACACTGACCAAACTATGCTTGTGGTAGCCTTTATTCAGCAACTAGCATGCCATAAAAACAATTTCCAGTAGCTGAAGCATGTACAATCTCCTCTTCGATAACATTCCAACTGTCTACCATTTTATGAAATTATTTCAATTATAGATTATATCTACACCATTCAAGATTGCAGTTTTAGAAGGTAGAAAGCATCTAAGAAATAAATGAATGGAGTGATTAATGCCAAAAACATTTTTTTAAAAGCATATCAATAAAACAGTGTTACACACTAACATTGTTGCTTAACTAAAATTGACTAAAATAAACATTATAAAGAAACTTACCATGAAGAGTTGATGGTACACATATAGATTTCATCATGTTTTTCAAACTAACAATCATGACGTGTAATAGATGGAACGAATCTGTCATGCGGTAAGCCAAGTCTTGATCGGAGAATAGCTGTACTGAGACATGTACAACACGGTTGCTTAGAGTTTCAGAGTCAGTACTTTGCACTAACATGACTGAAATTCGACTGTAGTGTTGCACAAATGCTCTGGCAAAAGCATCCTGAAAGATAAAAAAAAATGTATTGTAGGCTTTGGATAATGGAAAAGGCCTAATGTTAAAACAAAAAATGAGGAAGTACTGTATCACAGAAGTTAAGTATAATTTTCAAGATGAATGATCTAAATTCCGGAACACAATAGAACACTGGAAGTCGAAACATCATGTGCTCTACCATGTTACACACTTTACTTGCTTATATATTCTGTCATTATAATACTTTTTTTTAGTATACTGGCAGTCTCCCACTGAGGCAGGGTGACCTGAAAAAGAAACATTTTCACCATCATTCACACTATTACTGCCTTGCCAGAGGCGCACATGTAAGAGAGGGCAGATGATCCTCCAAACAGCAAATATCCCAAACCCCTCCTTTAGAGTGCAGACACTGTACTTCCCACCTCCAGGACTCAAGTCCAGCTAACTGGTTTCCTTGAATTATAAATGGCTATACAGTGGACCCCCGGTGTTCGTAATGCTCCAAACTCGCCCTTTTATGTAAGTGTATTTTTGTAAATGCTTTTGTAAGTGTATTTTTGGGGGTCTAAAAGGACTAGTCTACTTTACATTATTCCTTATGGGAATAAATTCATTTGGTAATGGCACTTGAACAGTATTCTGGAACGAAAAAATCACGAAAACCGGGGGTCCACTGTATTATGTATCCTCTACTTTGAAAATATATAACGGAAGTACATGTGTTCACTTCCTGGATGAACCCCAATTCTAATATATTGGTCATTTTTCAAATGCTGTAGTTTACTTATTTTTACCCATTTGTCACTCTGGCATAACTTAATAATGGTCCAAGACAGACTGAAAAGTCATATAAAGTTTCCATTCCAAAATGTGGGCCCTTTGTGAATTGTTCCAAGCACAGTAAGTACAGTATTGTAATTTTTATTCCTGTGTAATAAGTATTTTATAATAAACGAAACAAAAACAATAAACATACAACAGTCTTACCTCATATTCTGTGTCTGGGAGCATATTCAACAGCAAACAAACAAGTTTTTGTGGAAACTCGAATTTTACAGTCCAAAAACTATTTCATCTAAAAAGTCTTGTGTATAAGTGGGCCATTTAGAGTTACAACATCTGAAAAGAATGTGTAGAAATCCAAATTAAAACTTTGGGCCTTATTTAATTTGGCTGCTCAGACTGTAGCTTAAATATGACTTATGTAAATTTTTTAACAACATTAAGTTGGTTGTGGAATTCAGTCTTGTATTTTTGGCCTATGGAAAAAGTTTTCTTTTGCAATAAAAGAATCAATTTAACCTAGAATTTGAGTTACATTCAAGGTTTAATTAGTTTGGGTTATATTTCCTTTTCTGTTAACATAAAAACACTTTTTTTTCCCACAGACCCAAATTATAACTGTCTCCATTACACAACCTATTAATACTAAAGAATTTACATAAGCAAAAACTGAAGAGCTAAGCTAAATAATGACCAGGTTTAGATCTTCAACTTAAAACTAACTGCTGATGAGAGAAATAAGTTTGAAAGTGTGCAACAATTACAATAAATCATTATTTGAAGTACACTTACCTTGATATCCTGGAGGCACTTCTCCAAAGGGAATACTGTTAAGAGCATCCTTATACAACTTTCTGCTCTGAGCTTGATATTCTTTATTTGAATGATTAGATGATGACCGAGTCAATTCAGAATAAACCTGAAACAATAATTAAGACGTAATAACTAAACTAATTAATTACCCAGGTGATACATAGACATTTATACTTCATACAAATGAAAAATGAAATAAAAAAATATGAAAATCAAGACACTGTATAAAACATTTTCCAGTTATTAAATTACTACCTTGCCCTCCATCAGATATTCAAAACATGGAGCATGCAAATTACATTCTTTCTTGTATTATGAATGAGATCTTGTTGGTTTACATTCATGAAAGCAGTTGTGATAACTTAAATTTCCTCTACTATTTCCTCATGAAGTTCACTTCATGTTGCATTTTCAAAAACCAATCTCTTCTATTATATATATTCAGTAGTGCATAAAAGGTATGAACACATGAAACGTGCTGTTGATGATGTGAATTAAAACATCACATAAGGCAAAAGCTTATCATGTACACCTTTCACTCATGACACTCCATCAAGACAATAAAATAACGACGTTACGGTCCAACTTGGATCATTAACTAGACACAATGTGAATAGTGTGTGACATCGTCATAAGTTTCTTTCTCCTATGTGTGGGTTATTTGTGTGTTGTTCCAGTCATGGTATTGTGCCTTTTTGTTCTTTCTATAGCACCTCAAAAAACTCCAACTTTCGTATGCCTTCCATAGATTTCATTAGACTAGTCCCATTCAAAATGGCTTATTTTAGTGTCGTTTACTTATTCACATCAAACAATTATATTTTTATATAGACCGATGCTATAATCTACAACTAGGACGAAAACACCTGAGAAAAACAAGAAAACTCACTTTTGGATTGCACAATGATTTTGTCATTGTTTTTCTCATAGCAGCTCCCAGACGACTGAGGTCCTGCAGAAGATCTAAAAACAATGACGACTCCTCCATTGCCACTAAAACCTGGTCTAGTGTTCCCAAACTGGAAAAAGTAATTGCACATTCACAATAATAGTTAAGAATATTGAGCTTGCCATGTACAGTGGACCCTCGATTTTCGTTGAAAATTCTTTCCAGAATGCTGTTTGAGTGCCGTTACTGAACGAATTTGTTCCCAATTTGCTAGTAACCCCTTCTCCTGTGTATGTTACTAAATGTGAAAGGAGAAACTTTCGTTTTTCCTTTTGGGCCACCCTGCCTCGGCGGGAAACGGCCGGCGTGTTGAAAGAAAGAAAGATTTCAGACCCCCAAAAATACACTTACAAAAGCACTTATGAAAATACACTTACATAATTGTTCAAGTTTGGAGGTGAACGAAACTGAGGGTCCACTGTATATCTACAATTCTCTGCTATTTTGGTAATATATTATGTATTATGTTGTCTAACAATGATATGGATACTTTAATATTAATTAAAAGTCAAGGAGCCCAAGAATACTGTAGCTCTAAGATACACGATGACTTAACTCTATACTGTACAATATTATCAGAGATACAAAAGAATTGGTAAGGATAATTCCATAATACAAAAGAGGAAGAAAGGAGGCCATAACTATTAACTATTGAAGAAAAGGAAGTGCTAAAGGAAGAAGAATGGAATAAGTTACAAGAGGAGGTAGTACATATGTGCTACAACCACTGGAACTTCCAAAATTTATGCGATAAATTAAATGCCAAAGATGGGACACCACAAGCTTAGGATTATCTGCTCCAGTAGCTATAACAACCAATTACAAATAGGAAATAATGTACAGTGGACCCTCAAGTTTCATGATTAATCCGTTCCAGAGAGTCCGCTGAAAGGCGAAATTCATGAATGGCGAAACTATTTTCCCCATAAGAAATAATGGAAATCCAATTAATCCGTTTCAGACACCCAAAAGTATTAACAAAAAATTATTTTTTTAGAGATTAACCCTTTCGGGGTCGGTGACGTACTAGTACGTTTTACGAGTAGGGGTTGGTGCCGTACTAGTACGCCCAAATTCTAGCGGCCTCAATTTAAGCAGAAAACGTCTGGTAGGCATACATATGAAAGAATGGGTCTGTGTGGTCAGTGTGCGCAGTATAAAAAAAAATCCTGCACCACACACTGCATAATGAGAAAAAAAAAACTGACAGTTTTTTTCGATTAAAACAGCGACTTTGCAGTCGATTTTCGTATGGTATTTATTGATGTATTCTCGTTTTCTTGGTCTCATTTGATAGAATGGAAGATATATTACAGAAATAGAGATGATTTTGATTGGTATGACAATGACAAGTACCTTGAAATTGAGCTCAAAGTAGCGAAAATGTTCGATTTTTGACGATGTTCAAGAGTAAACAAATCACACCAAGCGTCCAATACACATCAACTGGCGAGTCTTATATTCATGCACAAGTGCTCTGATATTATTTATACCATTTTTACAATGATGCAGTTGTATACATAACAGTAAATCTTCTATTTTTGTGTGAGAATAAAAATTCAAAATGGAAAGCAAAAGTAATGGAACAGAGAACATGTTATTTTAGTGCCAGGAATGTCTGCCTTGTTTATTCTGGACCCTATTTTGAAATTGGCATCGTTTGAAATTTGTGTGAAATTGGAAAATTGCCATTTTCTGACCACTATTTTGGGTAGATGAAATTGGTAAATAGGCGGTTTATTGTACTCAATCGATAGAAGAAATGGAATTCTAGCGAAATAGCTATACAGTGGACCCCCGCTATTCGAACGGCTCGGCAGTCGAACAAATCGTCATTAGTACAAAAATTTTGATATCGTCATGCGAACAAATTATCGCGAGTCGAACGAATACGTTTGTGACCTGTCGGCCCAGGCGCTTGGGTGCCTCACAGCGCAGGCGTGGAAGCCAGTCCGCGTTGTTTACACTCGAGAGAACAATACCTGCACGCTTCCCCAGACATTTCACACTTAATTATAATTTTTTGGAGTTTGTTCATTAAGTGCGACTGTGAAATAAGCTACCATGGGTCCCAAGAAAGTTCCTAGTGGTACCCCTGGGCTGATAAAAGTGAGAAACACCGTAGAAATAAAGAAGGAAATAATACAAAATACGAGTGGTGTGCGATTGTGTGATCTTACCAGGATATATGGCAAAAACAGGTCAACTATCGCTTCTATCCTGCTTAAGAAGGAAGAAATTAAGCAAGCTGATGTTGCAAAAGGTGTTACTGTGCGAGCCAAAAACAGACCACAAATAATCGAAGAGATTGAAAAGTTGTTGCTGGTGTGGATCAAGGATAAAGAGTTAGCGGGTGATAGTGTGTCTGAGTCAATTATTTGTGAAAAGGCAAGGAACTTGCATGCCGATCTTTAAAGAAAATGCCTGCAACCAGTGCTGATTGTAATGGTAGTGAATTTAAAGCCAGCAAAGGCTGGTTTGAGAGATTTAAAAATCGTAGTGGCATACATAATGTGGTAGGCATGGTGAGGCTGCCAGTTCAGACAAATATGCAGCTGAAAAATTCATAAATGAAACCTGAACAAGTGTTCAATTGTGAGAAACAGGCCTGTTTTGGAAGAAAATGCCCAACAGGACCTACATTACTCAGGAGGAAAAGGCACTGCCAGACCAACCCTATGAAAGACAGGCTAACTCTCATGATGTGTAGTAATGCTAGTGGGGATTTTAAATTAAAGCCTTCTATGTATCACTCAGAAAATCCCAGAGTGTTCAAGAGCAAATGTCGTCAAAAGTAGTGTGTTCTTGTGGAAGAATCCCAAAAGCATGGGTCAAAAGCACCTTTTCAGTGACTGGATCCATGAAGGTTTGACCCCAGTGTGAGAAAATACCTACAGGAAAAGGGTTTGGACAAAAGTGCCTCCTGTTGCTGGACAATGCTCCTTCAATCCTCAAAAAAAATGGAAGCCTACTGTGTAAGACTTCAAATTTATAAAACTGAATTCTTGCCTCCTAACCCACCCTCCCTCCAGCCCATGGACCCAGGTCATCTGTAACTTAAAAAACTCTACAAAGCAGTGTTTGAAAGTGCTTTGAAATGACCTCGGCAGTGAATTGACCCTTAAAAGTTCTGGAAAAATCATTTCAATATCTACAGCTGCATAGGCCTTATAGGCAAAGGGGTTGGGAGGGGGTGACTTCAAGGACTTTGAACTCTGCTTGGAACCATTGTGGCCAGGTTGTGTCCAACAGAGGGATTTTGGGGTTTGAGGCTGACCCTGACCCTGCCGACCCTGTGCCTGTTGTGGACTGTTTGTGGAATTGGGCAAGTCCATGGGGTTGGAGGTGAGTGGCGATGATGTGGAAGAGCTAGTGCAGGGCCACAGGGTAGAGCTAACAACTCAAGAGCTGCAAGAGCTGGAAATGGAAACATCAGGGCCGTTTGAGGCTATTGATTCACGGAGAAGGAAGGAAAGGGGGACTGAAAAGGGTGCCTTCTTCAGAGATTAACCCTTTGACTGTCGGAGGCCCCATTCTGAAACTGTCATTCTATGTCGGAAAATTTTGGAAAAAAAAAAAAATTTTTTTTTTCTTATGAAATGATAAGAATCTTTTCCCGTTGTAAGGACACCAAAAGTATGAAATTTGATTAAAAACTTACGGAATTACGCTCTCGCAAAGTTAGCGATGCCCAGTGATAAAACGCATCGATTTCCGACTTTAGCCCATTTTAGGCCAATTCCATTGGGACAGTCACCAAATCATAGCTATTTCTTTAGAACTCTATTTGTTCTATCGATTGAGTACAAGAAATCACCAATTTACCGATTTCAACTACCCAATAAAGTGGTCAGAAAATGGAATTTCCCCAAATTTCATGCAAAATAAAAAGATGTCAATTTCAAAATAGGGTCCAGAATAAACAATGCAGACATCCCTAGCCCCTAAAATAAGATGTTATCTGTTCATTAGTCATGTCTTTAGGCCCCTTTCATTACTCTTGCTTTCTATTTTGATTTTTATTCATACAAAAAATAGAAATTTATTGTTATCAGACTATTGCATTATTGTAAAAACTGTATAAATAATATCTGTGCACTTGTGAAAGAATATTAGACTCACCAGGTGATGTGTATTGGGCATGGTGTGTTTGTTTACGAACATTAGCAAAAAGAACTTTTCCCTACTTTGAGCTCAATTTCAAGATCGTTTACATCATGAAACCAATCAAAATCATCTCTATTCCTGTAATATGTTTCCCATTCTATCAAATGAGACCATGAAAAAGAAATAAAACAAAAATATATCAAAACACACCTCAAAGACGGCGTTTTAATTAAAAAAACGGTAGAGTTTTTCTCTCATTTTACTGCTTGCTGCAGGATTTTTTAATACTGCCCCCTGACCACACAGACCCATTCTCTCACATGTGGGCCTACCAGCTTTCTCCTGCTTGATTTGAGGCCGCTAGAATTTAGGCTTTAAATACGCCCGAAACATTGGCTCTAAGACGTAAATACGCCCGAAACAGTCAAAGGGTTAAGGAGATGTGTACAATGTTAAATAGATTGCAAAGTTTTGTTGAAAAATACCACCCTGAACAAGCTCAAACAAGCCATAACAGCAGCATGTTCAGTGACCAAACAATGTCCTTCTTCAGGAACATGTTGAAAAGGCGCCAGAAACAGAGGACTGTGGACAGTTATTTTGTTAAAGTGTCAAGTGAATCCCAAGCTGGTCCTAGTGGATTAAAAGACAAAGAAAAAGTAACCCAGATAGGGCTTTGGTACCTGAAGTTCTTCTGGAAGGATTCCCCTTCCAAACACTAACCTCCCTCCCTCCCTCCTCCTCCTCCCTCTCTTCCATATGCCATCAACAATCTTCAATAATGGTAAGTAAAAAGACTTGCATTTATTTACTAATACTTTTAGTAGTACAGCACTGTAGTATTTAATGTTTTTGTCTATGTAGAAGCTTAATTTTATTAAAATATAATATTTTATATATTTTTGGATTTCTGGAACGGATTAATTGTATTTCCATTATTTCTTATGGGAAAAATTAAATCGCCTTCGAACATTTCACGTTAAGAACAAGCTCCTGGAACAGATTAAATTGAATGGCGAGGTCCACTGTAATTTTAGAGACTGAAACATTGGAATTTGTCGAAAATAGGGCTCGAAGTGGGTGAAATCGCGATGCGTCAGTGTCATATATACGGAACTTCGAAAGCATAATTCCGTTAGTTTTGATCAAATTTCATAATTTTGGTGGCGTTATGATCGGAAAAAATTCTCTATCATTTCATAAGAAAAAATTTTTTTTTTTTTCAAAAAATTTTTGACCCCAGGAACACGTTTCCAAAGGCCTGTCGACCCCAAAATGTTAAATATAGATTTACATACAGAAAACAATGACAAATAAATATAATGAACTAATAAAATGGATAAATGAACATTTAACATCACACTTATCTTTATTGAAGACTTGTTGGTGTATGGATCACGGGTAGGAGGGGGAGGAGGGAGAGGGGGGGAGGGGGGAGGAGGGAAAGGGGAGTTTATTTTGCTTCAATATGATGCTAATATCATCTCTCGGCTTATCTATCAAAATTCATCTAATATGACATATTAAACAATATTAATAACACAGAAACATGATATGGACCCCGGTTAAAGGCCATAATTCGTTCCAGAATGTTGAGTGCTGTTACCGAACGAATTTGTTCCCATATGGAATAATGTAAATTTGGGTTAGTCCGTTTAGACCCCAAAAATATACTTACAAAAGCACTTACAAAAATACACTTACATAATTGTTGGAGTTGGGAGCATGCAAACCGGGGTCCACTGTATATGTATACGGGGGTCCACTATATATGTATACTCTAGAATGAATTAAATGTCATTACGAATGTGAGGTAAGTGGTGCTGGTGTTATTGTTGGGTTTATAAGGGCCACTGAGAAGCTGACGTATTATGGTAGTGGAGCGGCAGCAGAAGCCACCACCACTATTCACAAACTGAAAAATTTTTTTTTTTTTCAACAAGTCGGCCGTCTCCCACCGAGGCAGGGTGACCCAAAAAGAAAAATCCCCAAAAGAAAATACTTTCATCATCATTCAACACTTTCACCACACTCATACAATCACTGTCTTTGCAGAGGAGCTCAGATCGACAGCTGAAAAGTCCTCCCAGCTGTCACTATCTCAGACCCCTCCCTTTAAAAGTGCAGGCATTGTACTTCCCATTTCCAGGACTCAAGTCCAACTAAATCAATTAACTGGTTTCCCCGAATCCCTTCAAAATGTTACCCTGCTCACACTCCAACAGATCGTCCATGTCCCAAAAAACCCTTCGTCTCCATTCACTCCCTATCTAACACGCTCAATCTTGCTGGAAGTCCAACCCCTCGCCCCCAAAACCTACTTTCCCCTTCCCCCCAACCTTTCTGGCGACCCTACCCCGCCTTCCTTCCCCTACAGGTTATACGCTCTCCCAAATCATTCTACTTTGATCCATTCTCTCAAATGACCAAACCACCCACAACCCCTCTTCAGCCCTCTGACAAATACTTTTTGTAACTCCACACCTCCTAATTTCCACATTCCGAATTTTCTGCATAATATTTACACCACACATTGCCCAGAAGGACATCTCCACTGCCTCAGCCTCCTCTCGCTGCAGCATTTGCAACCCATGCTTCACACCATATAAGAGTGTTGGTACCACTATACTTTCGTACATTCCCTTCTTTGCCTCCATGGATCGTTTTTGTCTCCACAGATCCTCAATGCACCACTCACCTTTTTCCTTCATCAATTCTAGGTTAACCTCATCCTTCATAAACCCATCCGCTGACACATCAACTCCCAAATATCTGAAAACATTTACTTTCATAATCCCTCTCTCCCAAAGTGATATCCCAATTTTCTTTAT